>JAJKFI010000012.1:1369722-1411737 GCA_029204185.1 Lerista edwardsae
TTGATTGATTGATTGATTGATTGATTGATTGATTGATTGATTGATTGATTGATTGATTGATTGATATGTCTCCAAAGACTTATTTCTTTCCTAAGCAAGTCACAAAATTTTAGATACCTAATACTATTTAGTTGTGTTTTCTCACCTGAATTCTTAAAAACTGGTTTGAAATGTAATCCTCACATTTAGCCCAGTGGCTTGTAATCATTTTAGATTCAGCAGATTCCTTCCTAGTAAAAGAAGGACACAGTAAAACAGTCCACCATTAAAATATTTCCAATGGAATAAAACATAAATTGTGAACTAATATGATAAGGGATTTTCTATTGACCTGTTTTGCGTCCCCTTCAAAGATCATTACCCAGTACAGAAGTCTTTTCATCTAAACCATTAGTAGTTATTTGTTTGCTAAATGAGTTTAGAGATCTACTTAGACATAATTTAAATACCATTTAAAACTCCATTAGCTATGTTTATTACCAAAATTTAAATAGTAACTTCTTCTCTCTTGCTTAAAAAAAAAAAAAAAAGGAGAAAATGCAGAAATGGCTGGTAGAGTTAATTAACCCAGTGGTCTTCAACCTCTGGAAGCAAAGGCTTAACACCAACATGGCTCATTGACCTGCAACAAAACACATTAGTAAGCCTGCACTGAAGTCACCGCAAGGAGGAATGGAAAGTACAAAGATAATATCAACTTCCTATTTACCACATTTGCCAGGTTATAAGACGAGTCTTTTTGCTGAGAAAATAGGCACCATGTCTTATAACGACAATGACCTTTGTGTAGGTGGAAAAACTGAACCGTTGCCAGATTGGCCTATAAATATAGCCTAAAAATATAGCAATGTTCACTTATCTCTAGACTCAAAATGGCTTAACGTGTTTTTAATCTTCCGTGCTGAAGAAATAAATAAATGTCTTAAATCAATGTGGAAAATTATTCCATATCATTTATTTATTTATTTATTTATTTATTTATTTATTTATTTGGATTTATAAACCACTTTTCTAAAATTCAAAGTGGTTTACAAAACATTAAAAAAGCCCATTAAAATAACATGTTAAAATTAAAATTAATTAAACAAACTAAAAATAATCAAAGTGACATAGACAAGAAGAAACAATTGTAAAAGAGCAGAACAGCACCAAATAGAAAAGAGCATAAAAGTTGAAAGGTTAACAAGTGTTAACTCTATATGAAATCTGGCCTTGTCTCTCCAAGTACAGTTCAGAGTAGCAGTTCTCAAATTTTCTCAATCTCTGGAGCACTTTACACTCTTAAAGGGAGCCTTGGGGGCCCCCACTGATGCACGTGTGAAGTTGCAGTGAGCCCCGGAGTGCCAGTGCATTGGCAGGAGGCAGCTGCACAGCATAGGGACTCTGGCAGCCTGGCCAGAAAGCTCCACCTTTCCACATTTGAGGCATGGAAAACTGGGGGGGGGGGCAGTCTTCACTTTCCAAGCCAAGCTCAACACGGACTGCTTCCCAGTGCTTGGCAACCTAGGCATTTTGCACTGTTGTGATGACATCACGGCCGAATGTCCAGCCTCTTTCAAAGGAAAGGCTGCTGACCCATACTCTAGAACCGTGTTTCTCAAACTGTGGGCCAGGAACCATTAAGTGGGTCACGAGCCAATTTCAGGTGGGTCCCCATTCATTTTTTAATATGTTGGACTTGATGCTACCATGATATGTGACTATATTTGGGAAAACGTTATAGATCTGTACTTTTAACAGGCTACTATGTATATGCTTTTAACTGTGATAGTCTATGGGGCTTACTTCTGGGATAGGATTGCAGTGTGGATAAGATAGCAGCTTTTGGGTTGTTTGCGGAATTTTTTAAAACATCAGCAACTGCTTCTGATAGGAGGATTCTTCTTTCTTTTCAATACATTTTTTAAATTTATACTTATCGTAAACTTTTAACTTAAGTAAGTAATTATATGACTTGAAGAGAAACCAGAGTAATTTATTTATTTTTGTCATAGGGGGAGAGTTAACAATTTTCCTGCTTGATGATGTCATTTTTGGCCATGGCTTCACTTCTAGTGGGTCAAGACAAACTGTCATTAAAAAAACGTGGATCCCAGTTCTAAGAAGTTTGAGAACCACTGCTCTAGGAAATATGGTATATTCATTGTCCTACCCAGTTCTGGCAAAATCAAAAAAGGTATTTAGAAAACCATTTGTCAAAACCGAAAATGGGTGAAATCACATCGAAATTTCACTTTACATTCATATTCAAAGGATTACTATGAAAAATGCAGTTATATGCTACACAAAACATGGGAGTCACATTACCCAGTCTTGTGAAGACCTACACAAATGTTAAGAAATGCAAAACAAATTTGTGACTGCATAGAAGCTCTGATCTATGCTGAAACTCTATTTATAACAAACAGAAAAAGAATATGCTGCTTTGTATACACGGCAAACATATTTACCAAAAGAAAAATTATTTTATGAGCATGAAAAATTATCAGGTCAGGGGTTTCTCTGCCAAATGTAATGACTTCTTTCTTCTTCCTTTACATTTTGCATTATTGTTTTGCATTTACATTCTACAGACAAACAATTCTCAAAAGCATGAAATCCCAAAGTCACCTCAGGATAAAGGAGGTGATTTATAAACACATAATAGTCATTTTTGATACTTTTCATCATTAGTCAAGCTGAGAGAACAAATTGGAATCTGAGCGTCTGGTGGGTTTTGCATCGGGATCCACAGATAAATGTAACCAACGATGAAGGATAATTCATATTAAAAGATAATGGATATTATATGCAATTATGACTGTAGCCAGCCCAAGTGTGTTTAAAATGAATGCCTCCATGTGAAAACTCAGAGGTGGGTGAATTAATCATTGGGATTGTTTTCTGCAGTTTGTTCTTCTGCATAGATACCTGCACACCTCTGATTTTATTAAGAAAATGACAGGCTTTCTGGGTCAAACGTTTCTAACTCCCACAAATACATCACAAATCACATATCATTGTAAGTATGGTGCCCTTCCTTCTAAAGATGCTATATCCATCCAATCCTATGCATGTCTACTCAGAAGTAATTCCCATTATAGTCAATGAGACTTACTCCCAGGTAGGTGTGAATAGGGTGTTAAATCACCCATGTGCCTATGGTCCCATTTATCTTGTAGTTCTCCAAATATGGAAAGCAATGCTAGCACAAGGTCTGCATTCTCACATTACCACATTATTGTGACCTGGGTGTGAGTCTCTAGTTACGTGGCACCTAATTGAACCCTATGCCCTTTAAGCAGGAGAAGACATCATTGGTTTGCCAAACACCTTTCCCTAATAAGATATCTGACTGCATAGAAAATATACACTTCTCAAAACACTCAACCAAAAAGCCTTTAGCCTGTGACTCTACTTCATTTACTTCAACTGGATTAGGCGTGCGTAAGTGACTGCCACCTCATTTTGTTATGCAAGATTTATGGCTATTTATTTTGTACCATCTGGACAATTCTCTTCAGAATGTGAATTCCAATGCCTAAGCCTAAAGGTCTGGATCATTTATTCCCTAAGGCTGCAATCCTGCACACAAGTGATTCCCAGTCCTTCTTACCTGGGGGTCACTCTCTGGTAGGTCTGGGGAGCCTAACTCTCCCTTGGCAGCTCTCCGAGCAGCTTCAAACTACTCTTAAAAGGGGGAAAAAACCACTTCCTGCCTTTGTCATGAAACCGGAAATAGGTTTTCCCTCCCTTTTAACAGCAATTTAAAAGTTTGACAATGTTGTAAAAAGGAAAAAAAATCCTCACTTCCTGTTTCAGGCTGAACTGGAAGTATTTTTTTTTACTTTTTACATTTTCAAGCCTCGGGGATGACTTCTGAGGGGGTGGCAGGCTCCCCAGACCCTCCAGAGAGCTCTAACAATGCCTATGTAAGTTTTTTAAAAAACAAAACACTTTCCCTACCCTGCAGCAGAGCAACCGTGGAGAGTGTGTTGCTGCCAATTTCTGGGCCATTCCCCTTAAAGGTTCCCCTGGTGGGTTTTGGCCCACCAGTTTGGGAACCACTGCTGTACACACTTTCTAGGTAATAAGCCTAATTGAGTTCAATGGGAACTTAATTCTGAATAGATACGTGTAGGGTTGTGCAGTAATGTGCATAAAGTGCATTTATGTTTCCTTGAGCTTTTGTGCCAGAATATTCACTTCACCCTACATTATGTTTCCAACTAATGTCCTTACGCTGTAGCAGAAAAGTCCTTGTCAAGGCAGGACCACCAATGACCTGTCAAGCTCAATAGAGCGTAACACAGGATCAATAAATCACCTGACTTTTCTGCTCTGCTCAGGGCTGCAAAAACAGGGAGATCATCAAGGATCTGGAAAGTTACAATACATGGCTGGTGGGCTACAATATCTGCTCAAGTTAGTAGAACAAGTTAGTAGACAAAGTCCCCTCTAGTCCAGAATCCTGTTTCCCACAGTGGTTTACCAGTTGCCTCTGGGGAGCCCACAAGCAGAAGATGGAGAGCACAATCCTAACCTGGAGTGAGGCCGACATAGGTCAGCAAAGTTTGGCTGGCACACTGTAAAGTATGTTTGGACTACTCTTGGAGTCAGAGAGGCCAGCACACAGATGTGCGCCATCCTCCCAGACTCCGAGAGTGGTCCAAATGTGCTTTACGGTGGCCCTTGTGGCAGCCAAACTTTGCTGGCCTAACTGTGCCGGCAAAACTCCAAGTTAGGATTGCGCCCAGAGTTATGTAGCCCTAATCAATAAAGTAGTTTGAAACATTTCAACTGAGGGCCCAATCCTATCCAACTTTCCAGCGCCAACACAGCCAGAATGCAGCCAAAAGGGAAGGGAGCAAATGTTCCCTTACCTTGAGGAGGCCTCTGTAACTGCCCCCCAAAACCTCAGGAGGTAGTGCATGCCCCATTGGTACAGCTGCATCAGCGCTGGAAAGTTGGTCCCTGATTGGTCCCTGAGATGTTGGTCCCTGAGATTGGTCCCTGAGATGTTGTTGGCCAAGACTTGTCTGATCACTTTTGTTAAAACCAAACCAAAAAGATGTTTAATTAACAAAAAGGATTTAATAAAAATGATGAGTTTAAATTGCATCAAAGCTTGGTGTGCCTGGTTACCTAACTATTGGCATTATCCGTTATGCTTATGAAGTCTCATTTCAGTGATTCACTCATAGGCAGATCCACGTTTTTAAAGACCTGGCTGGCCCATAGTATAAGGAACTAAGCACCTAGGCCAGATCCTAACCCCTGTCCACATCTCATTCAGCCTTACACGGGAGCCTCTGATCGGTGCTAGCAATTTCACTGGCACTGACCTGAGTAGTCCTATTGTGGAAGCTGCCATGCAACACAGAGTAAGGGGAATTAATTCACCTTATTCCCAGTTGTGCTACAGCCAGCCCCAACCCCAATCTGGATACAGGACAGGCCGGCCGGCCTCCCTTTCCAGCCTGGATTAGGATTGGGCTGTTAGCCGACTCCTGACATTTTAGTTGTGTTTTTGCTACTGACGCTCGTTTCTGCGGTTTTGATGTTTTCTGCAACTGAGTACATCATGAGCACCCTGAGTTGGCTGAGAAGGGTTAGGGTATTCAGCTTTAAAATCACAAGACAAATAAGTTGTACAAGCCTAAAAATAATAGATGATCTGTTCTCATTATCCTGCCTGCACAAAGCACAGACAAAACAGGACGTTATCTAATGCTGGTCATTTTACGTGTCATGTCCTTTTCTCGCGGAAATGAATCAGAAACACTTTTCTTCTCCATTACTCGTCCTTTCCCTTCACCCCCTCCAACATTTGGTGCTTTTGCTACATCCCATGCATATTCATGAATTTAGGTCTCAAAAAATCAAACAGGCACTTGGCTTTATTGCTGTGCCTAATGAGAAAGAATTAAAATCCAGCAGGGACATGACCCAGAACCTTTCTCTTCCTCTTATGTGTCATCTTGACTCTCCATAGTTCTGTGATCAACTGCATTCTAAGTGGAAGTTGACACTGGCTCAACTTTCTGCAAATGCAGGTAAAATGGAATGTGAAACACCCTGAAACTCAATGCTGATGTAACCTGGTTCTGCACCATTACCCATAATTGGTGTCTTCAGCTTTGTATAGCTCCAATTTCATTTATTTAATAGCATGGACTTCGATAAGAATCGTGTTGGGTTTTTTCCCCCTTCTCCTCCTCTCTTCCCTCCTGGTGCCACTGTTGAATTCTTGCTCAGCGCAAGTTCATTTCTGAAAGAAATCCCTGCCATTGTGCTTTAATAACAGCTTAATGGGCTGTAAAATCTCAGATTTTCCCCAACTGATTTTATTACCAGAAGGAGTGTTCTTCATTGCTTTGAGTTTGGTCAATAAAGACCTCTTTCTCTTATAGTAAAAAAAATACTATAATGCTCAGCAAACTAGAGAAAGTGTAGTCCAAATCAGATCTAATAATGAATGGAATTCTTTTTTTATTTTTTTATTCCCTTATGGTAGCTACAATATTTTGGAAAAAGTGCAGCCTCAGGTATTATTTGTTGTTCCTATGTGAATCAATAAGGCTCATTGTGAAATACTCTTGGCTGTGCCTGCTGTGAGCTTACAGATATTCCATGAGAGACTCGGAGGGAATGCATCATCCATAAGTTGCTCATCTGCTTCACTTTGTCAGCTGCTTTTTGGCTTCTGTTACAGGCCAACATTCCCAGTAGCAATGTATGGATGTGAGAGCTGGACCATAAGGAAGGCAGAGTGCCGAAGAATAGATGCTTTTGAATTATGGTGTTGGAGAAGACTCTTGAGAGTCCCCTGGACTGCAAGGAGATCCAATCGCTCAATCCTACAGGAAGTCAAGCCTGATTGCTCCTTGGAAGGACAAATTCTGAAGCTGAAGCTCAAGTACTTTGGCCACCTCATGACACGAGAGGACTCTTTAGAAAAGACCCTCATGCTGGGAAAGATTGAAGGCAAAAGGAGAAGGGGGCGGCAGAGGATAAGATGGTTAGATGGTGTCACCGAGGCGATGAACATGAAATTGGGCAAACTCCGGAAGCTAGTGGAGGACAGGGAGGCCTGGCGTGTTGTGGTCCATGGGGTCGCAAAGAGTCGGACACGACTTAGCGACTGAACAAAAACAACAACAGGCCAACATTTCTTTCTTTGGCCACTCTTTCTCCCTCCCACCTCAAGAGCATTCCTAAACATCAGAGCTTCTAATTATTAAGAAGTAAAGAGGCTGGCTGGGGGAAAAGAACTCCAAGAGAACGACAACTTGACACAAGTTTTCTCATCATTCATGGGATAGCCAAAAGTGATTTTGATGTTTTCAAAATCACAAAAGGTGGGCACAAAAGGCGGGGTAAAAATCTATTAATTAATAAAATAAATAAATAAATAAATAAATCTGCTGCCTGACCTCATCCCTGATCCCCTCACCGTGCTGCTCCCTAACACTACTGTATTATCCACTTCATGGATCACCCAGCCATGTCTCCGATTGATAATTCATTGGGGAAATAGTGAGGATGGGAACCTAGAAAAGTACACTAGTTTTTTTCCCTCTCTCCTCTATGTCACAATCCAGTCAAAATTAGTGAGGGCATGGACTTGTTGAGCTGGAGGAAATGTGATGGAATATTGGTGTTATGACTTGAATAAAAACATCATGGAAAATCTATCCAATTCGCAGGCCTTTGACAAAGTTTTTCAATTTCACATTTTGTCCTTTCCTGACTAAACCATCTGAATTTTGGCCCGTAAGCCATTGGGTGGCACAGGGACTGCAGTTTCACTCCCTATAAGCAACCACACAGTCAACCACACTTGACTCCTTCCCCAACACCGTAAAAGAATAATGTCTTTATCATTCACAATTCACAGACTTCTCCTCCAAGCCATATTTGTAAACAGGATCAGCCTGCTAATGAGGAACATACATGAGTGCACGTGTGTGTGTTGGACACTTAAAAACTCATCTTTTTTAGTCATTAAATTTAATCATTCAAGTCATTAATTTAGGATTATGACATATGAGTAGGGTCCGTGGGATCTGGGATCAATTGCCTTCTTAGACATTAAGCTTCCTGAGTAACTTTGGACCAATCACCATTTCTCAGCCTAACCCATCTTGTGTGATGGTTGTGAGGATAAAAGGCAGAAGAATATAATGCATTGTCATGAGATCCTTAGAAGAAGGGCAGAAAATCAATACATAAATAAATACGTTTAGCACCACTGTGTGAATGAAGGACCTCATGCAAAGCATTCAGCTCTTCAGTGGCTTCTGATTCCAATCAAAATTGCGACGTGCTATATTGAAAAAGGTGGGCTGTGTCCGAGGCATGAAATAAATCTGACAAAGCAAACAGGAGCAGTTTTAACCTCCATTCATCAAAATCATTTATCAAATAATCACCATTCATCAACACTATTTAATTCTATTGGCTCCAAGCAGGGAATGGTTAAGCATGCGCATATAATTCCTATCGCAATCAGTGAGCATTGGACTTTGACCAGATTGAGTCGCTATCAACCATGTTTATATCTCATCTTTTTCAAAAATGCTCAAGGTGGCATAACCTCCTCCCCCCCCCCCCACACCAACACACTCACTGACAAGAACAAAGTTAGGCAAAGAAAACACACAAACTGTTTTTTTAACTTAATGATTAAAACTCAGATCTATATAAATAACAACTTCAGGCATTCCTGCAGAAGACAGGGAGACTTGCAATATTAACATTTCAACCTTTGAATCAGAATGTTCTCCTCCAATTATTCAGGAGTTTGCCAGCCCCCATTTAAGAGGACAGTCGCCTCTGACAATCCTGTTCAAAGCTCCCAGTTTGCGAAAGCACAGTCTGTATTTCTCAGTGGAACAAACCGTCCAAGAAGGTAAAATGAATTCTGAAACACTCAACGACACGTGCCATTGCTGAAAAGCCAACTGCTCAAGACAATACCATTTTGGGTGGCCCTGACAAAGGTATTCCTAGAATGCTGCTTTGAACAATGCAAAGCAAGCAAAATTTGCCGGCACAAATCAAATGAGCAAAATTATTGTGGTGCCCTTTTTTTAATTGCTCAACCTTTAGTGCATCTGAGTAGATTGCACCACAGTAATCCTATACACCAGTGTTCTTCAAACTGTGGGTTGCAGAAAGCTGGGAACAGCCATCTTGGAAACTTCAGACCTTTCTCTTGCTATACTCCTTTTGTGAGTGTTAATAGTTTGAATTTTCAATGAGTTTTAATTTAATTTTTAGTTCAGTGCTTTTGCATAACATTTTGTCCAAATCTTGCTTTCAGTCAGGGATGTTTCCTGGTTGTGCAGTTGCTGCAATCCAAGAATGCCAGTTTGCATTCCAGGAGTGTCATTTTATTATGCCACAATGACAGCACTTCCTGCTTGATGATGTCACTTCCGGCCATGACATCACTTCTGGGTCCCGACACAAGTGCCATTTTAAAAAGTGGGTCTCAGTGCAAAAAGGTTTGAGAACCACTGCTATACACACTTTCCTGGGTATACTACACTGAACACTGTGGGAGAATTTCAAGCCCCAGAGGCCACCTCATGGGAACATTGCTCCAGAGTAAGCCTCTGCTGCCCACAGTGAGTCTATTCAGATCTGTACCAGTTATTTTCCTGGTGCAGGTCCAAGTGAACCTAAGTAGGTGGATCAAGGCCAGGAAGCGGGATTGGATTTTGGCAGAGCTGTTGCAGCCAATAACATCTGCTTCCTGTCCCCAACACACTCTCTTCTCAACCCCCCCCCCGACCCCACCCCACCCCACCCCAAATCAATTTGCCAGTGTCAGGGCTTCCACAGTGGCTGTTCTCACCTAGCTGCCTCTGCTCATTGTTTAGGGCCATGGCCAGGCTGCGCTCAATGGTGCATTGTGTTTTGCGATGGCCGTAAAGCACACTACTCCACTGGAATGTACAGGATTGGGCCATTAGAGGCTGGCCTGCTGGCACAGAGGGATAAACTGTCTCCCCATTTCACCTACGATACTCTCAGGTCCTTCTAATACAGTAGCTGTCATTGGTACTGCGATAGACTAGCTTTTCTAGGTCTTACAGGGCACCAGACTCCCCTCCTATCCATCATTCTGTAACAATGTATGGACTGGGCTGGACATCACTGATGATGTATATTTCCTGTTCACTCAGCTGCACTTCTGATCTATAGAAGTATACTGCAGCTACAAGGTGCAAGCAGCACAACAAGATGCAAGCTGGTCCATTGAATCCGGTTTCAACAATCTCTTCTTAAACTGAGCATGTGTGTGCCTCTGCTTTTGTTGAGCACACTGCAGTTCTACACACACACACACACACACACACACACACACACACTTACCTTACAGAATGGCATGGGAATATCTGGCATGCAATGGATACAGATATAGGTATACTTCTTTTTAAATTAGTTCATTACATCCAATGATAATATTATAGCCCACCAAACTGTTTACTAATTCAGAACTGGATACTTATTTATTGTTGGTATCCATCTTCAGCTCCCTTATTACCAGTACCATTAAAACATCATAAAACTGGTAAGAATTGCCACTCTTTAATATACCCCTTCATTAGTGAACATTATCCATCTGACACATTTTGTAAACACCAGAGCTTCATTGAACTGTTCATCCAAGATGAGTCAGGCCCTCTAGGAAACAAAGAAGGAAATGAATGTGCTACCATTCACCTTCATATGAAAGGGAGAAGCAGAAAAAAAGACCAAGGACTGCTAATAATTATACTTGAATAGCATGTGATTCTGACATTTTTAATGTGAGAGCTAGATCTATTAGTGGGTGTGTGTGTGAGAGAGAGAAATATCAGTGCCAACATTTTTCTCCGGAAGGTACTTAGCTGAATTTTAGTTTATGATCAATTAAACTCATAAACTAGACAATTGTACATTTTGCTGCTTGGGTATAAAATGCTTTCTTGGTGTGCAGATATCCCTAATTTCAGCGGCTTTTCACAATTAAATATGGAGAAGAAATATATTAATTTAACATTTTCAACGAAAAGACCTAGAGTCCAAGCGTATCACATTTAAACAAAACATTTAGAAAAAAAAATAAGCAAAATCCATTAGGAAATTATCCTATGGGGGATGTGACTTCTTGAGATTGTAGAAATGTCCCACATTTATACCGTAAGTCTACAATCATATGCAAGCTATCTGGGATAATTGATTGAATATTCCATTGAGGGCGCAATCCTAACCAATTTTCCAGCAGCGGGGTAAGATCGGTGCAGCTCCAAGGTCAGGGAACAAAGATTCCCTTACCTTGAGGAGGCCTCCATGACTACTATTCCACTGCAGGATGCAGCACATGCCTCATTGGAACAGCTATGCCAGTGCAAGGAAGTTGGTTAGGAGTGCGCCCTGAATTAAATCAGTTCTGAGCAGATACGCATTCGGTTGTGTGCTCATCCCCCTCACTCTACACAGGTAGCCCACATGTGTGTTTGGCTTTCAGCACCCTGCTTGGTAACCACTTGTGGTTTGCAGCTGGATAATTCTTGGCCACTTGGCCACCTGGTCTTGAAAGACTCATCCCCATTTCTGTGCATTCCACCTCTTCAAGAAACTGGCTCAGCCGGGTTGATCCACTACAGCTGTGCCCTGGTATCTGCAGGGGATAGAGTCCAGTCCTCCCTGTGGATACCTGAAACCGCGGATAATAGAGAGCCCTATGTTAAGTATAGGGTTCTCCCCTCCCCGCATGCCCATTTCCTTCCTTTGGTCTTGCTTTATAGGTCAACTTTTTGCAGGTTACTTTTACAGGTCAACAGGAAGCTGCTTCCTGTTAATGTTTTGGCAGTCTCTCCCTCTATCCTGCGTTCTGCCTGCCTGGTCATAACTTTCTGATTTAGTGACCTGTAAAAGCAAGAAGATATTTTAGTGACCCAAAGTAAGAATAAAATAAGGTAAGCCTTATTTAAAACGTGATATAGATAATTTAAAACGTGGATATAGGATATGTGGATAGGAGGGCCCACCTATATTTTTCATCTGGTTGATACCTGGTCAATTTCAAGGAAATGGTGTCTTTTGCTCTTTCTCACCCCTCCTTTCTCCATTGGCCCTTGACACTGCATTTCTGTCCCTATGACACAACCCACCTTTTCTCTTCCACTCTTTTTCTCCCTCTTCTCATTGGAAACAGACACTAGCTTCGTAAAGGCACAGCACTGCCTCAGAAGCAATTCAGCTATTGAATGCAAACTGCTCTATGAATCACCACTTGCATATTGATTTCGTTGCCTTTCTGCATTTGCATTTCCAATCCTAATACTGTAATTTATCCCCTGCCCCCAAAAGTAGTAATGCACTTCTTGATTACTTTTGACTCCTGTTTCTTTCTTACTGCTCAATTCTATTCGCGAACGGTACTGTCGTAATTCATATTCTGACAGAGCTGGGCACTTTCCAGCCACATGAAAGCTGGGCTGCTGTCATGTCCTGCCGTGACACTGCTGCAAGTGGCAAGTGGCTCCTCCAGCTCCCCTAGCAGCTGTAGATTGACATGAGGTAGGCAGTTGGCAGGGGGGGGGCAGGACCCAGAGAGGAAGAATCAGGGCAGTGATTAGGGCTGCCAGGATGCATCTCACTGATATGCTGTGCCCCCAACCCAGCCTCCCCATGACACCTTGGGTCTAGTCAGACATGTGCCAGCCAATCAGGGGCCATGGTGCACCTTAGGAGGTAAGCAAAATCTTCTTCTACTTCTACACCTCTCTGTTGTGTCATGGCCCCCCTTGGCAGCTCACAGGATGCAGCAGAGGCCACATCTGTGCAACCATGACCCTGGCCAAGGATAGGATTGGGCCCCCAAGCTCTCAAATGCCAAACTTCCTTTGGGGTGTGCCACTAGCCAATGAAGAAAAGGTCCCTAGAAGGAGGGACCATGGGACCATTGGAGGCCATGGTGAAGATGGAAGTGCACTTATATGTGGGACAGAGTATGGGCACAATTTGAACCTGGAGTTAGGCCGGCACAGTTAGGCCAGCAAAGTTGGTCCAACACACGGGACACCATAAAGTATGATTGGACCACTCTCAGAGTCAGAGGCCAGCACACAGACGTGCGCCATCCTCCCTGACTATGAGAGTGGTCCGAACGCACTTGACAGTGGTCCTTGTGCAGGCCAAATTTTGCTGGCCTAACTCCAGGTTAGAATTGCACCTGGGCAGCGCAATCCTAGAGTGTGCACAGCATTGACGCAACATTGTTGCGTCAACATTATGTGCTTAGCACCGATGCGGGGGGGGTGAGCGTCACCCCGCGTTGGCGCGAAAGCTCTGAAGCCGACGCTACTTGTAGCATCGGCTTCAGAGCGCTGACAGAGAACCTCTCCTGCGCCGACCAAAGCCAGTCGGTGCAAAGGAGCTCTGTCCCTTATCAGGATGGGGATTGGTGGGAGGGAGGGAGGCTGGGGTCGGGAGGATTTAGTGGGTACAGATCCGAGGGGCACATAGGGGAGCATGCGCTCCCTTACCATGGGGGGGGGGGCTCCAGCTTCTCCTATGCAGCGTCGGATATGGCGCTGCCAAGCTGGCCTGGCCATTCCGGCGCTGCATAGGATTGCGCCCTCAGTGTGGTATCACCTGATATAAAAAGCCCACCTAAATATTTGTTCTTTCTCTATAATTTTTTTCAACCTATGTTATGGGCATCCGTGAATGTTTGCACAAAACCTAGCGCATTATTTGAGGCAATGTTCTGTATGTGTTAGTGCAGACAGAAGAGAAAGTCAAGCATACAGATCAGAGGCAGGTAAGCCCCCCAAATATGATTCAGCACAGAATCTTTGTGTCATCACATCTGTCCCTATCTTATACTTTTTCTTCTTTGGATGAAGCGGATGTTTGGGGGGCATTCCAGGAGTTCTTATTTATTAGCCGAAATTTCTTTTCGCCAGCTTCCAATTTGACACTTACCACTCCTTCACTGCCCTGTTCCTCCTCCGCTTTTCCAGACATCATATAAATATGTGGAACTCTCATATCTCTTTTCCCTTTGGTGTCAGCGTCTTTGTTGTGGCTCCCCTGTATCAAGCTGTCAGATCGAGGACTGCAGAGACACTCAGAGCCTTGCCTGATAACACTGGGTGTCTGAGCCACTCATCACTGAATCAGACAGCCGAGTTGAGACACCTTCGGGGAACAATATGTGGAACAGGGGAGAGACAGAAAAGGAAAGAGAGAATTTATTCTTTACATGGCTGGAATCTGATGAAAAGAAATGGGGCACTTCTAATAAATCAGGTAATATAATGCAAGTGTTGTATTAGAATCTCATTCATTGTCGCACAATTAGCAATGGCCCATAATGGGGATGCAGCTCAATAGAATGATCCCAGTTTGCATCTTTGGCATCTCAGGTAGAACTGGGAATGATCCCTGCCTGGAAACTGCGAGTTGCAGGAAGGACAATGCTCACTGAGGTGGACCAATGATCTGACTTGGTATAGGGCACCTTCCTCTGTCTCTGTTTACACACTCTTTGTGTTATGGATTCCTATGTTATCGACAGCCTAATCCTATCCCCCACTACATTATAGAATGCAGCCTGGCCAATGGAGCGCATGATGCATGCAATGGTGGTGGTGGGGAGGGAGTGACTAGAAAGCCAACCAGACATTTGTCCTAAGCCCCAGCAGCCACAACATGTCAACTCAGACCTGTACCAGGGTTATTGCAGATGCAAGTCCATGTTGGTCTATGTAGGTGGACCAGGACCAGAAGAGGCTAAGGTTTACTGCTAAACCCTTTCCCCTGGTCAGTTGAGGAACCAACAAATGGCCTGCCCAGAAACAGAGGCAGAGGAGGTCTGCCCTCTCTGCTCCTTAACCACCCCTATGTGCTGCTCAGCTTCCCCCCCCCACCATGCTAGGCTCAATTTTGGAGCTGTAGAGAGGCAAAGGCAGGAGGGAGGGCACACCCCATGGCAACGTGAGTCGACCCGTTCCCACCTTCAGCTCGCCCCAGGAGCTCCAGATCCTGTGGCTTTGCCCCCCCCCTGCTCACTGGTAGGTCCGCAACTGCCCCTGGTCCCAATCAGCCAACATCCACCTCATTTCTTCCCCGTTAAACCCCCTTCTTGCCCTCCCGTGCCCCATTCCGCCCCTACACCAGGGTTACCTGCTCCAGCAGGACTCCATCATTCCACTGGAGCATACAGGAATGCTCCAGCCTTCCCACTGGCATGCCAGCTCACTGCACTGCCGCAAAACGTTTTATGGCACTTTTGTGGAAGGCAGCACCAGGGGAACAAGCATTTCGCTGCTGTGTCCTTCAGTTAGGACCAGGTCATAAACGATCTCCAAGAACACGTCTAACGTTATGTGATTCCCAGAATTCCCACTGCTGTTTTTATAATTACTGTAAAAATATTTATATACCACTTCGTGACCAAAAAGTTCAGAAAGTGGGTTACATAGCAAGAGAAATGAAAAGATGGTGCCTTGTCCTCAAGGGCTCAGAATCTAAAGAGAGACACAAGCAAAGAACCTGTGGGGAACAATGCTGTGCTGGGACAATTGCGCTCTCCCTGCTAAATACAAGCGAATCAGTACCTCTTGGTTCAGTGAACAAGTTTAGATACTTTGTTCCTTATTTTAATAGCCTTTTTCCCCAGTGTTTCTTGTCACTGGAACAGCATTGCCTATTATTAAAACATGTGACAATGCTTTCTTAACAAGAATAATGGCTGAACTATTAAAGGCAATTGTTTCGGTCTGTAATTACAGGTTATTCGAGCAATGTGACCATTAATATAATTATTGAGATCAGATATTATACATACTTACATTATGGGATTCGGGTACCACGACAGTTGCAATTTAATTCCGCATACTTATTTTTATAATTAATTTATATGGTCAGGTTATCCTACCCTTCCTTACAATGACCTATGGGAGTGTTTCCCAAACTGTGAGTTGGGACCCACCAGTGGGTCACGAGCCAATTTCAGGTGGGTCATGAAGCACCTAGGGCAGCCATATTGAAAATCTGGGAAGATGAGATGCCGGAAAGGGGGAGAGCTGTGTGGTGGTTTTGCTTGTTTCAAGGTTGTAAATAGGCTTTTTTTTCTTTCTGATACTCTTTGCTATTGGAAAATGGCTGAGAAATAACCCAAGTTATTGCTGCATTCTCAGGACAGCAGCAGGCTCTGGGGTCACACTTATGGCCTTGACATCACTTATTGAGAGAGAGAGAGAGAGAGAGAGAGAGAGAGAGAGAGAGAGAGAGCGAGAGAGAGAGAGGCTGAGCAGATATTCCCATGTTCAATGTTGCATCTGTCGGTGGAAGGGCTGCCACTCAGTGGTAATACTTTGTATGCACAAGACCCCAGTTTTAATCCCGGATATCTCCAGGTAGGGCTGGGAAAGACCCTTGCCTGGAACCCTGAAGTGTCCCTGCCAGTTGGAACAAAATGAATCAATGATCTGACTTAGGGTAAAGCAGCTACCTTGACATAGGTCTGCTCCTTAATTGTCCCCCACACATGCAGAAGTATTTGCTGAATACAGTTGCTCAGAGCCCAGTCCTATCCAACTTTCCAGCACCAATACAGCTGCAATGCACCTCCAAGGGAAGGGAACAAACAGTCCCTTACCTTGAGGAAGCCGCTGTGACTGGCTACCCCACTCCGTGTGGGGAAGTTGGATAAGATTGGGCCCTCATATACAGGTAGTTTTGTGCTCACTCCTATGTAAAGGCTGTAAGTTCTATTCTCTGCTCTGTGGCGTGTGCCAATGTT
Source organism: Lerista edwardsae (assembly GCA_029204185.1). Lineage (NCBI taxonomy): Eukaryota > Metazoa > Chordata > Lepidosauria > Squamata > Scincidae > Lerista > Lerista edwardsae. The sequence goes on from JAJKFI010000012.1 coordinate 1,386,515, forward strand.
GAAAAATGCCGAAGAGGCTAGCAGACACCCAAATGGGTAATTTGGTGCAACAGGAAACATTTCTCATTATATTTATGCAATTATTCCTAAATCCAGACAAATCTGAAAACTAGACAACCTCAGTAATTACAAAACATTACAAAACATACAACATGTAATTAATCCTTGATTTGAGAGTTACTTTCTGATTTCTTCTTATAACAACATTTCAAGGCAAATTGGAGGTCCAAACATCTGAAAACTATCTGGGAGAATCTAACAGAGTTTTTCTATCTAATTAACAGAGTTTTTCTATCTAATTCAACCAAACTTCCACCAGCAGAGTGCAAGTTCCATCTATAATCAATCCAAATGGTGTGTGTGTGTGTGTGCGCGCGTGTGCGTGTGTGTGCGCGCGCACGCATGCGTGCGGGCGTGCGTGTGTGTGTTGAATGCTCTCTATTTGTATTGGTTGCCACTTGCTACTTTAGAGCAATTCCACTAGCCTTAATAAAACGCCGCCACAATAAGGGGTTTGAGAAATGCAGCCATTGAGGAAGGGCCTCAAAGAATGTCTGCTTAAAATGCATGAAAATGGTGAATGCGTGACACTTTAATGTACCTGCAACCCATATTCAACCGAGTATTTGAGAGGCTCAGCTCAAATTACTTGGATGAGATTGAAGCTCAATTGTCCTTGTAACATAAGACAAACACAGGCCCTTTTTTCTTATCACCCTAAAAAGACTGCAAGTGAATAGCAAATCAGCTACAAAAAAGCAATGAGATGAAAGAAAATAAATAAATAAGCTGCATCAGGACTTTCAGGCAGTAAACATACTTCTTAGATTGGGAGGGGAGATGCCAAAGCATCATTTTGGGGAAAAAAATGGAAAAGGACAGTATCTTGCTCTGGAAGATTGCCTTCTGTCTGAAGATGCTTCTTCTCATCTGTCGTAAGCAACTTTTGCCCCCTAGAGTTTTCCCAAACATAGGCTGGAGCGCTGAAATATTTTCAAACAGTAACATCATACTTCCAAATATTTTAACATTTTGGGTCTTTAGCATAAAAGTAATGAATTCCTAAAATAGCATCTCATACTCTGTTGCAATGATGCGTACAACAAATACATACCTTTCTCATATGGGGTTGTACCACTGCACAGTGTTTGTATGGAGAAATTGCACACCTTGCAGATTAGATATTCTCTATGTCTGAACACTTCTGATTTTGGAAGTATTAGTAGCAGGCAGCAACAGTAAGATCTAATGAAGATGTAAAGATGTGGGGCTTCAAATCCCCATGCTCTGGAACAATTCTTCTCTAACCCACAATCTGCAAAATCTCTCTTCTGTGTCCATCTCATTCATTGTTCTCAGCAACACAAAACACTTGCTGTCACTAGTGTGTGGGATTATCTCCATTTGTGTAATACCTTAGAGTAGTGGTTCCCAAACTGTGGCCCACCAGTGGGTCATGACCCCAATATTTTTTGAGGTGTTGTGAAACTGACAAGGCAGATTATATTAGGCTATGTGCATCGCGGTTAAATAAATAGCAGGTCAAATAACCTGCTATTTGTGGGGAGCACTGCTGCCCAATCACCATTATAGCTACAAAGGCTCAAGTGGCTGGAAAAGTGAATTTTTTTTAGGTGCATCACAGTGCTAAAAAAAGTTTCAGAACCACTGCCTTAGAGTGGTCAAACAATTCCAAATGCCTATTAACTGTAATAATTACAACGAAGTTGTAAAGTTGTATTTCAATACAATGAAGTGTTTTTATACCTGTATTGCACAGGAGAGACTGAGGGCACAATCCTAAACTGAGTTAGGCCAGTGTCATGCCGCCCACGCCCCCTCCCCCCTGCGGATCACCGCGAATGTGGGGGATCCAGTCGGGGTTCACTGGGGTGACACGGGAGTTGGGGACGCAGCTGCGGCTTACCTGGGAGGACCGCGCCGAGGCAGCCCCCGCGAGCGGCATCCTGCTGGGGCACAGCCCCTGCTCTGGAGCTGCAGCCAGAGGGAGGCGGCCTCTGGGAAGCTCTGGAGAGGCACCGCAAACCCTGATGCGGCGCCTGGGGAACACAGAGCTCTGCAACTCAGACCTCCCTGGGAGGCGGCTCCGGGTGATGACGTCACCCTAGGCACTGGTCACCCAACCGAGATATCACAAGGTCTTGGCTGGGGGGCGGGGCTTGGGAAGGAGGAGCTCTGGAGCCCAGGCTGGAGGCTCATAAGGAGCCAGGTGGCAGAGGCAGATCTAAGGGAGGGCAAAGCTCTAAGTTTTGCAAGAAGCCTTACCTTGCAGTGGAAATCACTCCTCTCCTGCACCGTTTTAGCCAATCCTCACAGGGAACAGCAACATCTTGGCGTTGCTTACTGGCTACAGCAGCAAGGGAGAGGAGGGATTTACATGACAGGGTAAGGCTTCTTGCAACACTTAGAGCTTTGCCCACCCTGTAGATCCGCTTCTGCCAGGCGGTCAGGAAAGGAGGTTGCTCTTCCCCGCACTGGGAGGCTGGTGGATGGGCGACCTCCAGTGAGCTGGGCCAAGGCCTTGAGCTCACTCCCGACTGTTGCCTGAGAGGGGACACCAGCGCCCCACTCTTAGCGGGGTGAGCCTCTGAGGGCAGTTCCCCAGGGGAAGGATCTGCAGGGAGCCACCCCTGGGTCTCGGGGAGAAGCCCCCACCGGCCAGGGAGGCCCTGGGGGTGGCAGCACAACCCCTCGGTTGCCCTGAGGAACCCCAACACTGGGTACTGCACCCCCCCCAGGACGCCGTGCTGGTTGACCCCTAAAGGGAGGCCAGCAGTCTATCGGAGCAACCAGGAACGACCCTGTGAAGCAACAGGGACGACCTGAGCCACGGGGCCATCTGTGAAGGAACACGGCCACAGTTGTTAGCCACATGACCCAGCTACCTCTGAAGGTCAGCATGAAGCCAGCATGGGGGGGGGTGAGGCAAGGAGGGCAAATCCCCCCCCCCCGAAGGATTATGCTCATGGAGAGGATAAGAAAGGCACTTTGCTAGAGAAACCAGTGCCAGTCTGGAAGCGTCTTTCCTTTTAACTGATTTTCCCAGTTGTTGTGCCTTTTCTTTTTTTACTAGTGGTGACAAAAGAAATTGAGGATATTGTTGGCATAATTGTCTCTGAAGACTCAGTATTGATCCTTTGGAATAAGAGTACTAATTAGCCATTGCTTTTTCCCCATTGATTGTGATGTACTCGTTGCTACAAAAATTACTTTGGCTTTAAAATTGAAGTGTACTCTGTAGTCTACGAAAGAACTAGTGCTATGAAAACATCTGGGACTTGTTTCCAGTCGAGAAGAAAATGTGGCAAATCAAGTAACCAAAAAATATAGACTATCCTGGTGGTTTATTTATCATTGCAATTATCATGGCTCCAGATTTAGGATCGGTATGTGTTCATCACCCAGTATATAAACTTCCCAAAGAGCGCAATCCTATGCTCTCACTTGGCCGATGCAGCTGCCAAGGATGTAGCAAACATGCCATAAAGCACATTCGTGGCACCCGGAGAGTAGGCTACGTCAGTTGGAAGGTCTGCAGTGGGGAGACCACTGCAGTGGGGAGACACTGCAACACAGACAGGCAAGGCACTGGGCTGGGAGAAGGTGGTTGGGAAGGGGGTGCTTCTGGGCATGGGGAGGGCAGAATGGGGGCATATCATGCCCAGGAGGGAGTGGGAGCAGCAGAGGCCTCCTCTGTCATAGCATAACCTCTTTCCCAGGCCAGGCGGCCTTATACAGGGGCACTCTGTGTAGCACCATAATGCATGCTGGGCATTTCTTGGGGTAAGGGGAATAATATCCCCTTACTCCAAGGAGACCTCCAGCCACCTGCTAACCTGCGTTGGATACAGTGCAGGCCATACAGCCTGACTGCACCAGCCCAGTGTTAGGATTGGGCTGAAAGGTATGTCCCCAGTATTGATTAAATTCATCTGAAATGATTTTGTAGAAAAATACTAAGGGCCCAATCCTATCCAACACTCCAGTGCTAATGCAGCCGTGCCAATAGTGCACATGCTGCATCCTGTGGTGGGGGGGAAAGTCACGGAGGCTTGAGGTAAGGAAATGTTTGTTCCCTTCCCACGAGGCTGCATTGTGGCTGCATCAGCGCTGGAAAGTTGGATAGGCCAATGCAGCCGAATTACTGGAGCACACACTGCATCCTGCAGGGGGTCAATCCCAGCGGTCTCCTCTGGAGAAGGGAATAGTTGTTTGCTCACACTGGGGCATACACTCACTGAATAGAATGGGGGGGGGGTAGAATTGCCAGCATTATGTAAATTTCAGGGCACAATCCTAAACTGATTTAGGCCGGCATAAACTAAGCCAGCAAACTTTGGCCAGCACAAGGGACACCATCAACTATGTTTGGACCACTCCAGAGTCAAAGAGGCCAGCAAACCAACGTGCACTATCATCCCTGACTCTGAGAGTAGTCCACCAGTAGCTTTATGATGTGCCTTGTGCCAGACGAACTTTGCTGCTTCGTTTATGCCGGCCTAACTCCAGTTTAGGATTGCGCTCTCAATCTCTCTCTCTCTCCCCACCTTCAAGTGCTGGTAGTTGAATTCATATATGTTAAATCTGCATATGATGCAAGCACACACTAAAATGAATATCAGGTCATTCTATCATTGTATGTATTTGTATTTATGAAAATCAGGCATTTTTTTTTAACAATTGAAGTAGTCATGTCAGGGTAACAAGAGAATTCACGTCATTTGAAACTATCTGTTGTTATGGTTATCATGCCTCAAAAGATGCTCAAAAGAAAAATGCATTTGTTTTGACTGAAAAGATTGCCAAACAATGCATTAATTAGGCCCAAGCCTTAAGTAATTGAATAATAGAATCTCAATGGGCAGTAGTATGGAATCATAACTCCAGTGTCACAATCGCAGTATTGATTTAAATAATTGCATTGTCATATCACTTGGCTGATATTTAACCCTTACATGGTTCAATCAATCACATTAGTGATACCATTTTTAGGTACTGTATTATTGTTCTTATTATAGCACTGCCATTATTATAGCACTGTATGGCATTTTATAAAGAGTTAAAAGACAGGTCCTGACCTGCTCCAAGGTGCTTACAATCTCGGTATTGATTCAAGAAAGACAATAAGGGAGGACATAGATAGAGGCGTAAACATGAAACCATATGCAATTTTTTGGTAACATTTACTTCCAATGCAATGCTATATATGGTTATTCATAAATACCCCCCTTTGTTCAATAGGGCTTACACTCAGGTAAGTGTGCATAGGATGGCAGGATTCTTTAGACCCAAAACAAATACGCAAAAACTAGCATAAATGGTAATATTGCATTCTTTTTAAAAAGGGAAATTTTAATTTAATAAGGGAAATAAGGGAATATAATTAATAAGAGAAATAATTAACAGAGGGCTTGAAAGTCATTTTCTAGATACGAGGATAATATGAGATTATCAACTACCATATATAATCATGTATAACTCGAGTAATTTATGCCTAAAAATTGACTAGAAAAATCTGACCCCCACATATATTCCAAGGAACACAGTAAATACCTTAAAGTCACACGATGGGTAGATGGCTAAACTGTGAATTTAAGATTGCAGAGAGAGAATTTGGCACAACAGTTATCCCTGCAAAAGCCAGCTCAAGCCTGTAAAGGGCTCTGAAAGCAGGTAAAGTGAGCTCAACAGGGTGACATGCATTCCTCTAGTCCAGGCAGATATGCTTAATCAGATCTAGCCTTGAACAATGCTAAAGGGTTTGGGAACAACTGGTTTAATAGTTGCTTGTTATGTAGCTGTTTTATTTTGTTTTTTCCCTGCACTTTAATAAATGGGTAAACTGTACGGTTCTTAGGTAACAATTACTGGTAGATCATTTGTCAGAATCTGGTGTTGGGTAAAATCAGAGAAAATGATCTAATTCAAAGAATTGCAGATACCCCTATGTTTTCCCCTCGACTTATCCATGGGGCATGGCAAATTCCATGATTTTTGGCTTAAAACTTACCCTCGGCTTATCCGTGAGATTGACTTATACACAAGTATATACGGTAGTCTCTGAAATATTCTTTTCTATAATATAAACTATTTGGCTTTTGCTTAACAATGCCCTTAATAATGGTGGTGAATTAATGTAAATAAATAAATGCATTAAAATAAATGCTAAAATACTAAAATACTTACTAAAATAAATGCATTTACTTTATAGCTCTGTTGACATTCATGGACAATAACTAAACATCTTGGAGTTGAATCAACCTTGTCAGCAGTTTCCAACATGCAGCATTGGTAGGCATTGCTTGTTATTACTTTCTGAAACACCCGCAAGAAAGAAGCAGGCAGGGTTTCTGTCATGTCTTTAGGGACAATCCTTCCTAACATGAACATCCACAGATAACAGGAGCCACGCATAACAGGGCTCAGTAGGCAGGACCAGCCCAATCATGAGGCAAGACAAAAGTAGCTGCTTCGGGTGGTGGGTTGGGGAGGTGGTAAACCTCACACCTGACCACCAGCTCACAAACTGCATAGCCAAGGCCGGCCTTAAGCCAATGTGACCAATGTCACATTGGGCCCTGCACTTTGCCCCCCCCCCCGCACCAGCGCAGTGAGCATATTGCCTGCTGCTGCAGCCGCTATCTCTATGAACTGTAAGTCAGTGGGTGAGCAGAGTATTTATTTTTATTTATTTAATTTAAGGATTTTACCCCGCCTTTCTGCCTAAAAAGGCATTCAAGGCGGCATTACAAAAACAATTAAAAACAGAATAACAACATAATTTAAAACAATAATTAAAAACAATATAAAAATACAATATACAATACAATGATTATCCCATGGATCAGGTACAGAAAATAAAAGAATACAAAGACCATCCAGCCTGTCAGCAACTAAAATCCTGTTTAAACAAGAAGGTCTTCAGTTCCCGCCGAAATACCGCCAACGAGGGAGCAGTTCTTAACTCTAAGGGGAGGGTATTCCAAAGTTGGGGTTCCACCGCCGAGAAGGCTCTCCTGCTGGCCGCCACCCCTCTCACCTCTCCTGGTGGCGGCACAGTCAAAAGGGCCCCCCCAGATGACCTCAGAGTACGGGTAGGGTTATATGGAAGGAGGCGGTCCCTCAAATACTCCGGCCCCGCGCCGTAAAGGGCTTTAAAGGTCAAAACCAGCACTTTGAATTGGGCCCGGAACAGAACCGGCAGCCAGTGTAGTCGCCGAAGCAACGGCCTGACAGAGTCAAACCGCTTTACCTTAAAGAGTAGCTTTACCTTGGGCTCTCCCATGAGCACCTGCCTCTGAACAGCCCAAAATGGGACTCCTGGAAGCAGTTGGCAATGACATCATCATGTCACTACCAACTATTTCCAGGTGCCACATGTGGTACGGCAAATGCTTTTCTAGGTAAGTAGGGGGCCTGCTGGGATGGTGGGGGGCCCTGCTGGGATGCGCCACCTTGGGCCCTGCTGCTCCTGGAGCCAGCCCTGTGCCTAGCCACTCGCCACCTGGCCTGCCTGTTGCAGGAAGCTAGAAAAGAACTGTAACTCTGGTAGCAGAGACATCCTACCTCCTCCTTTCCCAGAGCTGCAATTGCAATCCTGTTCCAGGTGTGTTCTCTTTCCCATAAGGGAAAGGAAGCAGGCAGGAAGAGACTGTGGTGAAAGTGGCAGGGGAGGAAGTAGGGCCACTGTGATCCTCTTCTTGATCACTCATCTTCCCTTGCGATGCAGGAAGGTGATCAAAGAGCAGCTCTCTCAGTCTTGTCACCAAAATCCTCTTCACAGGTCTCTTCTGCTAAACAGTTGCCGCTTGGTTTGGCGAGCACCTGCACATTGCTGTCACTGCCCAGAATGACTCTGACCCTGAGTGGGAGGGGCCATTTACACAGCTCATTGCAGCACCTGCAGTACTTACTGTTTTGCTCCCCCTCCAGCTGAGTTCCTGATGAGGAGGGCCACTGAGGGGTTCTTGAACCTTTATAGCGGCTGCTCCAAGCACAAGAGCTGCAGCCCTGCTGCACGTATGAGCGCACACTTGGTGTGCTACAGTATCACTATAACATGGATTAAGCATTCAGTGGAGGAAATGCAAGTAGATGTTTTACTTATGCATCTTTCTATAGAACAGCATTACACAAAAATAAAAATACCTAACATCAAGTCAAATATGCATACCTTCATAAAAAACAGAGTAAAACCAGAATGAAAAAAAAATTCAGCATCCTCTCAGGCACCACAGACTTTTCTTGCCTTCATGCACATATCCATTTTTCGTCTCCTCAGAAATGTAGTGCCCTGACCCTTTTCACCAAATGACAGCTGCAGACAGAGCACAATTCAGGTCTAAGAGGGCAAAAAGGCGCTTTGGCACATCAATGGCTCCACAGGCCCCCAAAGAAACACCCCATATGCCACGCCACCTGCCCTGCGCACACAAACCCTCCAGCTTCCACCAGGAAGACACTGCAGCGATGTGGGTTAATTTTTGACATTCTCAAGTCACCTCATTTTCATGACTCAGAGCTTCTGTGTGGAGATTATCAAATGTCAAATGCAAATACAAAATGGATCCACACCACCTAAAAGCCTCTTAACTGGCATGGCGAAGAATATTCCCTTTAAATGTTAATGAAACTGTTGTAATTACTCAAGCTACCAAAACAACTTGGGAGCCAGAGTTCACAGCTGTAGCCCATTACTTGTAAATTACTGGCACAGGCATTGTGTCAGTGGAGAGACAGAGTTGTCGGAGGAAATTTCCTGAATATGCTTTGCTTTGCACCAAGTGGTGGAGGATATTATAGGGAAATGAATTAATTTGTAGGACAAGTCACTGAATGGGAAGCTCTTCCCCACCCTCCCAGCTCAAAATGAGGTTTTCTTTCTTTCCAAACTGCTGAATAGCACAGAATGCACTGCAAAGGAACAACCTGTCCTTAAACGTACACCATTTTCTTGATGGCTGCAACCCTACCCAGACTTCCTTGGAAATAAGCCACATAGAGCTCAATGGGTCTGCTTTAAGAATAAGCAGGCATAGGGGTGCCCCATGAGGCATTTGTGGCCAAGAATCCTTGTTCCTTTTTTCTTTTCTTTTTAAATTTCTTGCTGGCTCTTTTCAAAATCAAGTGGATGGAGCTTCAGGACAAGCTACACCGTGGGATTTTGATTGGGTCGCTGTAGCCCTTTGATGAAACAGCCCGTGCAACACAGCTGAAAAGGAAGGCAGATCACTGCATAAGCCGGTTTATCAGCTCCGAGTCAGGCAAACATCCAAGCAACACATGAGAATACATGGGCTATAAAGAAGTGATGTCTGCATTAAGGGAAAGCACTGGCACCTTGATGCTTTGATCGGTGAACTGCGTGATAGGCGTGCCAGCAACTTTTTCTTCACAAACCCCTAGGACGACAGTACAACAACCTATTGAGAATCAGCTCTAGTAATTCAGCCTAGCACTTCACAGGGTTATCATGCTGTCACTCGCATGTCTGCTATGGACTGGCTATGGGAGGAGTTAGAGTCAGCAACCAGGAAGGTTCCGCATGAACATCAGCGCGCGTCTCTCACAGACATTTAAGGCAGCCGCAGCGACATCTCTGAAGATCAGCATTGGAGCTGGACGTGGAATTGGCAAATCCTCTTATGTCACTTTCAGTTGACACTGAAGGTAGCCCAAGCCAGACTGGGACCTTTCTTTCTTTTTCGTTCCGTTCAGATTTGGGAATAAGCTTCCACAAGCCGCCATGCTCTGTCGCCTTGAAGTGTGCAAGTGTGTAGGGCTCAAGGAGGCACGATTGGGGGGCTCAGAAGACCCACCGCTGTCATCAGGGGGCTTTGCATTTTTGCTTTCAAGAAATCTGCTTGAAGGAGTGGGTGCCACATTTGTGTAAGCCTGAGATCATCCCCAACATGCATATTTATCTAAGCTTTACCTCTGTAATTTTCTTTGCCGTTCCTTTTGTCCTTTGAGTCGCTCCGATAGGTCTTCTGTTGCTTGAGGCTGCCTCTGCTTAGTCATCACAGCCCAATATCTCATCTTTGAAAATGACTTAGACCTTAGCCAAGGAATACCAGAGGGCAAAGTCTCTGCAAAGGTAAGTCCTGTCTTACTAACCGTCTCCAGTTCTTTGAAAGGATCAGCAGGCAGGTAGAGGTGATCCAGTGGACGCCGCATACTTGGACTTTCAAAACGCTTTCGATAAAGTCCTTCACCAAAGGCTCTTGAACAAACCCAGCAGGCATGGAATAAGAGGACAGGTCCTTTTGTGGCTTGTGTCTGGTTAAAAATCAGGAAGCAGCGAGTAAGAATAAATAGGCAATCCTCAAAGCAGAGGTATGATGAATCCCCTTCATTCCCCGCTGCATTTTCGTGTGTGTGTGTGTGTGTGTGTGTGTGTGTGTGTGTTTCTGTATTTTTGGACAACTTTCCAACACTTTCTATGCAATTCAGTTGCCAGGATATTCTTTTTTTTTTTCATGTTTTTGTCCCCTTTTTTTTCATGTGGGAAATGCATATGGCAATGTGGCTCCTCTTCCTGTACAACTTTGCTAGCTCCCTACTAGGATTGGAATGCCTATCAGTTGGGTAGCACCCCTGTCTATCTTGATCCAAGGGGTGGGATGGATTGAACAGGTAGTTTCTACTCCTCCAATCAGGTAACATGATGATGTCATTACGGCCAAGGGATAAAATTTCCAAGCCCACAGGAAGGGGAACTTTTCTCTACCAGTCAACTGAGTGACCCATTAATTGGGTGCTCAGAGAAGCACTCACTTGCTGAATCGCAAGTGAAAAGAATTGGGGATGCCTTATCATATAAGTAGCTTAAGCTTGGGACAGTCTAGTTCAGATCATAGGGCTTCTGAATTATTTTGTTTTCCATGATTCCAGCTGGCTTACAAATTTCTCCCACATAACGTGTGAGAGGGAGGAGCGCCATCTGCTGGGTGGAAATGGTTATGGCATCCTTTTGGTGAAAACCCTTTCTTACGCTTTCCTGCCAAGCATACTTCATCATCCTGCTATAATGTTATTACTGCCGTTCTTTTACCATTTTGTTTCATCCCTTTTGTTTGGCCATTAACTAAACTAGTTCCATTTTTATCCTTGGTCTGCCTATACATGGTCACAAGTAATTTAGTGGCTTGTTATGTCCCCTCACTCTGCAGACACTATTGTGGGATAGATTTTAACTGGAATATCTGGTGTTCTCTGTTCTCTTGGGACAGTTATTTTTTTGACAGACATCTTCTGCCTGGTCTCTCTAAACTGGGATGGAGGGAGTAGATACAATCTACCAAGGTTTTTCCCCATTCAGCGGCTAGTCCAATAAAGAGAAATGGGAAGTGGAAAGGGATATAGGCATGCTAAGCACTAGGCATTACACCCATGGATCAGCCTGTCTGCTCTTGAGCATCTTCTTATTTGATAGGAGGGAAGTAAGAAGTGGGGTCCCCCAAGATCTGCCTTGGGGCAGGTGTTCTTTATCCTATTCATAAGTGACCTGGATTTACAGCAAGGTGGCCAAGTTTGCAGATCACACCAAACTATACCGTGTCATTTTTTTTTTTAAAAAAGCAGAAGACAAAGTGCTCCAAAACAACCTCTCCAAATTGTTGAATCTGAAATAATAAGTGTAAAGTGATGCATATTGGATTTAAAAAAGTTACAAATTAACAGGTACTCTGATGGGGTCAGAATTGTTGGTGATGAATCAGGAACAAGATCTTGGGGTCATGGTGGATGGTTCAATGAAAACGTTGACCTAGTGCGCAGCAGTTGTAAAGAAGGAAAACTTTATGCTAAATTTTTGGGAAAGAGATCAAGAGTAAGCCTGATATAGTATCAGAAATTTGTGGCAGGGGCACATTTGGAATATTGTGTTGATTTCTGCTTGCCCCACCTCAAGTAGGGTATGGTAGTGTTGGAAAAAGTGGAAAAGAGGGCAACACAAATGATCAGAGGGCTGGAGTATCTCTTGAGGAAAGGCTACCATAGCCAGGGGTTGTGGTGGTTAAGGGAGCATGTTCCCTTAAAGCTGTTTAAGAAAGCTTATAATAGATGGCCCAACCAGACACACACACCCCATTTACAAAGGCTGCTATCAGGCCCTCCAGAGCTGCCAATGTGAATGGCCAGGGCTCTGTGCACCTGCTAATGACCCACCTAGGCTACAGCAGAGCAGGTAAAGCGGCAGCTGGGGTGGTTCATGGGGGAATTTCCTTTGTGGTGGAGGAATTTTTTGCGGGGGGGGGAGTTTCAGGACAGAGAGGGGAGGGGCCGGGGTGGGATTAAGGGGGGAGGAACTTGGCACACTGGAACATATTCGCATTTCCATTCTGAACCTGTCCCATTCCTGTCCTCTGGTTTATGCTAGCAAATTTGCTGATGTGGGTTCGAGAAGACCCATAGGTGACCAAGCAGCATGGTTGCATGCTGTGGCCTGATTAGGGATAGGCTGTTAGACTTATAAAGTTATGCATGTGTGGATGGAAAGAAGTCTCTCTCTTCTCAATCTCAATCCCAATCTCAATGTCTCTGAAAATATCATCACTAGGGGGATACACACTGAAACATGCAAAGAAGCACAAAAGCAATATTCCTTTGTCTTCTACTTGTGGGTTACCCAGAGTGAAGTACTTTGGGAAGCAGGACGTTGAACTTAAATGGGCCTTTGGTCTGATCCAGCAAAGCTTTTCTTATGGTCTTTTATGCACTGACAACATTTCTTGCAAATCTTTCAGGTATGCTTCACTTGGGGTTTGCTGTTAGCCTTGTTGCTCAGGTTTCCCTGTGTTAACATGAAATAGATGTGATACTGTAGAATGAGAATTGCTCATTCAAAGACCGATGAGTTCTAAAAAGTATGAAGCATTTGTTTCCATGAAGACAACACTCATGTTTACTGATCACCTTATTTCATGTGTACTCTTGGGGATTGTTTTCTATACTTTTCCTCTAACTGTCCCTTCTGGCAATTACTCAACAGCATAAAAATAATACAATAAAATAAATCAGAATCCCAGCTAAAATAGTAAAAAATAGTGCCACATAATTAGGTTACAAAATTACAGATGTGCCCCGGTATCCACTGATTGAGTAACCATAGTTTCAGTTATCCACAGATACAATGGATACTGGTGATGCCTATTAAAAAGATAGGGGAACATTAAATCAATCTCTTTTTTTTACCTTGTTGCATCATAACCACCGATATTTCCCTATCTTTAAAAAGGCATCCCCAGTATCTGCAGTTTCAGGTATCCACAGTAGGGTCTGGAACAGAACCCTAGTGGATACCGGGGCATGCCTGTACTATTTGGAAATATTTGTATTCAGTTTCCTTGCCCAGAAGATTCAACTAGGGATAACAGAACTTTGACAAATTCTGGGTAGTTCAGTGAAAGACAAGCGATCCACAAACTACCTGTCTGCTTTTCAAAGTCTGTCATTTCAAAGTGGTTTAGGAAAGCCTTTTATACTAAACCTTATGTTAATCCCATATGGGAAATGAATGATGGGAAACAAAGGGACTCGCTTTTCACAGTGGGTGAAAACAGAAACGAGGTAATATGAAAATAGGTTATAACTACGGAATCTCCATTGCAAGCAACAGTGAAGCATTCATGGGCTTCAAATGATGAGACTCTCAGAATCATTAAAGTTTGTGAGACGATCATACCACGGAAATGGAGGCCATATAGGTGCTATCGAAAGAGGAGAGAAGGAAAATGGTTAGATAAGTGCCACATTTATGAATTCTACCATGACCAAGTGCCTATGAGTATCCAACCATCCATTTTCGATTCCAAAGCTCAAAAGCAAAAATAATATTGTTTGGAAAAAGAGAATTCATTGAAACGTGGAATTCATTATCACAGATCCCTGACAAAACTTCCCAGGCCGAACAGTTGCTGTAAAGGAAGAACAATTTTATATCTGCATTTCAGAAATGCAAAAGAATGAGCCAAAACAATTAACATTTTCATTGTAAAAATCCTATAAGAAAAACAGATCAACTCTCTTTACTTGCATGAGTTCCTGATGAGTTCCATATGATTCAGCTTGTTCTGTTCACTCTGGATGTACAATACATTTGGAACAATGGTGCAATGTTATGTTCTGTGGCAACACCATGAAGTCTAGCATTCATTGACTGAGGGGCTGCAAGCCAAGTGGATTCCAAAGTCTCATCCCTCACCATAAACAATACACCAATGTTTCATTTTTTATCACAGTGGGTAGAGGGATACCCAAAGCCTAAATTTCCCTGATTGATCTTTGCCCTCCTGGTACATAAAAATGGGTGACCCCAAAACTCTGGAAAAAAGTTTCATCAGAGAAATCCTTTCATCTGCCCACTTTCAACAGAAAAATTAGTGGGACTTTTTTGGAGGGGTAGCCCACCTATTACCAACAGGGCGCTAATGCATCTATGGTAGATTTGAGCACTGATGTTGCATGCAGAAGTTGCAGTTTCAGTCCCTTGTACCTCCAAATAGGGATAGAAAAAAGCCCCTTTGAAGTGTGGTAAGCCACTGCCCAACAGAATAGGCAATAATGAGCTATACGGCCCAATGGCCTATCTCTGTCTAAGGCAACTCCATATATACAAAGAAGAGTTGCAACATCAAAAAAGAATAGTGCTTATTGGAAGAGCCATGATGATCACACAAGTTCTGCAGGTGCAGGTCCTCAGTGTTGCCAGGGTAAAAAGGAAAGCAAAAAGCACTCACTGAACTGTACGTCTCCCTGCTTCAGAGCCTTTCCATGAACAGACTCCCTGGTTCCTAGTTCTTGACTGAAAAGCAAGGGTTCCACTTGCATGTGGCTGCATTCTATGCTATTCCAAGAATGCATGAAATGACCAAATCACAAAGGAGAGGATGGGTCACATGGGGGGGGGGTGGAATTCCACAGCAATACTCCCAGCCCAGTTTGGATGAATGGCCCATGGTAGGTCGTATTGTATTATCTAGACATTTCTGTTTTTAATAGTTTCCCTGTTGTTGCCTTTCTGCTCCAAGTGAGATACTGCCATTTCCAACCGCCTTCGTAGTTATTTTCTACTCTCCACCAAAAAAAAACACAACAATTTATTTTTAAAATGCTGTAATTAGATTAGAGCTGTCTTTATTGCAGCATCTGTAGGAAAATGAGGGTATGTTTCTTTGGACGAGCGAGCAGGCGTATTTAGCTTTATTTAATCTGGACGAGTCCACTGGGATACTCAAATTTAATTTTATCTTTCGATGCACTGTGAATTCAGATTGTACATCTTTAGGTCAAAAAATACAGAGCTCTGTCATTGCCAACATTGTAAGCTCACTTCTAGCATTGTGAATAAGCGACTACAATATATGCTTAAAAGTGTCCCCTGTGTATAGGGACATGCTTATGCAGATGCTGTTATGTGTGGCTATGAATATCAATGTGCTGCTATGAGGGCATAAAGATATGTGACACATTTGTATGTTTATGTGTCCGTTTGTGCCTGTTTCTGTGTGTGTAGTAATTCATTAATCAAACAACAGGTCGCTCTAAAGCATTGCTCAGCAGGGTGCAAGTCCTTTTTTTCCATTGTGGCTTGCTACAGATGCTCTTCCAAATACTTTGCTCTTTTTATTTTTCAAAAGCATTCAAAATTACAGCTCCAAACATTCGTCAATAGATTCCAGACAACACTCATCTTTTCTGAAAATTGCCTGTAGAGGGGTCGGGTAGTACCAGAGTGAGGAGATGGGGGGGGAAATGCCTTGATCTGGATTGTGCTGTCATCTTCCATAGTGGTTGTCTGGGTGCCACTGCTGGCCCCCACCCCTGTCACAGTACCAGCCCCATAGCACCATCGCCACTGGAAAGACAACCGCCAGTTCAGGCAACCGTGAAGCTCACAACTGCAAGGCCTGGCTTGGATGGGCCACTCAGAAGCCCCAGCAAAACTTGCTTCCCGCAAAGCCTCTGTGGGAAGGTTCCTTGGTTGCCAAAGCAACAGGAGGAACAGGCACAGGTTCTGGGTGGGGAGGAGGGCAGAACTGCACTCGCCTAAAAGGCCTAAGAGCGGTTAAAATCCCAGACATTGCTACTGATGAGCAGGAAGCAGCAGGATGTGTGAGAACTCTGGAGGGTGCAAGACATTTTAGATATTCATTGATGTTTATATGGATGGATGTGTGTATGCGTTGAGTGTATGAGTGGATGATGGTTTTGGTGTTGCTGAGTGAGGAGGTTGTATGGTTCACGTCCTGGAGTTCTTCAAAGATTTCATTGTACATTTATGTATAATGACAAATAAAGTATCTAATCTAATCCAATCCTAACCTGGAGTTAGGCCGGCACAGTTAGGCTAGCAAAGTTTGGCCAACTCAAGGGCCACCGTAAAGCGTATTTGGACCGCTCTCGGAGTCAGGGAGGATGGTGCATGGCTGTGTGCTGGCCTCTCTGACTCAGACAGTGGTCCAAACATACTTTATGGTGTCCCTTGTGCTGGCCAAACTTTGCTGGCCTAACTATGCCGGCCTAACCCCAGGTTAGAATCGTACCCTGGGTCATTGGGAAAGCCAAGAAGGCAGCCATGGAATGGAGGAGTGCTACGAAACACTCTATCCCCTCTCCTAGCACTGAAGCATCCTGGGAAAGTTCCAGTCTTGATGAATGTCTTGAAAGGGGGATAGCCAGTCCTCTTCTCACACACACACCTTTCCAATGAAAGGAAAGGGTTTTGTCTAGGCATCAGTGGATCCTCCAGAGCACTAGAGGGAGTAAGCTGGGGATGAGAAAGTCAATGACACAAGTCAAGGGGACAGAAGTAACGAATAAGGAAGCATATTCTTGGATATGGGCTACCTCCATGAAGGTAAGATAACAGAAGAGGACATGCCTTAATAAGAGATAGCAGCCGAATGAGGCCAGGGGGCGGGCTTAGCAGCCATGTTGTCACACTCAAAACATTGCTCATTCCAAGCATTTCAGATTGCTTTTCTGGTACTGTTTAGGACTGAATAGTTTACTCCTGAAATAAAAACTTACCAAAATAAAAACGTGTGATCATGGAGAAACTTTATTGGTAACCTTATTATGATTTAATATGCACTTACAAGGTTTAATTCTGCATAATTATATTACTGAACACACCGGACGAAATGCTACTTGCTGTCTATTTAAACTCAGATTGCACTGTTTTGACAGACTTATTTTTTGAAATCTACACAACCAAACATAAAAAGGCCATGCCCCATTAAAAAAAATTTCTGATAATGTTCAGAATTTCATAAATATTACAGTAGAAAATGAAAGGCGGAAAAATAAAGTGTGAACGGGAAGGAAAGAAAAAAATGGAAGGTGGGGAAAAAAGTGTAAACGGGAAGGGGGAAAAAAGGAGGGGGGAAATAAACATTTTGTATCTGAAAAATCACTGCTGAAGGTTGTGTGTCGATTGAGTTCCTTTTACTTCTTCATACCTACTTCAGTTTGTGAAGGGTTGCATACTTTAGGAAGTAATATTTTTCAGTAGCAATTAATCACAAAGATTTTAAGTACCTGTGAAAAATAATCCCATTTTTCGTACAGCGATTCGTGCACCCATATGCAGAACACGCAGTCATTATTAAAGACGTTGAGATTTACTTTTACACACGTGCGGGGAGATTTTGATTCGTGAATGCGCAGCAATCCTCCTTGGCGGGAATGATCTGAGTCAGCCATATCGTTAAGTCCATGGCTTCAAGAAATTGATGTCATGTCCTCTCTTGTTATCTTACCTCTATGGCTACCTCCCAGTGTGGAGGAACCTCCATAATGCCTAACTTTTAGACAAAACTTATAACAGGGAATGTTTGTGTCAATATTGTGTTACTGATAATGGGTTGTACTTTAAACTTTACTTCCTCTGGAAACAAGAACTTTCTCTGGAGAAGGGTGCCTATTGTCATTTTTAAATGTAAAAAAAATGTACAGGTCTCCCATCATTAAAGCGGTTGAGAAATTAAAATATGATTTCAAAGTGGATTTCAGTGACACCTTTTAAAAAGATCATGCAAATGTAACAACCAAAGTGTGGCAGAAGGTTTGAAATGTTTTGCATGCTTTCATTTACATTCCCTGTGCATTTTGTTTTGCTGTCTTTGCAACCCTGCAAACAGTTGCTTGGGAGCGGATGTTTATATGCAATAAAAACAAAAATAATTGTCGAAATAACTCCTGCCTGCAAAATAGTTTTAAAACAGGTGGAAATGGCTTGCATCTCATGCCCCAAATAAAAATACTGTGGGGTAATAATTCCTCATGGAGGTCTATAAAAAGAAGGGAGAAGTTAGGGCAGATTTACTAAGGTTGGTTTTTTTTTTTACTCCCACCTGACCCAATGCTTCAGTGTGCTGCTGCGGAAAAGATCCCTAACATGAGAAAAGTGCAATAAAAATGGGGAACAAGTATAAGAAGAGTTGTGGCTCTATGGACGGTAGGTCCATCTCAAGGGCTGAGTTGATGAATGATAAGGCTGGCCAATTATCTTATCCTTGCCAGATACTAGTTGCTCCTTTAAATTAAGAGGTCCAAATTATTGTGTTCATGCTAAAGCATTCCTGCTTTGGGGGGGGGGGTGCTAAAGCATTGGGCAAAATGCTAAGTGTTCCAGTAACCTGAGCTCCTGTGTAATGAGGTTCCTCCTTCTCAGAGGCTTTGCTCTCAAAGCTGCAAATGGCTCTGGAAGCAAGGGGGGAGTGCCCACTTTACACAGGCTCCTGCAACACTTTGCCCCCTGTAGGAACACCACTGAAGCAGACCAATACATTCAGGCAATAAAATGGATTCTCTTGAAAACCAAGCATTCTTTTGATGCCACCTTAACTTTTCACCTTTTCATCATATTTATTTAATAATAAACAATATTATTATTATTTGTCTGTAAACCACTTTTGGAACTTCATGTTGAAAAGCGATATATAAATACCCTTTGATTGATTGATCAAGTACGAAAAGGATTCACTGAGCTGGCGGTGAAGTTTTGTTGTCCCTAGGTGAAAAGGGTGGGGAAGCACGGCACCCCATTCTTATCAACCAGGTATACATGAAATGTTGGGGTGTTGCCTGTGTGCCAGAAGGGGGAGAATTTTGTCTCAGCCATCTCCATCATGAAAGGCAAGGCTGATGAGAAAACAGTTTTGTAGTGTTTAAAGGCCCAGAGAACATTCTAGACCTGCTTTTGATGAGGTTGGCCCATCGAGCATATCATTGTGGGGAGGAAGGCACCAACGCTTAGCACAACAGCATGTTCTTTTCATACTTCATTCAGAACATCCTAGGTTTTAGCTCTGGCCACTGGTCAGTTTAGATGATGATGATGAGCTAGGTGGGCCAATGGCCTGCCTCAGAAGATTTTCCATGAACAAGAATATGAATACTCTGAATCTAAAGATAAGGGAAACAATAAAGTGCTACATTACTGGCCCAATCTCATGGGCCTTTTATGACAGCATATTTCCAAGAACGCTATTGTAAAAGGCCCAGCGATGGTGCAAATATCACACCACTGCAGGGCCATTCAGAGTCACCACCACAGTGCCCAGGCTGTGCTAACCTCAGCAGGGGACGTGTCATGGGCAGGGAAGGGTGGTCGGAAGGGTTTTGGGGTGGGGAGCACAGGGGTGGTTTGAAGGGTGGATCCTGGAAGCAATAGCTTGCATAGTATGCAGCCTCCTCTTTCTGAGTCCACCCTGCCCCCTTCCTGACAGCCATATGCCAAAAATGTAGCTGGTGTATGTCTGAAGAGACCCAGAGGTGGCCAGTAGACTTACCCAGAAGTAAAAACATTTTGTACTTACCTCTGGTTGGCCTTCGGGTTGCCCCCCAACACACGCACATACACCATTGGTGCAGTGTAGGATTGGGCTGTAATTTACTATAACTGGGATGGCTAGATCTCTGCATTTACTTATATAGAGACATGTTGCCATGATGCTTTAATATTTCAGCCTCGTAACCCACATGGTGAGGGCAAAATTAGATGATGGCTAACTCAGCAAAGGTGGAATACTGAGCTATATTTGAGTACATGACAAATTTTATGGTCTTAGGCAGACAAATGTCAATTTAAGTTCACTGAATGCTTGATTCAAACCCCATCCAATCCAAGAGGCATCTGGAGGACTTGCTGAAGGTAAGCTCATCTGAAATAATTTTTTCTAGCTTTAAAATTCCTGTTTAGCAATGGAGGTTTTATCCTTATTTTTTTCCTAATATATCATACCTGGGCTACCCTTCCTTTCTGCTCTTTGCCCAGTTTCCTGCCCATCATGCAATGTGTGCCGGTCAGTGTGCCGGTCAGTAATCTCAAATATGGAGATTTGCCAAGTTCCTCTTGAACAAAATGTGAAGGCTATTATAACCACTGAATTTCATCCATCTGCCATACCATCTAGCTTGACCTCCCTTGGCTGAATCTGTAGATGAGTCGATACATCTACTGAACTCTCTCCAGGATTTTTCCTCCTGTTCATGTTAAACCAGATGCCCTCCAGTTCCACAGTTTCTCTCTTGAGTTTTACAAACCAAGCAACCAAGCAGTACTTGCTCATTTTTTTTTATTATTATTATTATTTGCTTTAAGAACCATCTTCAGGCACCGAGATAACTCCATACCAGTTTCTTATTAATTGGAGCAAATCCTGTTACGGCAGTAAAAGTGAAACATATCTGAGTTTGTAGTCTTTGGCACGACTATAAGAAGGAGCTTTGCAGGTGTCACACTGTGACTGGTTGCTTTTTTTGCCTGTGTCACTGGCAGCCTCCAGATGGTGATCAGGGCCACAAAGGAGACATCCGTGCCATTATGCTGATAACAGCCACTTTCAGCCCAGGCTTTGTTGCACTGTCACAGAAAGCCATTTCATGGCACAGAAAGGAACGTGTACTGGGAGGGTAGGAGGTTACCACTGTCTCAAAGCCTCTGGTACAGAGAGATGAAGAGATGAGGATCTGGCTGCTGTGATTTGTGAGAAAGCCTGCGTATAAGGGAAAAGAAGAAGGAAGTATTTTTGCCTCCGTGACTATAGCAAGAGGCAGGAAACTCTCAATCTCACAGAGGGGGTACTTTCCTGGTTTTAAATGTAGCTTTGTAATGGTTTTGAATGTAGTTTTAAATGTAGCTTATTTAAATGTAGCTTTCAATAGGTGGCCCATGTGCAGTAACACTACCTTGTAGCCATCCCCAATCAATTTTTCCCACACAATTGTGAGTGTATTTTTTTTAAAAAATAAATATCTTTTGTGTCCACAAGGTTACAGACAAAAGATTGGGGAGCATGTAATTGGGTTACCGAGCTAAAATATAGGAACAGATCTTCTGTTGCAAGCATACAGCCGCAAGCTGTACATTGTTCAGGGCTGGGCTAGCGAAAGGTCAGCTGTTATCTGAGAAATGTAGATGTGCAAAGAACATCTAAATTGCAAGTGCCTTGACAGCCCTTCCCTACCAGCTGTATCAACTGTGCTATATACATCATGTTCTGAAATTCTCTTTTGATGGTATATGGGGAATGGGAGAACTAGGCAAGTTTGATGGTATATGGGGAATGGGAGAACTAGGGCAAGCTTCAGTGAATATAGCGGAGCTTACTTCTGAGTAAACATACATGGAATTGCATTACTAGATGCTTGCTGTTGGCCTTGCTGTCTTCTAAAAGATTCATTTTTAATCTGAGCTTCTAGGTGGATAAAACTTCAGGATGCTACTGTGAAAATATGATTTTTACTCAACAACCAAGAAAAATGCATCGCGTACGAACCAGCGATCTTTGTGGCAGTAGCCTGAACAATGAAAGGGCTTGCAAAGCCGAATGCCATAGTTGTTATGGATACCCTTTTATCTAAAATGCTGTCATGTACAACAATTCTGCTGATTGGCTTTTCAGGTTTGTTTTTAAACTGGGCTATTTAACCTATCTTTGGATTGTTCCTTAAGCCTTCTGCATTGTTATATAATTGATGGCATAAAGCAAATTTGACCTTGAACTCAGACATAATGCCCTCAAGAGTGCTGGCTAAAGTATGAGAGGCAGATTTTGGAACAATGGAGGGTAGTTAGGCAAAGACATTTTTTTAAAAAAAAAAGTGGATTAAACTCATGGCGCAATCCTAACCTGGAATTAGGCTGGAACAGTTAGGGCAGCAAAGTTTGACCAACACAAGGACATCACAAAGTATGTTTGGACCACTCTTGGAGTCAGAGAGGCCAGCACCCAGATGTGCACCATCCTCTCTGACTCCAAGAGTGGTCCAAACGTGCTTTACAGTGGTCCTTGTGCCGGCCAAACTGTGCCGGCTTAACTCCAGGTTAGGATTCTGCTCTGGAACACACACACACACACACACACACACACACACACATACAAGGCAGCTCATAATTGTGCTCCAGGCTTTTGCCAGCTCAGTGCATTAGATGCAATGGGGGGGGGAACCCAACGTCGCAAATAGAATTTGTTTTCTGTCGCTGTGAGTAAATGGGAACTATATACTCCCAATCGAGACGCTCACCTAGGGAAGAAATGAACAGCAGTTGGAGGTTGCTGTTGAAAGCAAGACTGTCGGTCAATGAAAAAGGTGTATAAATAGTGTATCACTAAGTGCTCACTGCTGTTTTATCAGTGAGATGCCTTTTGGAAGACACTGAGACTGGAAGGATATTAATTAGAGCATGTGATACCTAAAGAGCAGTGTCGATATACAACACGGTTCTAAACACAGTTTACATTCTTTTTCTTGCCCTTTTGGAGCACAAAGACGTTCACAGTATCCTAAAAAAAAATACACCCAGAAACAAAACCAACCCACTTCCCCCATAAGCTTTGGTCTGCCTTTCTTTCCAAATTAAAACAGCTCTTGGTGGAGTGTCTCTGCAATTGAGATGAGTGTTAAAAACTCCCTTGTGCTATTTAGGAAAAGAAAAACACCAGGGCAGGTTACACATTTTGTGTAACTTCTAATCTGACCCTTAAATGTGCATGCGATTGGGGTGCCAGTCATTTGTTTAATTAAAGGCATGCACGTCCTCTCTAAAAAGCCATTCCTATCCTTCTCTCCTTTATTCCTTCACCTTCATTTGTCTGATGCACACTGCAGTAGATCTCAAAATTTTCAGCACCAGGATCCACTTTTCGGAATGACAATCGGTCCGGGACACATCGGAAGTAGTGTCATGGCCGGAAGTGCCATCATTGTGGTGCCAGAACATGCTGCTTTCCTGAGAGTGCAGCAATAAGTTGCGTTATTTCTCAGCCATTTTCCAATAGCAATGTGAATAAGAAAGGGGGAAAAAAGCCTATTTACAACCTCGACACAAGCCAAGTAACCACACAGCCCCACCCCTTTCCAGTGTCCCATCTTCCCATGTTTTCAATATGGCTGTACCAGGTGTTATGTGACCCACCTGAAATTGGCTTGTGTAACCCACCTATGGGTCCTGACCCACAGTCTGTGAACACTGGTATAGAGTGTGTGTATGCCCGATGTAAGAATTTTTTTAAAAAAAATTTCCTTTTTGGAGTTCGATGCCATTGATGTTGTCTGGCTTGTGTTGCTTTATTTCAGTTTGAACAGTTGGCTCAGTATTTAATGTGATGAGTTGCTGTGTTAGGCACAGCCATCCCTGCCCTCTCCAGGGCCCAACATACCCTCTGGCCTGCCTGCCCTCCACCCAGTTTTGCCCCCTCTCCCACCCAGAAAATGCCTGCCTGCCACTCAGCAGGGAGCTTACTGTGTGTCGCTCCCGCTGCTCCTGCCACCAGTGAGGAAACCCAGCGCCAAGTGGCGCGAGCCTTCCTGCTAGTGCCACTTGTCTGGCCATCACTGCAAAGTTCCTTATAGCACATTCGTGATGCCTGTTGCTCAGAACTAACAGCCCTGTCCTGCACCCAGGCTGAGAAATAACTCGACGTATTGCTGCGTTCTCAGGAAAGCAGTAGGCTCTGGAGACACAGTGATGGCATTTCCAGCCATGACATCACTTCTGGTGAGTCCTGGGCAGATTGTCATTCTAAAAAATGGGTCCTGGTGCTAAAAGGTTTGAGAACCACTGAGCCAGTGTATATTAGACACTTTGTAAATAGTAACTGATGATGATGATGATGATGATGATGATGATGATGATGATGTAATTATTACACATTCCCTAGTTCACCTAGGCCAGTGATGGCGAACCTTTTGGTCTCAGTGTGCCAAAACTAAGGAAAATGCTTAACTTGACTCTGCTGGTGTGTCAACCCCCCTCTGAAACAAAGGAGAAACCATTCTTCATACTTATTTATTTAAACAAAAATGCAGTCCAATCATATGTGGTGCTATGTATTATATTTAAAAAATCAAATAATTACAAAAATGAAAAAATGAGCAAAATAAACTGAGTTTTTGTCAGGCATTGGTAAATGCTGGTGTGTCGCCCCAAAAGTTGTGGTGTGTCAGCTTTGACATGCGTGTCATAGGTTTGCCATCACTGACCTAGGCTAATGTGTTAGTCAGCAATTGCTGAGGTCTTTATGTGTGTGTCGTACCATATTCTTATGGAAAATCTAGTCTGCATTTCAAGAGTGCCTCAAAGCCTCTGTGGCCAGCTGATGTCAGGTACCTGGAAGGAGACAGTCTACATTCTTGAATTCAGGTCTAGCATCCCTTATTATAAGGGGCTTTTATTTATAAGGGGTACTGCCTTCGTAATTTTATTCTTCAACTTTGCAGCAATTACATATTACTCAGGAGATGAAATGACAGGCTGAGAAACCTCAGGCTAAGGAAAAGTAGGGAAACTGACTCATGAATCATTCCTTTTGACAGTCCTCTTATGGGTTGGTAATTGGTTAAAGAACAGGAAGAAGAGAATACAAATAAACTGATCATTTTGCAACTGAGAAAAGTAAGCAAGGAGCCCCCTCTCTCCCAGGACTTACGCTGGTACCATTGCTATTTAATTTAAGCAGACATGATAAGGAATCAAACATGAGCAATGATGTGGCCTGATTTGTGGATGACACCAAATTATTCAGAATAGTAAATCTAAGCAGGCTGCAAAGAGCTTCACAGGGTTCTTTCCAAATTTGGTGAATGGGCAGTACACTGGCAAATGAAGTTCAGTGTAAGCAAATGTAAAGTGATACAGGTTGGGGCTAATAATAATAATAATAATAATAATAATAATAATAATAATAATAATA
>JAJKFI010000012.1:1427885-1450168 GCA_029204185.1 Lerista edwardsae
TAATAATAATAATAATAATAATAATAATAATAATAATAATAATAATATTATTATTACCAATAATAATTGGTAGCATTGGTAGCACCAATAATTGGTACCAATAATTGGTAGCACCAGGCTGGCAGCATTGGTGGCTGGCACCACCACCAATAATAATAATAATAATAATAATAATAATAATAATAATAATTATTATTATTATTATTATTATTATTATTATTATTATTATTATTATTATTATTATTGAGAATGATCGCAAGCATTCTGTGACATCATAGCAGTTTAAGAGATGGTAACAGAAACTCAAAGGGCAAATGTTTTTTCTAAGGCGTGGCAGATAGCAATAGCCTTAATGCATAAGCGATGGCATATTAGCCATGTCTCTGTGGAAAGGCCTAATGGTAAATTCCAGAGATAATGGTGCAGAAGTTCTCCGAGCACTTAGGAACTAGACAGTCATCAGTGAAAGAAAAGAACTGGAAAAATAGGAAAGATGACTAACAGGATCCAGCACATGAAGTAAGAGGTCAAGATCAATGTTAGGCCCCTTAACTTTTCCACCTTAAGTTTTTTTTAAAAGCTCAGCATCTAATTCAGAAAGAAATTGCCTTCGCCTCACAGACAATGAAAGCATAGTTCACCTCCCCCGACAGTGTCTTTTAACAGCCAAAAGGCTATTATGTCACATCTTATTTGCTTTAAAGGTCTCTTTTTACGATGCTAACAAAGTAGGAATACATTACTGTTGGTTCTGTGGAACTGTGCCAGAGAAAGGTAAAGTTGAGAAAATAAGAGTGGCTTTTCGGAATCAAACCAGAGCTCAGCATCTTTTGACAATGGTGGAAAGTTGATTAACCAAGGAACTCAAGAGAAGGCCTGGTGCACGTAGCCTCCTTTCAATTATACAGAAGACAATATCCAAGGCACACACCCTCTGAAGATATATGTCCCATTATACATGATCATTTAGTCAGATAATGGCTGCATAGCATGTTACAAGTAAAGAGAAGCAACAAAACGATTTGTCATGAAAATATATCAAAATATTTTCCATTTTTTTTAAAAAAATAAAATAGCAGCTTATTTCTAAAACAATCCAAGATGACCTGGGACCAACTTCCCCTACTCTGATTTTTGCAGCTGCTCTGGTTGCATTTGCAAACAGATCAGCCACTGATCTCCTGAAACGTAGGGCTAGTCTTATACCCTATCCCTGTAATAAATTATTTCTGCTTATTGATTCTTTCCCCCCTCTCTGTATTATCTAACATGAATTGCCATGTGGATCCTTCTACACTGCCTGGAGCATGTTCCCATTTAAGAAACAATCGCAGACCGCCCAATCCTATCCCCCACAATTGGCGCCAAAGCAGTCACACTGATGGAGTGTATGCTGCATCCAATGGGAGGGGGCCAATCAGGAGGGCTGCCAAAGATAAGTAACAGAATTTTTACTTATTCTGCATAGGTCCCCTGAAGGCCCATGAGTCTTCTCAGAATCATGCCAACTAAATGAGTTTGACGAGAGAAAGGGGGAATGGGATGGGCTGAAAAAATGGGGAATTGGATCTGGCATGAGCATCCTCCTCCTCCGACTTGCTCCCACCCCCTGCCCTTCTCCTTCTTCCCTTGCCTCCACCTCTGAACCCTCACTGCTGCCAATTTTCTGGCACCTGCAGAGCATCCCATTTGTGGCAGTGGCCCAGCAATGAGCAACAGCAGAGGGCTTTTGTGCCATCTTAAAGGACCTTGCATTGCTGGAATGCCAGTTCTGGCAGGACAAGACCCCTATTGGATTGGAGCCATGGTATATTTTCCATATGGCAGAGGGTGTAACAAAGGTGCTCAAGAAGCAGCTTTAGAAAACCATGGAACAAGACATAGATCATCATCCATACAGGATGTCAAGCAATTCTAAACATCTGAACCCTACTCTGCAAATAAGACAACAGGATGCAAGATGTCCATGGATTGTGGATGTACTGTACTGTTTCGTGGATGTGCACGAAGGAAGTTCTGAGTCCAACTGAGCCCACTGGTCAGGATTCAAAGAGCTATTCTAGATCTGCTCCAAAGCTTAGGCATGCCAAGTGAAACGTCCACCTTTTACTCTTTAAATGGTGGATCCTTCAGTCACGAATACTTTTGAAACTTAACACTGAATCACAGTTTCCACAGAGGTGTGCCACATGGCATGGAAGTTCACTTCTTGATACATACAAGCCCAATGCTCCCTTGGATTTGTCAGAACAAGCTGTGAGGTTCTCTGCATCCCAACCATGATGATTATTGGCAGCAAAATGGTGGAGAATAGTGATGGGCAGCCCAATCCTTAGCTATGGTAAGGAGCAATGATACCACGATGGCTATGGCTGCATCCTGTGAGAGCTGCAGCAGCTAAGAGTCTGCTTGGGGGATGGGGGTTCAGGAAGCCAACGCTGACTCCACAGCGCAGCCGGGCCCCCTCCTCTCCTCTCCGTGTCCCCTCCCCACCTCCCCACACCTATAGATAAGGCCCAGCAATAAGGCCCACAGGATTGGGCCTTGAAAGGGTCTTCCACAATGTGACCGTTACATATAAACTCAATCAAGAAAATAACTGTTGGATTACGCCACAAGTATAACTGGAGGTCTGCCCAGACTTCTGCTTGCTGTGTTCCTGGTGTAGTGCTGTAGTGCAACCACAGCACACTAAAAGCTCTGGGGGAAAGTCAGATGGATAGTTACTCCCTGAGTGAGTGCAACAATCCAGTGTGGAATGCATTGGGGCCAGTGTACCTCACAGCAGGGCAAGGAGAGAACACAATGGGGTGAATTTCTACACTGGTTTTGGGATAGCAGAAGCATGGAAACCAGTTGCCCATAGAGTGGTACAAAGTGCTAGGAACAAATTGGGGGTAGTAGGTTTGAGATGTTGCTTTCAAGCACGTTCCATGAATGTGGATTGGGAGCTGGTGACTTCTTTGATAGTGAAAACTACATGGAAATGGGTTACCTTTGAAAACCAGAGTGATAGTGCCATTGTTGTAAAGACCCATCTGTAGCATTTCTTGTAATTCATAATAAATTATTTTTGTGAACATGAGTACTTCAAACCTCTTATTTCTAAAGAGCGCTCGAAGACAGCTGCAGCTGAATTTTCAGCACCTGAAGTTGTCCTGTGTATGAATATTATTTTTCATGCTCTCAAATCCAGCTCATTATAGGGCAATAGAGGGTCGATCAGTAGGAAAGTGATTCTTCAGAAATTGACATTATCCCAGGAGCTGGTTTGGGGCAGAGTAATAAAACAGATGAAATAGAAAGGTTATGAACTTTGCTCTTCATCTCCCTACAATTTGATAGTTTATTTTGAAGTCAATCCCCTTCTGGCTAAAATGTAAAAAATAAACACGACAATGCACCCTTTTTAAAATTCTGCCTGCAGAACAAAGTCATGGTTTGAATATCAGGCTTTCCTTTATAAGTAAATCATATTTTCTTTGACTTGCTCTCCGAACCAATTCGGCTTGCATCAACTCACCCTACTAGTTCATCAACCAATTCCAAATATATTGGGATCAGGGAGAAAAGGGCAAGACAAAAGGAATGGACCACAAAGACACGTTTGCCATTCATCTTACAATTGCCAAATACTTCAAGCAGAAGTTTCCAACTGTGTATCTAAGTGCAGGGATGGTGACAGAGAGTACTTATTGCCATTCATGTAAGTGCTTCTTTGGTAACTCACTGTACGATCACCACTGGGCACTATGTGAAGTGTGAACTTGGTTGACTTACTGTGCAAGCCCAGACAGATTTACTCAGAAGTAAGCACCATCAAATTCAGTAGGGCTTACTCCCATGTAAGTGGGTATAGGATTGTGGTCTGGGATGCCTCCAGCATTCTGGCCTGTATTTATTGTTAAAAAGGGCACTACTAGCTGGGAAGGCTTTAATCAGTTTATAATACTACAAGGTTCACATGTCTAAGGTATCATTCTTATGTCTCTCACACACTTCAGTGGGGTATGTATGTGGGCTTTCTTGGAAGCACTTCCATGTATCAAGTGGACATTCTGGGAGGTTCCACTTTGTTCCATTGATACCTGTTATTAATTATACCTTCAGATGAAGATAGACCATGATTCAATTGCATTTCAGAGGTAAATGTTTACTTTATTATTACTATTTGCCTGTAAACCGCTTTGTGAACTTCGTGTTGAAAAGCGGTATATAAGTACCTGTTGATTGATTGATTGATTGATTGATGTTCTCTCTCTCTCTCTCTCTCTCTCTCTCTCTCTCTCTCTCTCTCTCTCTCTCTCACACACACACACACACACACACACACACACACACACACACACACTTTTCACAGAACATGTACCTCTAAAATACAATGGAGGGATCTCAAATCATGGTCAAATCAAATATATATTTGCTAGAAAGGGGTATCATCTGGAAAATAGTTTATGCAGAAATGAATTCATGTGAAACTCCCATTTTGAACACTCTGTAAAGCAGTGGTAAATGACAGGCCTGCCTTATAATACAGCATAATTCGGCAGGTAGGGGCACAGTATGATAAATCCTTTCTTTCTTTTACAGTCTCATTGTGAGAAAGCTTAAGCCTGGCCATCATTTCAGTTAATTGGGTAAAAGTATTGGACATCACTGGAGACTCCGTCATTCTGTAGCTCTACCTCCTGCTATTTTTTTCCCCTCATTCATATTTTTGCCCTTATTCAAAATAGCTATATTGGTCTGAAAGAAAACGTTGTCTCTTTTTTTTCTTCTGAAACAAGACAGCAATGGCTATTTTATTTCAACTGATTTCGCTTTGTTCTATGTACTGTTCTCATAATCTCTATTTTGCTATGCCATCTGGGAAAAGAGTTATCTAAAATTCAAATATATAATGGTATTCTTTTTGTTTTCACTTCAGATCTCTTGGGTTTATATTAAGGAGTAATAAGAAATAGTCTTTGTGTTTAAATATAGAGACAGTATGCATTACCTATAAAACTACAATTCCAGTGCATCTTTTGAAGGAATTCTAAAGCCTTTGGCAGAAGCACAACGGACTTGTATTGCTCTCTATCAGGGCCCAAGCACCATTTGGTTTTTTGGGGGGAGCCCAGTAACTATTTGTAATTACTCTTCCCAAACAAATAACACAATCCCATCTGCTGACTCTTAGTTCCCTCAGTTCGGTGGATCTCTATCTTTTTTGACCCAGACCCACGCTTTAGAATAGCACTCCTGTTGGGAGCCACCTGATTTGATCCCATTAACCTGATGATGTCATAGCAGGAAGTGATCACCATCAAGCAGAAAGTGCTATCACTGTGACATAATAAAATTACACTCCTGTAATGCAATTGGCATTCTTGGGCTGCAGCAATTGCACAACCATGAAACATCCCTGACAGAAAGCAAGATTAGGACAAAACATTATGTAAACGCACTGAACTAATAACCAACCTTTTTTTCTATTTAAAAATCCTCACTTGAAAATTCAAACTGTTAACACTCACAAAAGGAATATAGCAAGAGTAAGATCTGCAGCTTCCAAGATGGCTGCTCTCAGCTTTCTGCGACCCACCTGACATCACGTAACAAGCCACCAAATGTAGAAACACTGCCCTAATCAACCTCTAAAGGGGCAAATTCAGGTGTGAATTATAGAACCCTGGAATTCAGGGATGATTCAGGGGTGAATTATAGAACTCTTCATATTACTTAGGCCTGGCTGCCTTTTTTCCCTGTGCTACTGCACAAGGGAAGTCTGTGGCATATAGATCAACGTAAGCCTTGACAGGAACTTTGTGGGTTTTTTTCTTTTTTTGGCATATATGTGTCTTTTAGTAATAAGAAATTCATTTATTCTATTGAAGTCTAAAAACTATAATGTGAGGTTTCAAATTAAAGGGAATTAATTAAAGGAAATGGCAACCTGAACATGAATGTGGTGTTGGTCATGTCATTCGATGGAAACATGACTTTCAATAATTACAGGGTGTTGCCTGACATGGGGTAGTTGTGCTAAATTTAAATTGTTCATTGCAATCAAAGGAACGTTTATTGAAGTTAAAATGGATTTAAAGTACAGGTAGATTATCCCTTATCCGGACATCCAAAATCCAGACATGTTTGTCTGACTTACTTTGAAGATTTTTTTAAAAAAACTTTCTATCGTGTGAACTCTAGGTCTTGTGATCAATCCCATGTACAGACTGTAAGCTCTATTTTCTGCTCTGTGGTGTGTGCTATTGTTGAAAAAAAGAAACCAGCAGACACTCAAATGGGTAGTGAAAAGAACAAGAGGAAGCATTTCTCATCATATTTATGCAATTATTCCAAAATCCAGACAGATCCAAAATCCTGCCACCTGCCCATCCCAAGCAGTCCAGATAAGGCATATTCAACCTGTAGTTAAATACTGTAGCAAAGCGACAGTATCAAGCTAGTTTAACATAAGTAAATAGGCTAAAAACCTGATAATGCAAGATTCCACTTCCTACCCTAGCTATTGGCTAAGTACTATCTTTTAGTGTTTAAGGCCCAAATCCTAACCAGTTTTCCAGCCAATGGGGCATACACTCCTTCTTGTGGTAAAGGGGCAGTCACGGAGGCCTCCTCAAGGTAAGTGAGGAGTAAGTTCCCTTCCTTTGGAGCTGCATTGTACCTGCACCAAAGCTGGAAGGTTGGATAGGATTGGATTTGTTGTGTGTGCATTTATTATGCACACAATTTGAGGCATGTATTAAACTACCAAGAGTTCTTCAGAGAAAACACTGTGAATATATTCCTTCTGTTCTGGAACATTTGGTATTGTGCATGCATACATATATATGTGTGTGTGTGTGCATGCGCGCGTGCACGCGCACACACGTGCACCATATTGTTAAGCAATTTAAAACCAATCATTATTATTATGGTTCATAAAAGCTTAAGCCATGAATCATTTCTCCTTGAATTAACTCTACCCTTCATGGTTTGCTAATCAGTATGCAGAGTTCAGGTTACATTGTGATATTCCAAAGCAGCTTAACTTTCAATCCAGGAGGCGAACAACCTTACACAGTGTTATTCAAACTGTAAGTCGGGACCCACTTGGTGGGTCGCGACCTGATGTCAGGTGGGTTGTAAAAAGCTGGGAGCAGCCATCTTGGAAACTGTAGACATTACTCTTGTTATATTCCTTTTGTGAGTGTTGACAATTTGAATTTTCAAGTGAGGGGTTTTTAAATTTTGTTTTCAGTTCAGTGGTTTTACATCATATTTTGTCCTAATCTTGCTTTCTGTCAGGGATGTTTCATGGTTGTGTTATACAGTTATTGCTGCAGTCTAAGAATGCCAGTTTGCATTTCAGGAGTGTCATTTTATTATGTTACAATGGCAATACTTCCTGCTTGTTGATGTCACTTCCTGCCATTACATTACTTCCGGTGGGTCCCTACACAAGTGCCATTCTAAAAAGTGGGTCCTTGTCTAAAAAGTTTGAATACCACTGACCTAACATAAAGAATATGATACTGAAGCAAACACAGTGTCTGCCCATTCTTATCCTTCCTGACCGCCTGGGAGCGCAGTGGTAGCAAGGTAGCTACTGCTGCATCCTGCGATAGCCAGGTGGCCCTGGGAGACTCTGCAGGGGAAGGGGATGTTCATCCCCTTTCCCCATGGTAAGGGCGCAAGGCGAGTGATGGGTCTCCTCACTTCTGCTCTGGCTTTTTAGCTGGTACAGAAGTGAGGGCCTCTGTGTAAGGCTGCCCCTGCCCCACCCCTCCTACCACCCCAGAACACCTTGCCCGGAAAGGCCACATCGCTGGCAAGCAATGGACTCACTGCTCACCAACTTGCGGAGCTCCCTCCAGGATGCGCACAGGTGACATCGCCATGGCATTGCCCCAGTGCCGGTGGTATGGCTTCCCGCCAGCATTGGTGCCACTGAAGAGCCAAGGGCAAAGAGACAGGAATTTCCAATTGTTATGGCAACCAGCTGGGCAACGCGATAAGGGATGAGCCAAGGGCGGAAGCCTGCTACTAGGTCAAGGGGCTACATACAAGGAGAAAGGACAATAGGCATAAACAAGCATATGTGTTTACAGATAATAGTTTGAGTATGTGCAAAACGCTTTAGCAAGCATCTATAGCTGATACCACGTTTACCAATACAAGGCTACGCATGCTCAGAAATGTATGGGGCAAGCACCCCTAGAAATGTATAAAAAGCTTTTTGTAACTCTGTTCTTGGCCATTTGCCTGTTTAGAGCATATGGTCCTGCACGTGTGAGTAAAATGCTTTTCTCACTTCACTCCTCGGCCTGAGCGTTGTCTATCCGCATCACAATTTCGAGTACATAAACTGGAGCCGTGACCCGGATAGCTGCGTACAGCCGAAGCGGGCTGTTTGCCTGCCCTGTGGATTCTCCGTCAGCGGGGAACGTAGGGTGGCGGCGTTGACTATCCAGCGGCCGCACCCTTGTTTTAAGGAGGGATCCTCGTCGTTGCCACCAGGCGCAGTACGCTGCCGGAGGACCCCGTCTGGGCGCTAAGGACTGAGGTGTCGCAGAGGAAGCCGGCTAAGGTAAGACCCCGGGGCAAGGTCAGAGAGGGTATCCTCGCCAGATCCCTCGGAGACAGCGGAGCGGGGCTGTGGCTCAGCCAAAACCCTCCGTGTGTCAGGTATTTGGGAGGTGCGCGCACGTGTGTGAGTGATTGTGTGAAAGGAATCTGGGGACGGGTGCACGCCCAAACCAGTCAATTGAGTGCGGACTCTGGACGTACCGCGTTTCCGTTCTCGGGAGACTGAGGCGGCTGGTGAACAGAGGAAGCGGTTGTTACCCTTTGTGTTTCGTGTGCGGCTGGACCCCTCACCAGTCTGCTCTTTACCCCATTTCCCTCTTGTGTTCTTGCCTGTTGTTTCGTGATGGGAGGGGGTGGCTCGAAGCAGGGATGTACCCCTTTGAAATGTATGTTAGACAACTTTGATGTTTCCTATGGGAAGGAGGGTTTTGGAGTCACCCTAAATGCAGGGACCCTACAGACACTTTGCACAAAAGAATGGCCCGCATTAGTCCCCGAATGGGATAGTCAGGGCACCTGGGACGTAGTCTTAGTAAATAAGGTCTATCAGGCAGTTACCACCGGACACCCCCACGTAGATCAATTTCCTTACATATCTTGCTGGCTGCAGTACTGTCAAAAAAACCCCGCCTGGGCACAGAAATGCATAAGGAAGTGGAGGAAACAAAACAATGAAACAAAACAGATGATAGTTGCTACTGTAGAGCGAGCCGAAACTGAGGCCCCACGAAAGAAAGAACGCTTCCAGCAACTCAGAGAGCAGAAACAGAAGCAGGAGGAGGAAAGTCTCAAAAAGGAGTCTCAAGAAACAAAAGCCCCGCAGAAATACCAGAACATCCTGGAGGAGGAAATCCCTTTCATGCCACCACCTGCCTTTAATCCTGTTTACCCCCAGTTACAGCAGCGACCGCAGCAAATTCCCCCACCTCCTCAGCATCCAGCTCCAGCAGCCCCACTTCTCCAACAGCCAGTACCAGCTACTGCAGAACTCATCACCTTCGCTACCCCTACCTCGCCACCAGCATCAGCTATCCCTGTGCCGCCACTAGAATGGGCAGAAGCCCCTGAGTTCCAGCCACGAGCAACCGCCGCTGCTGCCAAATTCGACCCGCTTGTGAATGAAACACGCTTTCTCCGATGTGGACCAGCGGGGGGAACGCGAATGTATTCGGGATGGAGGAAGGAGACGGAAAAGGACTGGGACGAAAGAGTATCTGGATTGGCCAACCCCACAGCCCGGAGGGAACTTTGGGAAGCTTGTCGGGATGGAGGAAGGAAAGTCTC
The DNA here is from genome assembly GCA_029204185.1 of Lerista edwardsae. Classification (NCBI taxonomy): domain Eukaryota; kingdom Metazoa; phylum Chordata; class Lepidosauria; order Squamata; family Scincidae; genus Lerista; species Lerista edwardsae. Next base: position 1,437,744 of record JAJKFI010000012.1, read on the forward strand.
AGACCCAGATGACATGACGGGGGTTGGGCAATTTCCACTGCGAACGCAAACTGAGACGTACCAGGACGGCCGAAATCGGACGCAGACCAGAGTCACCATCTCTTACATCCCGTTTAGCACTGTCGATCTGCATAACTGGAAATTACAGTGTACCCCATTTGGAGAAGACCCCACTCCACTCACCTCTTTGCTGCAATCCATCATGGTGACCCACCAACCCACTTGGGCAGACATTCAGACGCTGATGAACGCCCTATTCCAGAGCGGAGATAGGCAGAAAATCCAGACGGCCATGGAGGCGGGGGTGACCAGACGGAACGACACCCAGAGGTGGCAAGCTCCCCTGCAAGATCCAAACTGGGACTGCAACAACGCAGATCAGCAGACCCTGCTAGTGAACTATCGCACCCTTTTCATAGAGGGGGTACAAGCAGCAGGAAGAAAAGTCGTGAACTTCAGCAAAGTGGGAGCCGTCATCCAGGGGTCAACCGAGAGCCCAGGAGATTACCTAGAAAGACTGAAAGCCGCCTACTCCATGCATACTGAAGTGGATCCAAATGACGTCATTAATCAACGCCTGATCAATCAACAGTACGTCCAGAACGCCTTTAAGGACATAAGAAGAAAACTTCAAAAGCTGCCAGGTTTCCTAGAGATGTCCACAGCCCAGTTAGTAGAAGTAGCGCAAAAAGTCTACGGGAGCCGGGACACAGAAGATGAAAGGCAGGAAAAGAACATCAAGCAGATGGCGGCCATTGTTCGTGGAGAAGACCCATACGAAAAGGGAAGAGGCAGAGGGAAAGGTGAGAGAGGACGTGGCCAGGCAGGCAGAGGAAGAGGCAGAGGACGTGGAAGAGGGGGCGGAGTCTGTTTTAATTGTGGAAAGTACGGCCATTTTAAAGCCGAATGTGAGGAGGAGAAAAAGACCACCGTCATGCATCAAGCGGAAGCCCAGTGACGGGGCCCCGGCTCCGCCACCAGCCCCCACCAAACGCCGGAGCCAATGGTGGAAATAAAAGTGGGGCAAAAGACTGTACCCTTTCTGGTAGATAGTGGAGCCACAGTGTCAGCCTTAAACAAGAAACTTGGGACAGAAACGGGGAAAGCTTTAACTGTAGTTGGAGCTACAGGGAAGTCAGGAAAGCAGAAACTACTAGATCTAGACCAATGCACAATCGCGGGAAAGACTTTCAAACATACCTTTGTCTGGACCCCAGACTGCCCATTGAACCTGATGGGAAGAGATCTTCTGTGCAAATTGCAGGCTCGTTTAACTTTCGGCAAGGAAGGGCAGTTTAAACTCGAAGTGCCTGATGAAGAGGCTTGTGAAATAGAGCTGCCCATGGCAAATGCCTGGAAATACAAGACTGTGTGGGAACAGTCCGAGCCAATGACAACGCAGATGATGATGCTTTCGCTGGAGAGGGAAAGCGAAATCCCAGAAGAGGTTTGGGCAGAAAAGGGGGGTGTAGGAAAAGCCCGCAACTGTGTTCCAATAGTCATCACTTTAAAAGCAGGAGCTACCCCGATATCCCAGCGCCAATATCACATCCCCGAAGAAAAAAGGAAAGGACTGTGGCCAACCATTAAAAAGTTTTTGGACTGGGGAGTCTTGAGAGAATGTAGATCTCCATGGAACACACCTTTGTATCCAGTTGAGAAGCGAGTTAAGGGAGAATTTCGTCCTGTCCAGGACTTGAGAGAGGTTAACTCCCGAGTAGAACCCATGACTCCCCTAGTGGAAGACCCATATACCATCCTTAGCAAGCTCAACCCTGAACATCACTGGTATTCCGTGCTGGACCTGAAAGACGCCTTCTTCACCATACCAGTTCATGAACAGTCCCAACCCGTGTTTGCCTTTACATGGGAATGGGAAGGGAGGCGCACTCAGCTGGCTTGGACCCGATTAGCGCAAGGATTCGTACATGCCCCCACGATATTTGCAGAAACCTTAGCAAAAGACTTGCAACAATGGGATAAGGAGGAAGACGTGACGTTGGCCCAGTATGTAGATGATGTCCTGATAACAGCTCGAACAAGGGAACTGTGTGAACGAGCAACTGTGAGCCTACTGCAACACCTTCACAAAGCAGGCTACAAGGTCTCAAAAGGAAAAGCACAAATGGTGCAACAGAAAGTTTCCTATTTAGGATTCACATTAGAAGCAGGGAAAAAGACACTAACCCCTGAAAGAGTACAAACAATTTGCAACACGCCAGAACCAACCAGCAGACGAGCACTGCGTGGGTTTTTAGGTTTATGCACATTTTGCCGTTTGTGGATCCCAGACTTCGCTACTCATGCGCAGCCGCTGTACGAAGCCACCAAAGGGGGGGACTCAGAACCTTTCCTGTGGAAAGCAGAACAGAAGGAAGGATTTCAAGCCCTGAAAGAGAGTTTGGTGCACGGAAGCGCACTGGGATTGCCAGATGTCAAAAAGCCCTTTACGTTATTCCTTACAGAAAAGGAAGGCATTGCAAAGGGAGTACTGACCCAGAGGCTAGGAGGAAAATATCGGCCATGCGCTTACCTTTCAAAACGTTTGGACGGAGTTGCCAGGGGATGGCCACCGTGCCTGCGAGTTGTAGCAGGATGCGCTCTACTCCTTCAAGATGCCCGAAGGCTAACTTTCGCTGGACACATCATTGTAAAAAACCCACACTCTTTGAGACCACTGCTTGCTGAAGGGGGACTGGGCTGGCTTACCAATAGCAGAATTTTAAAGTATCAGATGGCCCTTCTAGAAGATCCCTCAGTAGAACTGCAGGTGTGCGGAACTCTAAATCCCGCCACGTTCCTACCAGATGAAGAGGGAAAACCATGGCATGATTGCAAAGTCACCGTGCAGCAAACCTGGAAACCCAGACCAGACTTAACGGACATCCCTCTCAAAAACCCTGATGAGGAATGGTTTACAGATGGAGCCTCAATGGTAGAGGAGGGAATCCGAAAAGCTGGATATGCTATTGTTAGTAGCCACTCAGTGATCGAGGCGAAATCTTTACCAGCAGGAACATCAGCACAATTAGCAGAACTCGTTGCAGTTATCAGAGCTTGTCAGTTGGGCGAAGGGAAAAGATTGAACCTTTTTTCAGATTCGCGCTTTGTACACAGTACTGTTCATGCTAATGCCGTTCTGTACAAAGAACGTGGAATGCAAGATGCTAAGGGAAAGCCGCTGAAATATCGAGCAGAAATAGAGACTTTGTTGGACAGTATCCAAAAGCCAAAGGAACTTGCTTTCATGCACTGCAAGGGGCACCAGAAAGGAGAAGGAAAAGTAGAGCGAGGGAATCAACGCGCAGACCAAGCTGCAAGACATGCTGCCAGAAGCCAAGATGAAGAAGTGACGCAGCTGCCGCTACTACCAGAGGTAGACAAAGTGCTGGAAGATTGGTGGTATGAAGATCAAGACCATGACACAGCAAAAGGACTCAGAGCTAAGTTCAAAAATGGGAAATACCTTCTCCCTGATAAAAGACTTTTGATACCCCGCAGAAGCGTCAGGCCACTAGTAGAAGCCTACCACGAATCTACCCATGCAGGGGGAGAAACAATGTATGAGGCAATCAAGCGAGTGTGCTACGCTCCAAACTTGTCAACACACGCACGAACTGTAGCAGCCAAATGTGCCACATGCGAAGTTGTCAATCAAAAAAGAGATCGCCCAGCCCAAGTAGGGACAGTTGAAGTAGGGATAGAGCCCCTGGAGTGTTTGCAAATCGACTTCACTGAAATGAAACGGGAAGGTAGATACAAGTATCTACTAGTAGCCGTCTGTACCCTAACCGGGTGGGTCCAAGCCAGAGCCACCGGCACAGAAACAGCCAGGGAGGTGGTCAAATGGCTACTAGAACAACACATCCCAGCTTATGGTTTACCGCGCAGCATAAACTCGGATCAAGGCTCACACTTCATAGCAAAGGTGGTGCAAAATGTCTGTGAAGCGCTGGGGATACAGTGGAAGTGTCACACCCCACTGCGCCCCCAGAGTTCAGGAAAAGTAGAACGCATGAATCGCACCATTAAAGAATACATAACCAAAATGAGCTTAGAAACGGGACTGAGCTGGTTGCAGCTGGTGCCACAAGCTTTGTTCAAAATTCGAAACACCCCCTATGGGAAGCATCAATTAACCCCTTACGAAGCGGTATTTGGATGTCCGTCGCCGATTTGGCGAGCTTTTAAAGACACACGGGGGGTCCCCAGGGATGTATTGGAATGGGGAAAGACCATACTAAGCCTCAGGAAGCATTTAGTGTCACAAATACCATTGCCTTTGTTAGACCCAACTCATGAAATAGAGCCAGGAGACTATGTAATGGTTAAGAAATTTAAAAATGACCCCTTGACTCCCAAGTGGAAAGGACCTTTTCAAGTTATGCTTGTAACACCCACAGCTGTCAAGTGTTTTCAGGTTCGGCGTTGGCTCCACTGCAGCAACGTGAAGAAGGTTCGACCACCCGAACCATCATCCACCGGAGACGCAGTGAAGCCCGAGTGGACGGCAGAACCTGCAGGAAAACTCCGCATCAGGCTGAGGCGACAGAGGGACCTGTGCAAGCCGCAGAAAGAACCACGGAAGCCAGACACACCCGGAGATCAGGAATGCGTGGGAGAGCCCCTGGTGCCAGATTGGATGCAAGAATGAAGTCCTGCGAAACCTCACCAGAGATTATAAGAACTTTACACTCGCCTGTCTTAACTTTTGAACACCCAAAAATCATGTTTGGGGGAGGGGGAAGAAAAGCAAATTTGTTGATGATGGGTTTAATGTTGTTAATATTTGGTACACCACACTCAGTACACGGGGAACATTTGGGACCATGGTCAAGCAATTCCTATTTTACCAGCATACAGGAGTATCAGAAGCTTCTAAACATCACAAACTGTTGGGTTTGCAGCCACCTGCCCAGCAAAAGGGGGAGGGGTCTGTGCATTAATCCATAGCGAATGCTGTGTCTGGATTGACGATAAAGGGCCAAACATTACAGCAACTGTAAAAGCAATGGAAGAATCAATAGAAAAAGGTACACCTTACCAGCCAGGCTCGTTCTGGGAGGACCTGTGGTCGTGGCTGCCAGGAACTGCTTGGGTACGAAAATTAGTAATGGGAACAATCCTTTCCGTAGTCGCAATAATACTGCTGGGATGTCTGTGTCAGTGCACGCCCACTCTGTTAAAAGCCTTTTCGCGTCTTTTCAAAAAGGAAAAAAAGCCTATACGCATTGCTTTGCTGACACCTACTGGTTGGAATCATAATTGGAAATAAAAGAAGGGAATGAAGAGCCAAGGGCAAAGAGACAGGAATTTCCAATTGTTATGGCAACCAGCTGGGCAACGCGATAAGGGATGAGCCAAGGGCGGAAGCCTGCTACTAGGTCAAGGGGCTACATACAAGGAGAAAGGACAATAGGCATAAACAAGCATATGTGTTTACAGATAATAGTTTGAGTATGTGCAAAACGCTTTAGCAAGCATCTATAGCTGATACCACGTTTACCAATACAAGGCTACGCATGCTCAGAAATGTATGGGGCAAGCACCCCTAGAAATGTATAAAAAGCTTTTTGTAACTCTGTTCTTGGCCATTTGCCTGTTTAGAGCATATGGTCCTGCACGTGTGAGTAAAATGCTTTTCTCACTTCACTCCTCGGCCTGAGCATTGTCTATCCGCATCACAATTTCGAGTACACCACTTTATGGTGCCTTGTGTGACATCAGCACGAGTGGCACTTGTACCGCTGAAGCTGAAGGGCTCTGGATTGGGCCCTGAATCATTAATCTGCCATCTGAAAGTTGGCTCTTTTATTTCTTCATCTTTTCTTTTTTGAGATTTAAGATGAAGAGCTCTGTGTTGACTGAATGACAGAAACCCATGTGAGCATGTCTTGCCATGCAGCCATTACTTATGTGGTTTGCTGCAAATTACTTTCTTCTTTTCCATAAAGCAATGCTAATTAGCTTTGATGAATACATGACTAAAAGCAATTGTTCTGTCACATTAGCAATATCCTATTGGAAAATGATTGTTTTAATTCATAGTCCCATGCATGTTCTGTTCGCTGAGAAGCAAAGGAATAAATTTGTGTGCAAAATGTGGATTATGGCGTCTTCATTCCAATGTACAGCTCCACATTGGCTTGCATCTTTTAGTCCTCATTCAGCCCTCGCTTATGCATAACTTCCAAGCACTGCAGTATTTGATTCATAGCTATCAGCATTCATTTAGCAATTTGATTTAAAAAATACAGGCTGTAAATAGCTTGCCTTTCACATGTATTACCCTCTGACTGCTGCTGTGATTGCTCAGTCAGGGGCCAGCTGCGAAAATGTTAAAAGTATTCAGAAGACACATGAATATTCATCACACTGACAATATTGCTTCTCGGCACACTGTGCATATGGAATCATAGAATCTCAGAACTGGAAGAGACCCAGGGGTCATCTGCGCCAACCTGCTGCCTTGGGGCAGGACACACTCTATCTAAGCGACCCCTGGCAGATGTCTGTCAAGCTTTTCCTTACAAATCTTTGACAGAAGATTTTCTCACTACAGTCCTAGCCTTCTTGTCCTATCCACAGTTTGCTCCTAGCACCAATATTGCCACTACAACCAGTGCTGGTTTCAGGAGCCACTCAAGTCAATTATGGGCCCAATTATGGGCCTTGACTCCTGAGGCTGCCCCCGTTTATAGCATAATTAGAAATCTACCACATTTTTGCTCCCTCTTGAGATTTTTATATTAGACCAGTGTTATTCAAACGGTGGGGCGGGACCCACTTGGTGGGCATGATGTCAGGTGGGTCGTGGAGAGCTGGGAGCAGCCATCTTGGAATCTGCAGACCTTACTCTTGCTATATTCTTGCTGTGAATGTTAATAGTTTTTCAAGTGAGGGTTTTCTTTTTTAAGTTCAGTGCTTTTACATAATGTTTTGTCCTAATCCTGCTTTCTGTCAGGGACGTTTCACGGTTGTACAATTGCTGCAGTCCAAGAATGCCAATTTGCATTTCAGGAGTATAATTTTATTATGTTACAATGATAGCACTTCCTGCTTGATGGATGATGTCACTTCCTGCCATGACATCACTTTCAGGTTAATGACATCACTTCTGTTGGGTCCCGACACGTGTGTCATTCTAAAAAGTGGGTCCCAGTCTAAAAAGCTTGAGAACCACTGTATTAGACCTTTCATTTTGGAAATCAGATATTCTGCTTCTACACTTCCAGACTCATGATAAACAGGCCTTTAGTTTTGGCTAAAGGCAGACCAAGGGGTAATTTACATGGGGATTCAGTTGCCCACAACATTTTTTTTTCCATCTAGTAAGGAAAATACCATCATGCCCTTGTGCATGCATCAGTTGTTGGGGCATAGTACAATCCTTTCCATCCAGGAGGTAGATGCTCTTCCCCCTATGGCTGCATGTGCACTACTGTACTTGCTAAGTGTTTTTACTAATTTTTACCATATGTGTGTGAGTTGCCTTGACAGCCCCTTGCAATGGGATATGCATGTACAAATATTTTAAAAAGTAAATAAATGCTTACTCATCTATTGCTTATTGCTAGCATTATGACTGTGAATGCTATAACATTTGTCTGTAAATTTTGAAGCTTGCAGGACTAAATGTTTGTAGCTTGCATGGCTAAAAAGAGCCAAACTGAAATGTTACAAGAGAAGAACATCAAGAATGGGGGCATCACACACATTTTGGGACAGAGCCAAATTTGCATTTATAATCTGCCCCCTAATGTAATTTTGCAAGTTGTAATTGATTGATACAGTATCCCCAACTGGAGTTCACATTACTTTGACTGGATAAAAGATTAATAGAAAAGTCCTTTGACCAACTTGGTTTGACTTTCATTTTTTTTTTTTTTTGTAAAGAGTAATTAAATAAATTTAATGAATTAAGGCAAATTGCATGATCAAACTCAACTGATGTAAGGGGAATTAAGCTACTATAAAACACCGGTTTTTAAATCTCTCCGAGGAAAGGAAATGCATAAGCATTGTGGGGGCAACATAAGGCATGACTATTATAAAGATGAATAAGTGAGATTTTAGTGGATTTTAGTGTCAAAATTTTATAGCAGCATAAATTAAAGGTTTTGAAAACAGGAAAAAAAAAACCCCTTCATAAATGTTGTCTTTCACGACATCTCGCTTTTGGAGGCTTATGAGCTGATTTACATGATCCATTTTCCAACAGGATTACTCCTGCAAGCGTATTCCAGAGTTGTTCCCCAGGTAAGCACATAATTTATAAGAAAGCTTGAAGTAAATTTTACATTCACTCATTATCTTTGTGCGTGCCAAAGAGGCAATGTTGTGAGCAAAGCAAGAGTAGCATAGTTTCTCTAAGGTTGTGCAGTGCTCCAAAGAGTCTCAATCTCGGCAGACAGGCACAGTACAACAGGGATACTCAAAGGGACGTTTGCTTCATAGTCTGTGTTTGTCTCCCTCGCATCTCACACAGTTTCCCATGAATATCTCATTTCCCTCAGTACATTTAAGTGTGCCCTGTTGGAAAGGCCTTTTGATTCAGCAGCATTGAAATCTGTGTTAGAATTCCAACGGTGGGAGTTGACTCCTACTCCTTCTTTTTAATTCCCACACCTGCAAAACCAGCAAATTACAGGCCAGGTATGTGCTGCATCCTGTGATCAAGTGGCAGTCACAGAGGCCTCCTCAAAGCAAGGAATGTTGGCTCCCTCGCCTCAGGGCTGCACTGAGGCTGCACTGGCACTAGGAAGTTGGATAGGATTGGGGCCTAGTGCGCCAGTCAGGTGTACAACATCCACAATCACCACTTTATCGTGAACTGAGTCACCTCACAGCCCAATCCTCTCGGTGGATGCTGTCCGGCCATTGCAAATGGCTCTTCTGAAGTGAGCAGAGCCTTATGCTTCTGGAACACTGCTGGAGAGGCTGAAGTGGCCCCGAGTGTGGTGGCGGAGAAAGGAGCACCCACTGATGAAAGTGAGTTGGTGGGGAGGGCAGAACAGGATGGGGGAGTGGAACAGGGAGGTGTGCTGGAGGGGGAAAGGGTGGCATCAAGCATGGGTGGCTTGTGCTGGATGATGTCCCCTCTGGGAGCAGCTGACATGCCCCCTTTGTCCAAGGAGACCCATCGCCAATCGGACCTTATGGAATGGTATAGGGGAAACAATCCCTTTCCCTTCCCAAGCGTCCCAATCTGAACCCCCCTCCCATATAGTTTACAGCACAAACCATTTTGACATGGATGCATGCAAATGTGGGGAAATGAATAGGATTGGGCTCTAAGCCCTTCATTTTTACTGGCCTGCTCCTCCCAACAATTTTCATATTTTCCCTGCAATGATAGTGATGCTTCTGTACCTGTTTTACAACAGTCATAAAGTAGTCTCGGCCAGTGCAATGCCTGTTATGCAGGAGAGAGTGATAGGATTCAGGGGTTGAAGTATTAAAGGACTGAAAACTAAATTATGCAACTCCTAGGGACTTGGGACTTTTGGGAGCTCACAGATTTCCCTTCACCAGAGACCACAGATCCCTCAGTCATAACCTTTTTTTCCCCCTTTAGTTTTCCACCGACACCACTTCCATTTCAGAAAAGGAAAGCAGGCTAACAGTTATGCAGACCTGTAGGGAATTATTCGGGAATTTGGGTCCTGCAGACTAAGGCTTGATGCAAGGTTTCAGAGGCCTATCTGATGGGGAGGGGGGTTTAGGGGGCCAGGCAACCCGAGTTGCCAGAGTGTTTGGGTCTGCAAGCTGCCATCACCCAGCCTCCGGAACCTCCAGAGCCCTCCTGAAGGCCAGCCAGGCTGCATACAGTGTCCGCAGGCCTTCCAAAAGCATTATAAACCATTTGGAAGAACAGTACTTCCAGTTTTCCAATGAAAAACGGAGTAATGTTTAAAGGCATTCCAAAGGCTTCAGAAGACTTTTGGAAGGCCTGTGGATGTCACACGAGGCTCCAGAACGCTTAAGTGAGTCAGGGGGTGGCAGTCTGCGGACCTGGTCCCAGATGGCACATGGGTCAGGGATGCAACTGCAAGGTTTGCAGGTTTAGGGCGCAATCCTAACCTGGAGTTAGGCTGACACAGTTAGGCCAGCAAAGTTTGGCTGGCACAGGGGCCACTGTAATGTACGTTTGGACCACTCTCTGAGTTAGAGAGGCCAGCACACATACATGAGCCACCCTCCCTGATGCTGAGAGTGGTCCAAACATGTTTTACAGTGGCCCTTGTGCCTACCAAACTGTGCTGGCCTAACTGTGCCAGTCTAACTCCAGGTTAGGATTGCATCCTCAGTCCAATGCTTCTGCTGCTGGGAGTTCTCTCTGTGCGCAGAAGCTCCCTTTGTCAACGAAAGGAGCATTACCTTCCTACAAGAATCCATCATGTGTGTGGAGTGCTTCTTCTGCCCTTAGAAGGAGCTACCAGCAAACAGAAGCACTTGTTGAAATGCTGCCCTGTCTGTACCACCACTTTTGAAAACTCTGTTGAAGAGGTTTTTAATGCCCTTTTTTCTATTTCTGGGTTTTCCCACCTCTTGCTGTACAGAGGATTTCTAGAGAACATGTTACAATCTCCTTGATTTCTTTTAAAAAGTAATCACTTGATTGAACGGAGCACTCTATGAGACAGTTCATTCCTTGCCTTTAAAAATCAATATTTTTTACTGTGTCATGAATATTTTTTCTACAAGTCGCGGCATCTATTTTTCCCCCCATGGTAATCATGCCTATGGCTGAAGATGAAGTACCTTTCTTTTGTTATTAAGAGCTTAGTAGCCCTGAGCTAAAGGCTGCAATTCTTCATGTCACCACTGTGGTGGCAAATAAGATTTTCCATTTAGTTCCTCGTAACCTCATTTGTCAAGGAGCCTATATTTCAAGTTTGTATAGATTTAAGGCAAACAAAACTGGACAGTTAAAAGCTTCTCTTCTCATAAATTGAATTCATCCATTAGCAATTTTAAAAAGTTAAAGTAATAGGTTATTAGCATAGCCAAAAAAGGGACTTGTTTCAAGCTTTATGTAAAGATTTGTGAAGTTAATTTGATTGCTAAATCCCCATTCCCAAAATGACAGTTCCAATGTGTCTCTAATACAAGTCCAACATATTAATTTGAGGAACATTTCAAAGTAGTGGAATATTTGGATTTTTTTTCTTCCCTGGAATTGTACTGTTTTTGAAGCTGTCAGACGTGTGGGACTGTCTCATGTTCTATGCCAGCGATGGCAAACCTATGACACATGTGTCAAAAGTGATATGCCATCATGTTTGGGTTGGCACACCAGCATTCACCTACACCAGACAAAAACTGAGGTTTTTTACTCATTTTTATTTTTGTAATTATTTGATATTTCTTTCCATAATACACAGTGATGTCATTCAGGGGGAACGGACCAGAACGGGCGTTCCGGATCCTAACGGGCTCCGTGGCTGGTTCCGGGTTCCCGACAAGTGCCAATCAAAAGTGAGTTCCTGTTCCTAAATCATTTGAATGACACCACTGATAATACATAATACCACAAATGATTGGACTATATTTTTCATGTAAATAAATGAATATAAAGGATTGCGTCTCTTTTGTTTGGGAGAGGGGGTTGACACGCCCACAGCATCAAACTAAGCATTTTCCAAAGTTTTGACATGCTGAGCCCAAAAGGTTCGCCATCACTGTTCTATGCAGTAGTTTCAGGGCAGTCAACAGAATATATGGAAGATGGATTTGTTCTCAAGTCTTTCATCCTTATGGGCTCATTTTACGACGATCAAGATCAAAAGAGTTGGTTTAAAAAAAAAAAATCCATCGGTCTTAATCTTTCCACCGACTTGCCTGCTAATCTCAGTAGCTGAACTCCACAAAAGGGGAAAGTGCATGGCAGTTCACTGAGTGACCGAATGAACTCATGCTTCTGCGAATCAATGTGACGGTGTCAATTTGACTTCCCCTGTTTCGAAGGCTCTATTTGATCCCCAGCTATTTCTCAGCTGTTTTCGATTGTCATGCCTGAGACCCGTAAGTGCTGGGTTTGTAGCTGCAGGGTTCTGATTTGATGCCATTTAAAAGGCAGCAAAAAGCATGAAATTGCAAATGACTCACAAAATGAAGTTAACACTCAAGCTGCATATTATGCAGTGTGGTACGGTTTTTTGTTGTTTTGTTTTTTGCCACATCTCTGGGTTCTACCAAGGGCTGAAAATACGGCAACTTGTGCAAAGTGGATGCGAATATGCATTTTTTTTAGAATCCCTGGAGCAGTGTCCAAAATGAAATATGTGGAACCCAAGGCAGGACAAAGGGACATGATGATATTGAAAAGTAAAAATGGTAAAATCCCCCCCCCAAAAAAAATCCACTGCTTAAACCAGGCTAATGCAAAATCTTATGCAAAATCATGTCTCCTGGCAAAAAAA
>JAJKFI010000012.1:1450178-1468185 GCA_029204185.1 Lerista edwardsae
GGGGGGTAATGGACAGTAGAAAGTGTCTCCAGGCATATTACTAGTGATTCTATTACTGATCAAACACCTATTACCAGGATTCCCTCTAATGTTCACGGGTAGCATGAGGAGCCCTAGTGGCTGCAGGGTCTGAGGGCACAATCCTAACCAGTTAGGCTGGCATAGCTAAGCCAGCGCAGTTTGGCCAGCACAAGGGACACCGTAAAGTATGTTTCGACCACTCTCGGTGTCAGAGAGGCCAGCACACAGCTGTGCGCCAACCTCCCTGACTCTGAGATTTGTCCCAATGTGCTTTATGGTAGCCCTCGTGCCGGCCAAACTTTGTGGGCTTAACTGTGCCAGCCTAACCCTGAATTCCAGTTGCATGGCCATGTGGTTGCATAGCTTACAGGGAAGGCTGCTCACGACATCTCTAAACACTAAACTCCAACCGCTGATAATCTGAAAGGCATGCATACCTTTGCCTCTGTTTTTGACCATGTGTATACACTCACCTGTTGGTCAATCCAGCAGATTCTTGTTCTTGTAAGAGCTCAAATGTGCCCATAATTCTCTCATGCACCCTGTTCCTCTCAACACCTGTTCTTGTACACATATATAGCTGTCCTCTCCCCTGACCTGCATAAGGAAGCCTGCCCATGCCAAAGTTCCACAGACACGTAAGAGCATTATGTGCCGTGTACAGTGCCAGGTACTATGTCTCAATGGAAACCTCCAGTCAGAGCATCAGTGTTCTAAGAAATACTTTATTTCTGACTCCCAGGAATGAACCATGGGCAGACAATTACTGCATAAAGCTCTTATTCCAGTGAGAAGCAGGAACCATAAGCCTGATCTGTCACTCTCACATCTGCAGGCCTTTGCAGCCTTTATTAAAGGAGAAGCAAGTGGTAATCAAAAATGTGAAGCGTTTAGACAACAGTCGCTCAAGTAGCCAAGAACCAAGAAGTTCCATTTGGCTTCACTGCTAGTCATAACAACCAATCCGTCAAGATTTTGGAAGGCCTCCAGTTGTCAGCAATGTGTACAACAGGCTTCACTATTTGCTAGATCTTGCTGCTTCTTACTGTAATTATAAAGACATTTAATTGATCCTTGTTTCTAGTGTGTTTGGATTGTGTTCTTAAAATTTTGAGAGCTGCCTTGGAAATATTTTACCTTAAAAAGCGAGGTGCGAATACCTAAATATTAAAAGGAAGTAGTTCAAGGTGTGTTGCATTTCTACTGTGCATAAATCCTTCACTTACAATATAAGCTTAGGCATGTCCATCTACTCAGGGTAAATCCCACTGAGTTCATGAGACTCCCAGGTAAAAAACCTTAAACTCACTTATCTGGGAGTAAAACCCACCAGAGGTAGGTAAAAATGCTATGTATTGATGGTGTGGCCATGAAGCATCCACACAGCCCCTTCCCCCTCGCCACTGGAATCATGCAGGATGACAAGAGCAATGCAGAGGAGTCTCTTCCTCATTGCTCTTGCTGTCCTGAATGGTTCCAGTGGAAAGGGGGAGGGGCCAGTTTGATGGATCATGGCTGTGTCCTCAACGCTTAGCTTGTTGAGGGAGCTATCCTAATAAACTGCTGAGGGAGCTATCCTAACCAACTTTCCAGCTTGAGGGGAAGGGCAATGCAGCTCTGACATAAGGAAACAAACGTTTCCTTACCTTGAGGAGGCCTCTGTGATTGCCCCCCAATTGCAGGATGCAGCACGTGCCCCATTGGTACAGCCAGGGCTTTTTTTCCTAATAGAATGCACCGGAACGGCATTCTGCCACCTTTTTTATGCAGTCCCCCCGTGCTTCCCCCCCTCCCGATTCCTCTGCAAAGAGCTTTTCTTCTTAGTTAGCAAGCACTCAGAGGGTTAAAGGGAGCAACTCTGGATTCTTAGAGGGGCGAAGGGGGAAGGGCTGCAGTGGGGAAGTCCTGTCCTGCACAGCCCCCTTCCTCGCTCCCTCCAGCCACACACGTGGAGTCAGCAGCCGCTCTGGTGAGTCTGCAGCCCACTGGGGAGAAGGGGCACCCTGGGGGTGTGGTGGCAAATCGAGGGGGGCCCTGGAGGGGACGGAGGGGAGCCGGGACTTTTTGAAGCTGCCCTCCTAACGTGCCAGGCGTAAGCAGGGAAGTGCCCAAGGGTGCCGTCCGGAGTGGTGTTGCCCCTCAGCCCCTTCCACAGGTTCCTGCCTCATTCTGCTCAGCCAGCCTCAGCTTTGAGGCTGCTGCCCCCGTGCCAATTTTCAACTTCCCTGGCAATTTTGAATAACTCCACCTTGCCTAGCCGCAAAGACCAAGGAAAAGCTTTCGCCGCTGTCTCTCCACTCCAGAGCGTTTCACTGGCGCTCTGGGTGTGAGGTTTCTTTAGGAGACTGTCCCCATCACTATTGGAGCTGCAATTGGGGTGGGGGGAATTCTTCACTTTCTGTTCTGTAGGTGCCAGGCGCTGTACAGAATCAGCTGGCTCTGCCCACTCGTCGCTGACTAGGAACCAGCCGCAGGTAGACCTGGGCTCCGCCAGCCTCTGGAGCCCAGGTCTACCCATAGGAACCAGCCGCGGGTAGATCTGGGCTCTGCCAGCCTCCGGCTTATGACGTCACTTCTGGTGGACATTCCTGCACTTTTTTTTTTTTTTAATACAAAAAAGCACTGGGTACAGCTATGTCAGGGCTGGAAAGTTGGTTAGAATTGCACCCTGAGCCCTTCTGAATACAGTAGGATTTACTTCTAAGTGAAGTCCTACCTATGCTTAGAATTATATTCTTAAACTCACTATCCAATAAATATAGGACAGGGAGCATAATCCCTAGCTGCTCGTATCAAATATCTTCTGGCTAACCCAAGTACTGGACATGGTTCTTAACTGGCTTGAGTAGACCCAGCACCATGGCAGCACATGGACAGTTCTTCAGTACTTTCCAATCTCCTTGCCTCTTTTTCCTCAGGACGAAGAGTCAAATAGTTTTAGTTTTTCGAATCCCAAACCCTACAGAGAGAAACCGTCCAGAAATTCCTTTCTCAGTTCCCCAGGCGACACTATCTGAAACCTAAAGCAGCTTAAAATTGTTTGCCGGAGATGAGAGCTGGGATGGTGTTGATGATTTCTGTCTTGGAAAGCTTTTCGAGATAACAGTCAAGTTCAACTTTTGCTAAGCCTCCCTGTGAACTTTTTGGATATAATCTTTTTAAAGCTCAAGCTAAACCTCAGCTGCACGTTAAGCAGAAGGCCTCTTTAGACTTAGCATCGCTAGGGTTTTCTTTCTTGGGAATGTTTTACATTTTAAAATTTTTGAGTGGTTGGACAGAGGCCATCAACTCAAAACACAGGAGCGCAGAACAAATACCATATATGGTATTTGGGGGAGAGGGATTAACTCACATTTGCAGTAATAAGGATTACGGACGATATACATCACACTTTTCTATAACAATAACAGAAAACAATGCATATGGCTGAATACTGACATTGTGTTTTGTCAGTCCATCACTGGACAAATGAAATTCAATTTGCAGTAAATCTGTCAATTGGCTGGTGACTTCCTCCAATTCTGATATTAGTCAGTTTTAATAGCCTTCCAGATTTTGAAAAGGCAATCAATCAATATGGGATGGAAAGGGGTTGGTTACTCTCCGTCTTGATACTACATTAATCCTTGCTGTACCAAAACATAATCACAAATTATATAGGGTAGCAATGGGGTAGGGAGGAAGGGGGAATTGGTTCCTGGAAAGGGCTGGGTCTAGCGGCTATGACACCTGCCAAATCCTGACTCCCTTCCTGGGCCCAATCCACCTTCACAGGTCAATGCGGACTTGCATCAGTGATATTGCTGGCACAGGTCCGGGATGACCCACCAGGCTTGCAGGGGATAACCCTGGTGCAAGGGAACAAATGTTCTCTTGTCCAGAGGAGGCCTCCAGAGGCCAAAATTCCCTTACAGGACTCAACAGAAACCACGGTGGCGCCACTCATCAACACATAGGGAGTTGTGGTGAATTGGCGCTAAAAACATTAAGAGCATATACTGCTTATTAACCAAAACATTCACACAGCAGTTTACAGATAAAATGAAATACTTTTTTACCCAGCACGTAATTAATCTGTGGAACTCCTTGCCACAATTTACAGATAAAAGGAAATACTTTTTTTTTACCCAGCGGGTAATTAATCTGTGGAACTCCTTGCCACAGGAGGTGGTGATGGCATCTGGCCTAGGTGCCTTCAAAAGGGGACTGGACAGATTTCTAGAGGAAAAGTCCATCGCAGGCTCCAGGCCATGATGGTTAGTGCAGCCTCCTTACTTTAGAGGTCCGCTACCTTGGAATGCTGGATGCCGGGGACTGTCAATGAGATGCATGTGTCTTGTGTATTCCCTGAGGCATCTGGTGGGGCTGCTGCAAGATGCAGGAAGCTGGACTAGATGGGCCTTTGGCCTGATCCAGTGGGGCTCTTCTTACATATAAAATCAAATAAATGGTTCCTTGTCTCAAAAGGACTCTCAATCTAAATCATTTTTTCCCATCTCCCAAAGCCCTTTAACTGGAGATTGAACTTGGGACCTTGCACAGGCAAAACGTGGCCGTATCCTTCCAGGCTCCTTCCTGGCCCCTCCCCAGCATGCGTTTGGCTTCTTCTAGCTACCAGCTTTGAAACACTTGGCCCTGTATTTCACATTATAGCTTAGTAACAGCAAGTTAATGCAGCAATGAATTCAATATACAACGGTGACATTTCCAGTAACCCTGAAATTACGCTGAAATCAAGAATTTAATTGACTTCTCAAACCCATCCAGGAAGAAAGCTGTGTAGGCTCTCCTATCATTTTCATCCTGCTTGTCTCCCACACTGTTTATAACTTCTCCTTTAATGCACTTTTGAAAGCAATGAAGCTCAAAGGATGCTTGAGCAAAATGTGTTATAACAATAAATACGTTTTGAGCCAAAAGTCTAAAGCCAGCCGTATTCATAGCAATACCCCATTGTCAAGGTAACTCCCTTTAGATTGCAATCCTAACCTGGAGTTAGGCCAGCACAGTTTGGCTGGCACAAGGACATCATCAAGTATGTTTGGATCACTCTCGGAATCAGAGAGACGAGCAAACAGATGTGCGCCATCCCCCCTGACTCGGAGAGCGGTCCAAATTCGCTTTATCATGTCCCTTGAGCTAATCAAACTGTGCTGGCCTAACTCCAGGTTAGGATTGTGTTGTTAGTTGATTCCCATACAGCCCAATCCTATGCTTTTCTCCTAGGTTCTCCTAGATTTTCTCAAAAATCTCCTAGATTTTCTCAAAAGTAAATATTATAGGATTTCAGCCTTAGAAGCCTTTAATAAAGATCTGCTGTATCAGGCGATACGCAGTTTGATGGGTCCAAGTGATCTATGCAGAATCAGTGCTTGACTTCTCCATGAAATGTCATTCTTTCTGTATACAATGCTAACTGCCGACAAATTGTCTAACTACATCCAGGGAGAGTGTTCAAATGTTTATAGCCTGTGTAATTCATAATGAGGTCAGTTGCTGTATACATTTTAAGCCAATTTAGGCTCATTTGCAGAGTTTACCAACAATAAAACATCTATTCTGCCATACTGTCACGATGCATACGGGAGGACAGAAATTAATAGAGCTCCTCAAAAAATGCATACGCTGATTCAATGCTGTAAATTGCAAAATTTTGAGAACTGGTGCAATAAAAAATATATTTATAACTTCGGTACTCAGCTCCTTCTGCGCTCCTTCTGAGTGATTAAACAGTAACAAGCACTTCATTTTTATTTGAATGAAGAATATTGTAGTTTGTGCAAACAATTCCATGTGCCTTGTACATTGAACTTCCACTTCAGTTGTTAAACCTTTTCGAAAGGGACGTATTAATTCAGGGTCAGCCCCACAACTACCAGTGCCTGAGGCTGCATGCCAAATACCACCACTCCCTTTCCCACTTCCGCCCTAACTCGAGCCTACCACTGTCCTTTTCTCCACACTTTCTCTTTCACACCATTGCCCCTTATTCTTTTTTAATCCAGGGAGTGGGGAAAGCAGTAGAAGTGATTGCTTCATCTAATCTGAGATAGCCTAACATAACATAGATTATTTTGGATGCAATCCTAACCTGGAGTTAAGCCAACAAAGTTTGGCCAATACAAGGGACACCGTAAAGTATCTTTGGACAACTCTCAGAGTCACAGAGACCAGCACACAGACGTGCGTCATCCTCCCCGAGTCTGAGAATGGTCCAAATGTACTTTACGGTGTCCCTTGTGCCGGCCAAAGTCTGCTGGCCTAACTGTGCAGGCCTAACTCCAGTTTAGGATTGCACCCTGAATTTGGGAAGCCTGAGATTTTCCCTGCACCCATGTTGAACACCAAGCATTTGGCAGTCCCTGAGAAATGACTTGACATGATGGTGGGCTTTAGTGGTGGTCCTAACACCTGTAAGCAGCTCGCCATGCAGATTGGGTAAATAGCAAGGCTTTGTAGCAGAGGTTATCAGGAATGTGAACGAAAGCTTTTCTCAATGTCTGCGATACAAAAGAGCCCCGAATAAAACTAATATACAGCAGTTGAACATTTTGAATTTGGTTCATGAAAGGAGGTGGACACTTCATGACCTTTGGACATCCGGGAGAGTCTTGAAAACCACTAAAAAGACATTGTACCCAAGGCTATGATGAGAAAAATATCAGAACTGCAACTGTTACAAATGCAAATAGTAGTACTATATTGAGAAATACTAGGTCAAGGATACGAACTTTGAGATGGTATTGGGGTTATTGAAAGAGGTGATATTGCTATGGAAGAATAACATGAATTCTGTTCCTTTGATGTCTGTGCTTCAAAGTGACCACAGATGTACATATCTAGTAGAACAAACTTCAGGATTTTTTCCTCCTTTTTAAGGCTTTTTGTTGTTGTTGTTTTGTCAGGTTAGCTGTTCGTTTTGGGGTAAATACAAAGTTCCTTCTCTCTTGCTGGGTATAAATTGATAAAGACCTTTTCCCCCTTGATTGGTACCAGAAAGATCTGTCATTTTCTTGCCAGAGCAAAAGACTTCAATGAAATAAAAATGAATGATATGTCAGAATGGATTAGTGTATAGTGAAAATCAAGCTAAGCTACAGGTTCCAAGCGGGCCACATGTAGTTCAGTTAAAAAAAATGATCAACATAAAAGCAGCAGGTCCACCCAGACAAGAAAATGTAAGCACAAGAAACAGATCAAGCATTTCAAATGAAAAACGTAAGGTAAGCAGACAAAGGCCAGGTGCCATATTCTTTTTCATCAGGTAGAAATGAGGAAAGCATAGTTACAGTCAAGACTTCTCAGAACTTTTGGAAAATGCCAAGCCTCATTACTGAAAAGGAAGTAGAAATCATCAGCTTATGTTTGCAGAAATTAAAAGGGTCTTGCTTGCAAGTACAGTTAAGTAAATGCTCAGCCCTACAGCCTAATTGTAGAATTGCAAAGGTCAAAGCAAAGAGGGAAAAGTGGTCCCATTAACACAACAAAAGAGCCCAAATCAGAGCAATCTCCGGATCAATTCCATCAGTGGAGGTGCCAAAAAATTGATTGAGGGATAAAAAAGAAAGAATTGTGACCTGGATGTGGGCTGTCAAAGCACAGATTAACATGGCAGCTTTTAAATACAGAAACACCTGGACGTGATTATTTCTGAAAGGATCTGATTAGTTACTGAATAAATAATATTCTTAAGACAGACAAAAAAAGTCTTCCATACACTGAAGTAGAATAAATAGTTTGTTTTTGTATATACCCAAAAGTTTGAAATATAGGGAAGATTAAATCAAGGGTTACATGTTGCAAGTACGTTTTGCCTATTCTTATCAAAAGCAGGAAGACCTAAAGAACCTTCTGATGAGGGTGAAAGAGGAAAGTGCCAAAATTGGCTTGAAGCTCAACATTAAGAAAACTAAGATCATGGCAACCACTCCCATCACTTCCTGGCAAATAGAAGGGGAAGAAATGGAAGCAGTGACAGGCTATTTTCCTGAGCTTCGAGATCACCACAGATGGTGACTGCAGCCATGAAATTAAAAGACGTTTACTTCTTGGGAGGAAAGCTATGGCAAACCTAGACAACTTAATAAAAAGCCATCACCCTGCCAACAAAGGTTCGCATAGTCAAAGCTATGGTTTTCCCAGTAGCAATGTATGGCTGTGAGAGCTGGACCATAAGGAAGGCGGAGTGCTGAAGAATAGATGCTTTTGAATTATGGTATTGGAGAAGACTCTTGAGAGTCCCCTGGACTGCAAGGAGATCCAATCGGTCAATCCTCCAGGAAGTCAAGCCTGATTGCTCCCTGGAAGGACAAATCCTGAAGCTGAAGCTCAAATACTTTGGCCACCTCATGAGAAGAGAGGACTCTTTAGAAAAGACCCTCATGCTGGGAAAGATGGAAGGCAAAAGGAGAAGGGGGCGACAGAGGATGAGATGGTTGGATAGTGTCACCGAAGCAATGAATATGAAGTTGGGCGAACTCCGGAGGCTAGTGGAGGACAGGGAGGCCTGGCGTGCTGTGGTCCATGGGGTCGCGAAGAGTCGGACACGACTTAGTGACTGAACAACAACAACAATCAAAAGCAGAGGCAGATATGCCACTGTGCAACTGCATCCATGGAATTAAATGGGAAAAGTTTCCAGTCTTCTGTCGCAGTCACGCTAACCTCTTGATATTTGCAGACAACTTTTACTAAGGTTAATGAGAAAGGAAAGTCTTATGATGGATTCTTGTTCATTATACGCTTCATTCTATTAATATACAGTGAGCTCTGCTCTACATGACCTCCTTGCACTTATATGAATATTAGATTCTTAATGATTATCTAAATGATGGTCTAAATGTAAGTAAGTAACAAAGCATCCTAGTCTGATGTTCTGGAGGATATATTGTACCCTAAGTATATATTACGCCATAATGTCCAGCCAATTATGTCCCTCAATGGAGGGAAGACTGGCACAGCTCTATGCAGAGCCAATCAGCACAGCTCCCATTGCCATGGAAACCCCTGTGCCACATCCAGGCTACACAAACCAGGAAGGGCAGCTCAGGAGCAGGAAGTTGATGCTTCTCTCTGGTTGGCTTCTGCTAACCCTGGCTCCAGGGAGCTTCAGGGAAAAGGAGGAGGTCTTTGGAATTAAACTCCTCCCTTCTGCCTTAGCTCAGGCCCCTTTGAGCCTTTAATACAGTAGCTGTATTCTCTCAGCCCCATTCCCAGCGCCATCACCAGCTTCTGGAAAGACGCCTGAAGACCCCAGCTGCACCTGGGACTTGAAAATACAGCACAAGCGTATGCGTGTCTATTCAGAAGTAAGTCCCATTATGTTCAATGAGGCTTAGGGCACAATCCTAACCAACTTTCCAGCACCAGGGCAAGGGCAATACAGCTCTGAGGTGAGGGAACAAACATTCCCTGACCAAGTGACCAAGTGACTGTTCCCCAGCTGCAGGATGCAGCATATGCCCCATTGGCTCAGCTATGTCAGTGCTGGAAAGTTGGTTAGGATTACGCCATTAATGTTCAATGCTGGATTTCAGCATTAGGGCCCAAGCCCATCCAACTTTCCGGTGCCAATACAACTGCAATACAGCCCCAAGGTAAGGGAACAAATGGTAAGGGAACAGATGCCCCATTGGCATGGCTGCATCAGCACTGGAGAGTTAGATAGAAATGGGCCCCAAGATAGTAACTCTGCTAAAAAAAAAAAAAAGATACTTAATGCCAGTACTTCTATATTCAAAAAAGCTTAAGGGTATCTGGGTTGGTCACAAAGAGAAGAAGGTTACATAATAAACTTTTTATTCTGAATGCCCACTATTTTTTTTTTAATTTGCAGTTTATTAAAAATATATTGGAAGGAACTGTCAAACTTCCCATGGCAATTTCTCAGCTTGCATTCTCAAGCACAGAATATTAATAGCACAGGAGATATAGTATTGAAATAATTTCCTATCCGTAATGTATAATAAATGGAGAGAATAATTTGCCATCCACATATCCCTTGTTAAAGTGGTGTGGTAGCTTGTTAGGGCCTTGTATGGTGTATATGAAATGTATGAGTGGTGAGGTCACAAATCTTGGGTTCAAATCTTGCTGCAGTCAGGAGCTCACTGCCTCTTAGCCCAGCATCCTCAGAATTCAATTCATTTAGTACTTTTCAGACACTGGTACAAGCACCACTGGTGATATATTGCGGTATGGTAGTCTGTAGATAGTACGTGGCCTTGTAGATTCTTCTATGTATGCATGTGGGGCTGCTCTGTGACCGCAATAAAGTTTTATTAATTATTATTATTATTATAATATGCAGCACAGCCGTTGTTATTATTATTGTTGTTGTTAATAATAATCATCATATAATTATTATTATTATATGCAGCATATATACCTCAGCAGCACAGCCGTCTGAAACAAAAGAGAGCACGTAGTCTGAAAGCTCATCCTGAAAGTTTTCCGAGCAGCCTGTTTACTTTTTGCAAGTTAATGCACAATCCTCACATGTAGAGGTTGAAGAGCCCTGCTGAATTCAGATCACATGTTGCAGTAATCACTTGCTTACTCACAAGTAAAAGCAACCAAGTAGCTCCGTTTCACTTTCAACTCCGTTTCAATACTTCTCAGTTTAGAGGAAGGGACTTCCTTCTCAAGTGTTTTTGGAACCTATGTTCATCGGATCTGGAACATTCGGGCAGCGTTGCATTCCTCTCAGCCTGTTGCAGTTTCACACCACACACTCCAGAACTGGTTGAAACTGGCATTCCGTCTCTTCGTCTCCAGATCAGATAGAGCACCTGTGTGTCCTTGAGGTGGTCAGCTTCCCAGCTTGTTAGTGCAACCTGCTACACAGTAGCTGGACTCCCTTTAGATAGTGTAACATAAGCAGGCAATGTTTCTCACGGGAAGCGCTGGCTAGCAAACATCCACTTTCTCATGAGATCATGATGTTGAAAGGGCACCCCATTGGTTAACATGGGGCACAAGGGTCTTCAGGTATCCACCTACCAGATATACTCTAGCTGCACCCTTTGTTCGTGTGTCTGTACCATGTGTGCGCACTGAGACTGAGAATGTAACAACATGCGTTGAAAAGCCGCTTGTACGCGGCAAGCCTTCGCCGGCTTTTGCTGACCGGCAAACAGAACTTCTCGCTTTCTAACTATCGCTACTGTAACCAATAAAAGACTTTGTTATTGAAATGTAGCGATCTCTTCATTCCTCCGCTCCGGTCGCGCTAGGCAAGCGCTGAATGGGTCCACAAGCCCCCAACTCTGCTATAAACACTCCAAACAAACAACACAGCCTGCCCTTTCCAACGCACCATGGCACAGCTACCTACTCATGAGTAAACCTGCATGTGGCTCAGTTTCATTTTCCATAGGACTCCATTCATTTTCCTCAGCTGCTTCTGAGCACGCTCAAGGCTGAGCATGCTTACAAGCAGCTCCCTGGCTTACTCAGAACAGCTCAGCCATCCACCCAGCATGTGACTTTAAGGTATTTACAGTGTTTCCCCAATATGTCAGGGTCAGGTTTTCCTAGACAATTTTAGGCATACATTTCTCAACTTACACATGATTATATACAGTAATCATGCCTTGGTCTACTTTGAAGGGCAGGTGTAGGGTATGCAACATCACCAGGATGGTTCTGATCCATTGAACACAGGTCCCAACAAACTCCCAATAAACTCTCAAAAGGCAGTGCCCCCCCCCAATAGTAAAAAGGATAAAAACAGAGGCTTGAGTGGCTGGTCAAGTGAAACTTTATTTTATTCTTTAGGCTGCAATCCTATACACACTTTCCTAGGAGTAAGTCCTAAATAACACAAGGGGACTTTCTTCTGAGTAGACACACATAGGATTGTGCTCTTAATCTCATCAAGCTAGAATTCCAATAGAGTGTCATTTTAAAAAGTGGGTCCCAGTGCTAAAATTCTGAGTCAAATAAGCCCTCTAATTCTGCAGATTTGCAAACTGGTATTTAGGAGACACTATTGATGGTGCTTCCAGTATAAAAGCTTGGAATACTTCAACAAGGAAAGGGAAGAGAAAGGAAACAGGACTTGCCTAGCTTCAGAGATTTGTGTCCTCCCCCTCCCCTAGAAAGATACGTGCACAGGGAAACACATGAACAGCTCATCACTATGGTGTCCCCACGCCCTGACCCTGAGAAATTGATCTTTCTCCTCAATGGAGACTCTTCTGAAATGATGGGGAAAGTAGCGAGATTCCTTTTGGTTGTAGAGCAGAAATTCCTCACCAGATGATACATAGTGGATGGCTTAATACTTCCCTGTTTTTATTTGCAAATTCAACACCTCCCTTGTAGGAGTAGTTTTGTTTTTGTTTGTTTTTTAATTTTCTTATGCCAATAAAGGTTACTTTCCTACCTTACCTACTGTGGTGTTCCCACTGAGTGTTGTGGCCAGGCTCATTGCGGAATCAACCATGCGCTTGGGTCCATTCTTGCAAGCTCTTGATGACGGTGGAATCCGAAGACGAACCTGCGATATAAAAAGAAAACGTTAAGCTGAGCAAATTTCATTTTAATGAATAAAGATAACATTTCCTCTGATGCTCTCCCATCTCATTACAGCCTTTAAAATCTTTCAAGGCTGATTTAGAAAAGTGTTAAATGCAACCGGTGCTTCGGCCTCCCACTTTTCCTACACCAATTATAGCTGACAGGTTCAGGGACGAGTGGTTCAGAGGAGTGCAGAATTGCAGGGGTGGTCCCTGGACTGCAAGCCTGCTGCTCCTAGCTGGATACAGCACCAGGGAGCAGGAAGAACAGCAGGAGAGGCCAGAAGGAAGAGAGAGAGAGAGAGAGAGAGATTCTTTTCCATGTTTTCTGAGAGCAAGGCTGAGCGAGGTTTCTGCCCAGAAACCAGATCATTGCCTTATAAAATTCACCATGTCTCGTTAGCCTTCCAAAAGTGGTGTGAACGGAACTTTTGCACTCATAACTTCAACATAATCTAGAAAGCCAAGCAGACTCTTACATACCACAAGTACACACACAGCGCAGGATGCTGCTTTCATTATAGTGCTATTCAGGCGCAGATTGTTAGCCTGAGTTTCACTGCAGGGTGTGTTTTCTATCCTGCAAAGCAAAAAAGGATAATCTGCAGTACAGGCACTCGAGAGAAGTAAGGGGTAAGGGATGGATCATAAAGAGATCAGAGTTTGGCTTCTGAAGGGGGATAAAGTATTCAGAAGAATGGGTTGCTTATGAAAACTCCTTTGGAACGCTGGAGTCCGTGGAGGTTGGCTGCACTCCCACAAAAGAGAGTCTGTGGAAGGATCTGGTGCTCCACGTTTATGGTTGTCAAGGCAATGCAACTGAAGAAATGACTTTAGAAACAATTCATACGTGCGCCAGAGTAGTCAAGAAAGGAAACAGAAGGGATCGTAGAAAGCAAACACTTTGCTTTTGATTTAGCCTTTATTGCAACATTTCGCTGAGCACAACCAAAAAAGGCAGCAAAAAACAAGCTCACAGACCCCTCGCCATGAGGCCACCCTTCTCGCTTCACATGAAAGGCAATCTGTGTACTTGGCTGAGTAAGGTGAATCGGATTAACCAGAGACAGGTCCCAGCTATTGAAGAGTTCACTAAGGTGAAAACCTCAGAGACAAATACTGCAGAGAAAGGCTCGGATGGTTCTAAACAAAGGTTAGTGGGGGTGGTGGTTCTCTGTTGCTTTGATTGTTTGTTTCTTTGTTTCTTTGAGTGGCTTCCCTAATTAAGATACATTTTTACCCATGTTAGGCTTCAGCAGAAACTTCCTCCACCAGATGAATGAATCAAACGGATATTGCAAGTAGTAATACTAATTGCTACTCCTCCATCAATGAGCAGTTCCACTCAGTCTGTGTTTCATACTCTTCACTTTCCTGAACAGCAGGAAGTTAAAAGGGCAACCTTTCTATGGGATCGACATCCTTTTGAAGTAGGGGAGACCTAGTGTGTTTGTACACTATTTTACTTTTATTTTTTGTATGCATAAGATGAATGTCAGAGCCAGCAGATACTGAAACATGCACTGTTGGGATTTAAACCAACATGAGTTTTCCCCCCAAAGGGAAGATAGTAGATGTAAACAGATGTAATGAAATACATTTTTTCCAAATTACAATGTCGCAGGTATTCTTATATAGAAAAAATGTGGAAACTATCTCTAAAATATACTAGTATTCTCATTCTCTGGACACAGTTAAAGTCCCCTTAGATAAAATACATATCTATAGATAAAGACATATCTGTCTATCTATCTATCAATCACAATTTTATACTGCCTTTCTTCCAAGGGGCTCAACATGGTGAACATGGTTCCTCCCCTACCTTTGTCCTCAAACTAATCTATGAAGTAAGTGAGACGAAGAGAAAGAGAGAGAGTGACTGGCCCAAGATCTCCCAGGAAGCTTTGTGGCTGAACAGTAATATTCACTAGGAAGAAAAAAATGGGACCCATCATCTAGGTCAGTCACTTTCAACCACTGTGCCGCAGCACATTGGTGTGCCACGAGTGGTCTACAGGTGTGCTGTGGGAATTTGGGGGAAGGTCATTTATTAGTAGGGCCAATGGGCATGTGAGCCCCCTATTGGCAGGATGATGTGCCTTATCAATTGTCAAAAAAACTGATGGTGTGCCTTGACAATTTTGGTACCTTCTCAGTGGGTCATCAGATGAAAAAGGCTGAAAATTGCTGATCTAGGTTCAAGCCTCAGATCGGTTAAACCTCGCTCCACTTGCCAGGTATGGGATTGGGTTTCAGTATAGTGATATCGGTTGATTCTTACTACAAGTAAACGATTCTTGCAGGATCAGACAAAAACATTCAGCAGCCTGGAAATATCTTTGAAGATCATTTTGCACCCTGCTCCTGCTTCCCTCCATAAAAGATCCTTCTTCTTGAAGAACAGCCAGGGTGCAACTATCCCAGGTAGATTACTATTCCTCACTGCATTGTCTGGCAGCAAGAAAACAAGAAGCCTGTCGTCAATTAGAATGGTGATGATGAACCATCCAAAAATAGGCCAGCCAACGTGGTAAGTGCCCCTGTGGTTTGCCAATTACCTAAATTATTTTCAGTAGTTTTATGGAACAGCTATAGTGAATACAAATGGAAAGCACATGCTGTCTAGAATGCAATGTGGTTAAAATCATCTTTTGCATCAGCGGGAGGAATGTAAGTGGCATGTGTGTGCTTTTTCCTACACCTCCCTAATTGCCGGAGACGGTCGACTTCATATCCCTACTCCCATTCCGTGGCATAAGCATAGATATCCTATGATATCCTGCATCCAATTATTGGCAAGTGTTTAGCTTTTAAGGGGAGTTTCCCAATGTACAGAAGGGCAGCTTTGTCAACAGCCAAATCTGATCTTGTGGTCAGTTTCAGAAAGGGTTGCCAAAGAATTGTTCAGCGCTGCAGCTGGGTGGCTGCAGGCAGTGAATATTGAATTAGCACTTGAGATAGCTAAACACGGGCTCAGAATGGGGATCCTTTTGGGATCCCCCACTAAGTATGCTCCAATAAGGGAAATAACTTACCTTACTGAGAGCTTGAGCAGTGGTCCATCTAGTCCAATAGTCTGTATTCTGTTTGACTGCAACTGCTCATGGCCTCAGGTTTTTCCCAGTCCTTCCCCCTGAGATCCTTGAAGTAGAGCTGCTCAGAAGTTTCTATAGGCACTTCTGAATCCCAAGCACGTGTTCTGCCAATGAATTAGAGAGGAGTGCACTGGAGAAAGAAACAACAGTGGTGTGGCTGGTGAGAGGCTGCTGGGGTTTGAGGAGAAGCTGCAGCAACAACATCCGAGGTTGCGGAGACAAAAACCAGAACTGGACAAAACGAATATCTGGGCCCCACTAAGATTTTTCTTTGTATCACTGAAGCATTAGAACTCTGGCCAAATCTCTTACAGCATATCCAGTGAACTGACTACATTCTGCACTGTTTTATTATGCTAATTGATCATCTAGTGTGCTCCAAAGATTAAAGAAAAATGAAATTAAAGCTACCAAATCAAAGGGTAACAACTTTATAATGCCTCTTTAATTTAGGAAAATACAATTAGAGTCACACAGAGACAGAATTGACTATGAATACCAAGAGGAATGTAATTGACAAAGTAAATGTTACAGGCAAAAGCATAAAAGCAAAGAAAATGTCAATAAAACGTCAAGTGTTCCTGATTTGCATGAGTGGGCCCTTTCACTGTAAGAAGTCTGCAAGTTCTTGGGGACATGCAATGGCCTCGCATCTTGTAATGACTGTGCCTGAAATGAGTAGATTTCACAGGAATATTCTTGAGTTTGATCTGCAGAGCAATCTGCCTTATGATCATCATTTTGCAGTTTGCCAATCGCACACAAACACCTTGACAACAACTTCCCATCCCAAAGGACAGTAGGGTAAAATCCATCAGATGCCTTCTTGCACTTCCATTTCTAAAACCCAGCTGACCATCACGTTCAACCAAGACAATCTTCTTACAAACGCAATTCACAAAAGCAGAGGAGCTGGTCTTTTTATTAACTGAGGGTGGCTGATACCTGCAACTGCAAGCATACCTTGCACTTTGGTTTGGTTAGGGACCAGATCAATGATGAAAGTAAAAAAAAAAAGGATACTTGTTAGCAACCTTTTTGTTTAAAGGTGCCATTGTCTAAAGGGACCGG
Source organism: Lerista edwardsae (assembly GCA_029204185.1). Taxonomy (NCBI): domain Eukaryota; kingdom Metazoa; phylum Chordata; class Lepidosauria; order Squamata; family Scincidae; genus Lerista; species Lerista edwardsae. Next base: position 1,466,887 of record JAJKFI010000012.1, read on the forward strand.
AAGTTGTGGCTGGCACAGAGTTTGGCTTAAGAGGCAAAGTCTTCTGTCCAGTTTGTTGCCTGTCAGACGCAGAGGCGTCACTACATAGACAAAAAGCACCTGGAGCAAGGAAGTATATGCGGTGCCCCTGGGCAAGGAGAGGATCCTTTGTGCAACCCAAAAGAGGCAGCAGGAACCTCAGAAAATTGCCTGGAGAGCACTCCAAATTCAGCGGTTTTGCTGTGCAACAGTAGGGGAAGCTATTTGGGGCTTTTTTCTTTACTTTTAAACATTTTTAAGTGACTCAGCAGGAAAATTGCATCCCCTTTGGTGTAGCGCCCTGAGGCAGGTGCCCCTTAGGCTCCACCTTTGTTGCGTCTCTGCCAGACAGAATGGAGACCCTGCGCCGCTTGTACAGGCAACTTGGACAGGAGATTTCCTTCCCTAAAGAGCTTTGTCTGAGCCACTTCCAGGTGCTTAGCAATGTCAAACAATGTCTGGCCTCTTTAAACAATGGCCGCTTCCAGGTACTCAGCAAGGACTGAAGAAGAGAGGAATGAAAGTGAAGGTGATGAAAGTGAAAGTGTGCCTGTACTCAGAAGCATAGCCAGAGGGGTTGTGGTGTGCGAACCGGGGAGGCACTGGCGTCTCCTGGCCACCACTTAGGCAAAACAAGGAGGCGGGGGCTTGGCTTCTTCCCGCCATGCTGGCTGACATGGCGGACAGAAGCCACACCCCACAACATCATGACGTCACAACGTTGTGACGTCATGACGTTGCATGTCATGGGCGCGGTTTTGCCCTGCTACGCCTCTGCTTCAAGGTCAGGGAATGTTTGTTCCCTTACCTCAGAACTGCATTGGCCTTACCCCGGTGCTGGAATGTTGGTTAGGACTGTGATCCTCAGTTTTTAATTCCCTTTTGGTTTGGCACCAAAGTACATCTTTTGTCCTCACCTTAATTTTTATTTCCCCACCATATCATACAGCGGTGCCACTGGCAACTACACAGGATCCCTGCACACAATTGGTTTTTCCCCATGTTTGCAATGTCACACATGTTTTAAAAAGCACTGCCAGTAACAGAAGATATGACATCAGTATGCTCTGTACCAGCCTCAGCTGGTTTCAGCTAGGATACCTAGCTGGGGACTTAGTCCCCATTAGCCAGTATGGGGACTGACTAATCATGTCAAATTATAGTCTCCACATTATTATAATCATAGGAAGAAACCAAATGGAAGCTGCAACTACTGATTAGTTAGTTAGTTAGTTAGTTAGTTAGTTAGTTAGTTAGTTAGTTAGTTAGTTAGTTAGTTAG
>JAJKFI010000012.1:1468195-1517252 GCA_029204185.1 Lerista edwardsae
TAGTTAGTTAGTTAGTTAGTTAGTTAGTTAGTTAGTTAGTTAGTTAGATAGATAGATAGATAGATAGATAGATAGATAGCAATGGTGTTGCTCCCATAGGGTGCAGTGTAGCACCTGCCATGGGCGCCGATGAGGGAGCTGGGCACGCTGCAGAAGAAAGTGCCATGGAGCTGGGCCCTCCTGCCCTTCCCTGCCTCCAGTATGTTCCCAAATGGAGCCAGTCCAGAAGCAGGGGTCGTGGCGAGGGTGCGCGGAGGATAAGGTGACATATTTCATCATTGCCCCACCCCAGGCACAATCAGAGCCTGCTCCGGCTGATAGATAGATAGATAGATAGATAGATAGATAGATAGATAGATAGATAGATAGATAGATAGATAGATAGATAGATAGATAGATAGATAGATAGATAGATAGATAGATACTGCTGAGTTATGAAAATCACAACTTATCCTTATGGGACAAGGAAGTCCCATGAAAAAGCGGTAAGAGCAGTAGCTGCACACAGGACACTGACTGCATGAGAGCACTGCTCATTTCCAGCATGGTTTAAAAAGCAAATGGGCGTCAGTGTCACATCGCTTGAGACCAAAGGGATTCACTCACCCCCTGATGGCCTGAACCCCTGGACAGAAATTGGCTCTTGTTTGCAGAAGACGTCACGTATAAGGGATAGCACCTCCCTGGCCTCTGAGCTATTACACAGAAGAGTTGTTGGGATTCCAGCTTCTAAATGGAGAGTGTGGAACAATTTGTCCTCGGTAAGAGAGGAAGGAATTGCAAATGCATCCTCGGTACATGTTTCTCAGAACTTCTTGCAACTGAAAAGGGGAGAACACTGTCATGCAGGATGCCCATCGACACCACCTCAGAAGATCCTGGTTTGGATGAGTTAGCAAAGAGTTCGGAACATGCTTTTGTTTCATTTCTTTCTTCATTGTCCTGCTCAGCCACCCTGTCCAGGAATTCCATTGGAGGATTCATCTGCAGATATCCCGGGCTCAGCTGTGTGCTGGGGCTCACTATTCCTGCCATCCATAATGGCCTTCACTTTTACAGTAAACAAGCTGTAGAGGCGACTGGCAAGCAGAGCTCTGTATAATCATGGATTTCTGCATGTGACCTTGTGCATCTTTCTCCTGTAGTCATGGCTTGTAAATGACTGCAACACCTGTACTGTAATTTTAGAGGCATTAACAAGAAATGTTAAGTGCAGTGCAAGCTGTGTCTGAAGCAATTGCATGAAGCTGCATAACAAACTATTTTAACCATTGGAAATGATCGCAAGAAAACTGGCAAAAGTTTTGACAATGACAACATGCATTAATGGTCCAGTCCTGTCAAAACCCTACACTGATGAAGCTGTGCCACCAGAGTGTCCCAGAGGTCTTCTTTGGGTAAGGAAACATTTGTCCTTTTGCCCAGGGGTCAGTCTCCACTGCTTGAATGGGTCTACTACCTGAACCCATAATGTAGCTGATATCAGTCTGAGTGGCCCCGGGGAAAGCGGATTGAGGCTCGGAAGGGGGGATAGGATACTGATAATGCAACTGCCTCCAATAACACCCCTTTCCTGCCCTCAATCCCTGCCCCAACGTCCTCCTCCTTGCCCCGATCTCTGCCCTGTCCTGCCCACTTCTCACCTCTCATCTGCTCCCTCGCACTGGGGCTTAGAATCTTTGGAAAATGTGTAATAGGTGAATTAAGTTTTATCGTATTAAAATGATGGTGAAAAATGCAGGCAATGGCACTGTAACAATTTTTTTTTAAAAAAATTAAAAATTAAAAATCAAGCCAACTTTCAACAAATTGCTGAAATCCTGTCTGAAATCATATATTGTTTTGAAGCCTTTGCCCACTCTGTTTTCTAGCGTGGAAGCACCATAATAGCTCTTCATGCAAATGAAAGCCGCATGGAATTTGCTTGTGATTTCTTGAAATTTACAACTGGCACATTTATGCAGTGCTGCTATGGAAGGCTTCATCAGGCTAATGGGTCCTTGGAGGGGCCATAAGTTAAACCAAATAGGTGGTTCACACAGTAGGTGATCCATTTTTTCCTCTAGCCTCTTTTTTATTTTCTCTGACTTCCCATTTCTCTAATCTATTATCTCATCTGTTCCAATTTATTTTAATTATCATGTTTCAAACCTTGATAATATGCTAGATTAAATGCTAGGCTGAACATATCTTGAAGTATTTATCTACACTGAATGGAATATTTCCGTGTGTGAGACTATTATAACAATGGTTTCCTTAAATGCTTAGAGGTTCAAGTATTGAATTCATTTGCACTTAAATACATTTATTCATCAAAAATAATAAAATATATGCCTGGCTTTCGAATATGCTTCAGCTTTTCCCCTCCTTTCACAAACAGAACATGCCTGCCAGCACAGCTGCCTAAAATGGCACAGTAATGCACAATGGAAACCTCATCCTTGGGAGTCTTTTTTTTTTAAATGAACAGTTCATTACTTTGAGCACATGCAGAAGTACAGAAAACATTTAACAATTTGTATCTCCAATCAACGTTACTATACATTTCATACATTTGCATAAATTAGGCCATTTTGGGTTGTGAAAGAACAGAATTCTCAGTTCAGTTCTTTCTTTTCATGTCAGCATTATGGATATGGAGGTAGGTCTCTTTTGGGCTGCTTTTTCAGCTGGTTGGCCTGGATAACAGCGGATGATGAGGCAGAAGACTTCACAGGTTCAATCAGGGCCAGCCTTAAGCCAATGTGACTAATGTCATGACATTGGGCCCCACGCTTTGGGAGCCCCCCGTACCAGCAGAGCAAGCATACCTCCTGCTGCTGCAGCTGGGATCTCTAGGGAACGTAAGTCAGTGGGGCAAGAAGAGCAGCTTTGCCTTGGGTCCTACTACCTGCCCCTGCTTCCAAACTGCCCAAAATTGGCCTTTTGGAAGCAGTTGGCAGTGACGTCATCATGTCGCCATCAACTATTTCCATGGCACCACAAGCACTTTTCTTGGTGAGTGGGGGCACCGTGGGGAGCCCCGCGAGAATGGCCCGCATTGGACACTGCTGTTCCGAAAGCCGACTCTGCGTTCAGTGCTACCTCCAACAATGGAAGACATTGTGTACTACAGAGTTTTTCAGTCAGTGGTACTTGTACCAGCAGTGGTTTTTGAGGTGGTGTCTGATGGTACATGTGGGACCCCCAGATCCCTGCTGCCTGGCAGCGAGACCAGTAGTGCAATGTCACAAGCAGCAGTAGGAGGTTTGGCTCGGTGGGCAGAGCTCTAGCATGTGCTTCCCATGCACTCGAAAAAGCCATCCCATCCGTCCTGAGCCTCTTACTGGTGTTTGTTGTGCTCCATATGACCTCCCAATCTGGAAATAACTGGCAATGACATAATAGCTAGTTACTGTATTTCTGGTGGTATTTTCAACTGGTGGACCATGCAAACTGGTACAGCGGGGGACAAACATTGAGAAATACTGGTGTACTAGAAACAGAACATGGAGAATGCCTGGTAATTTTAGCTGCTGTGTTGGTATTCAACTGCTGCTGTTTTATATTATATTTTTTCCTCATTTTATTATTTCATAAATTATTTCCTCATTTTATTTTTTCATAACATTTTATTATGTTCATTCTTTTTATCTATTTATTTTCATCTGCCTTTATTATAAGCAGCCTTGAGCCCCCTACATCTGTATTGGAAAAGGCAGGAGATACCCCAAGATAGGGAATGGTATCAGCGGTGGCCCCTTGTCCAAATTAGCCAGGGATACAGGGTTAACCCCTAGGTCTTTGCCTGCAGCAGGAACACAGCTGCAGGCTGATGAGGGCTCTGGCTATGAAGGGAGGTTAGCACAGGTGCAGATGAGTGTGGCTGATGGTAGAGCCTGCCCAACAACAGACACCAATTGGCCTGCCTCAGTATAAAGTTGGAGGCAGGAGCTGCAGTAAGTTAGCAATAGGTGCAGCACTGGGTAGGTGCTGGAGGAGCGCACTGGGCATGTGAAGGCAGGAAAGTGGCAGTGGTCTGACGGATTGCTGGATGGACTAACTGACTGAAGGACTGTTAAAGGACTGGATAAGGTAAGGTTATTGTGGGGAACTGTTGTATGGCTGCCATGTCACTGGAGCCACCAAGTGGAGGAGGCAGTTGTGGCTTAGGCAAGCTGATTGCCTATTGTTTGGTGGTGGGGTTTTGTGGTGCCAAGTTAGACTTAGGGTATCTTGAGCTAAGCCAGCGATGAGGGCAGTCTGGAGGAGGCTGGCCAGCCGGTGATTCCAAGCAAAGCTGCTGGAAGACAGGAGGCCCAGTGGGTGAGTGAACCCCCTCCCTCTTGCCTATCTCTGAGGCTGTTCTGGAGGGGAAACTAGTTAGCCTGGTGTGGGCATTGGGGCCCTTGGGGGCCCTTGGGGAGGCCAGCAGGGAATTTGGCAAAACAACATCTTAGGGGCTACAAATATTTTCAATGAAGTGTATAGTGGTGGGACTGGTGACCTGGAGCATCATTGGGCAGCTGTCTACAGCGAGTCCCTGAGACTGGCTCTGTGCTCATAGCTTCACATGGTTGGTAGCAGGATGTCGGTCTTTGGGGGAAAGGTAGGAGGAGGTGCATAGGGGAAAACTTGCTAATGCCTCCACGAAATTCTGAGAGATTAGTACAATCAGAAAATAAGCAGACAATCCACACAGGTATAGAGGGACAAGGGGTCTGAATGTGCCTAGTAAACAGTTAATCACCCATAAAGAGTTTGCAGCATTTCAGGATCCTACTGGAGCCTTGTGTCACTTGACTCCCGCTAGCAGACAGCAATTCCGCAGCTTCCTCTTCTCACAGGACAGTGGCAGTTCAAAGAGTAAGGAATCAGTTTTGCAGACCAAGGCCCCTTCCAGCCTGATCCTGTGCATGTTTATTTGGATTCAGGTAAGGGTGCATGGAATTGCAACACTGTGCCTTAAAGTGGCAGCTTTGAATGAGCGGAGAGACAGTCATTATGACCCAATGACCACAAGGGACACCTCACATTGCTCCCCCCTGCCCCATCTCCTCTCTTCCCTAGCGATGTGCACTATCCAATCAGACACCTGATAGACAAACTGATAGAGACACTTCCCATGTCTCACAGGTGAGAACACAAGAGCAAATTCAGCAGCATGGTTCCAATTTTGGCTTCCGAACCCTAAATCCTAATGCTGGGCACACAAGCCTAGTGATCAATGAAAAACTTCAACCTTAGAACTTTAGCATGAGGGTGCTCCCTGGAATCTCAAGTCCAAGGAGGCACCCTGAGAAAACAGTTAATCCGACATCAAGATTTCAAGAGTGTGAGATAACATTAAAGATTAATACAAAGTCTGTGCGGATGAATAAAATAGCACACAGCAGAAAGCCGAAACGAAACAGTTTCTTATTCAAGCAGACTTCTGTGACTTTTTCAGTATGTAAACATGCATCCGAGCCTTCCAAGATCGGCTGCCTACTGACAGCAGAAACCAGCCTGAATGTTATTACTTTGTTGGTCTTGGGTGCTATATATCCTGATCTCTGATCTCGGGGAGACAGAATATCCTGCTCTCAGTTATTATTTTTTTCTCGTGTGTCTTTAAAAGAAAAAAAAATGCATAACATTTTAATGAAAACATTGACTTCTCTTTCCATTTCACCCCCCCTTTTCACATTGAATGCACAATCTTTGCATACATAATCAGATTATACTCCAGTCTCTACACTGCATGCCTCTGCATATCTGCCAAGATGGCCCAATAAAATAGAAGCGTAGTCATTGTGTCCATTGTCAGATATCAACATGTAACTTCAGGGTGATATAGACAACAATCACGAATTCTCCAATGCACACAGGAAGTCACCTAAGGAGCTTCTTAGGTACCAATAGGTACAGTAGCAGGACTTGTCACCAGATAAATAATTCATCTCACATCGCTACTTGCTATGTAAATGGTAGTCTGTGTATATTAAAGCATTTAGCACTTTGAACAGAATGGACAGCTGGGGCCATATGAATATTGCTCAGGCCACATTACCATCAGTGTTCCCCTGTGAGCGTTTAACTCTTTTCACTTCTAAGGCTTGTAATGATGACCTTAATTGAGTAAGGCACAGGCTTCATTTGGAGACACTGAAAACCTTTACCCAAAAAAATTAACTGTGGTGATACCTTCAGCTTTCGTGAGCCCAATCTGTCAGTCCAGACCGTGCAACACCACCAGTGGAGCACACACTGCATGCTACGGCCTGGTGGAGGGATCAGAAAGTCCAGGAGAGGTAAGGAAAACACGTTTTGACTTATCTCTCCATAGGCCGCCTGGTCTCTAAAAGGTATCTTTGGATCTATTCTTTAGCTGGAATGAGTCTAGGGGGAATTGGGGCGTGTCTGGACTGGGAAGTGGAGATAAGAGTTTGGCAAGCAGTATTATCATCATCATCATTCCCATGCTGAAGCAGATGCCCAAGATGACATTGTAGCAGTACCACCATGACCCTCCCTCTCCCACCCTTGAACCTCCCCATCCAATCTGCCCCTGATGCTCCTCGCCACCAACCTACCTACTCCAGCAGAGGTTCTGCGGCTCACTGGCTCCTGTGCCATTGGGGGCAACACCGCTGTACATTGGTGGATCGTTGAGATCCATCACCTTAAGGCTGGCATAGGATTGGGCTGTAAAATGTATCATTTAGTTATGATGTTGCAGTTCAGAATCAATACATTTTGGGTGACAAATCTATGACAATCTACGACAAACATATCTATAGTTATCAAGAGGGAGAGGACCTCTGGAAATAATCACCAATGGCTGCTTTCTCTTCAAATTGGACATTTCAGAGTCAGGGCTTTAAGGCTCAGAAGGGGGGATAGGAGGAGGATAGCATCTTGACACCCTCCCTGTCTGAAACACCCTCTGCTCTCCCCCCACCCAGTTTCACCCTCACTGATGAGAAGGCTCAAGATGCATCCCAATTTCAAGCCCTTAATTGTGCTCTTAATCTTACCAGGATATTCTACTACCCGCAGCTGTTACTTAGTGGGTAGCACTGAGCACTGATGTGTGGACCATGTGTGGTGTCTTCCACCCTTGCAGTCATTCCACAGCAAACCAGCTCTTGGCCCTAGCCATAGGCATCTCTAGTACCAGCTTCACCTTTCAGGGGCCCTCTGCAAATTGGCTTCTGTGGGCCTTCTCCTATCTGGATGTGCCGCAAGACAATTGATCTACCACCATCACCTAAAAGCTGTGGGCACAGAGGTGGTCTCAAGAATCAGCAGTAGGCTCTTCTGAGGGTCCTGGGCCTTTGACAGCTGCCCAACAAGGCTGACTTCCCTGATGCTGGTCTTGCTGACTGTAGTTCTGTCCAGAAGAATGAGGCAAGAGCAACCCATTGTCAATGAGGGTAGCAGTAGTGAAGTGCCATCGCAGCAAAATACTGACTTTGTTAGACCTGGGTTCAAGCCTGATCTGCTAATGCAGATCAATGATATGTTGAGATCAAGCTCTGCAAGTTCCAGCACAGAAAGAGATGAACAGTCCCATAGTCAGTCCCAGTACCGGAAGCAAAACCCCTGCACTTAGGCAAAACCCCATGGCGTCTCCATCCACACTCAGTGGTGCATAGGGTGCACCCACTACCACTACTAAGGGTGCCTGATCTGGCCAAACCCTGACACAACCCCTGCTTACAGGGGACTCCTTTAGATAGCATCAGGAAATCACAAATCCACAAACCTTCAAATCCAGAACTTCTCACTCCCAACGGTACCTGCAAAAATAATTCAGAATGGTGGTGGTGGTGGTGTTTTTGCAAATCTCTATGTACAAATACAAAACAGAATAACCTTGATACTTGAAATACACTGGATGATTTGTAGTCCTCAATAAATCAGGGTAAACCTAATCAATCAATTGCTGTGGTACAAGTGGCAACTTGTGTGGCTGTAAACCAATAATGTTTGATACCTGCCGCAAGAAGTCTGCCCTGCTTATCAAAGAAAGACAGCATCTTATCTCCTGTCTTTCCACCACCACTTTCTTCCTATCAACATCTTTGCTCCACAAGTCCTAAAGCCTCACCCAGGAGTTGACCTAGGACTCAATCACCGTATCTCAAAGCTCAAGCTAGACGACAAGAGTTGTTGAGTACACTTGAAGGAAGGGCAGTGTTTGATATAGATATCAGACAGGTAGATGCAGAATAAGTGCGCGTGCAATATGGATGCAATACAGAGCAATATATCAATATAGTCTTTGCAATACAAAGAATGTGTTGGTTGCATAGGGGTTTGATGACAAATTTGTTGGGATACTGAAATAAGTCCCTGGAAATTTACAGGCCTGAATGGGAAAGGCCTAACACTAGGCCGACTCAGGGGGTAAAGTGCCAGCCTAGCAGACCAGCAGTAAAGTGCTGAGTCATTTTGACTCAGCTTCAACCTGGGGATGAGATAATCTGATCTCTAATTGGTGCTGGGAACTATTTAATCAAGACCAGAAACACCTGTGGTCAGTTGCTAGAGATGTAAGGAGCTTTGCTGTACCTGTTTGCTGTTCTTTGCTGCAAGAAGCCTTCTTCTGAGAATATAGAAGTTCTTGCTACCCTAATCTCTGTTGTCTGAGTGATTCCTTGCTGGAGCTCTGTGACCTTGAAGCCTTGCCAAGCCTCACAGCTGCAAGCTGCTTCTACTACGCTATCATCAAAATTACAGCTCGATCCTCCGCCCAGGCAGCACCACTCACTTGTGCTCTGCCCCAGGCAGTGGCTGTTGCCAAAGTACGTAAGACACGTTTCAGCAGCTGGGCTGGGAGAAGTGCCGGTGGGGAGGCCTGTGCCAGTGGCTGCTGGGCCACCAAGCCAGTAGAGGGATGCCGAGCGCTGTGAATGGTGACTATCCTGATACGCAGCAGGAAGACATTTCTGGGCAGGGGGAAGACATGAAGGAGTGAAACTGGGCGGGGGGAGAGTGGTCTGGGTGGTGTTTCAGACCAGAGAGAGGGTAGAGACGGCATCAGAGGCTGCTACCGGATCCTATTCCCCCTCCTGTGCCTGAAAGCCCTTTACTGGCTACGCAAATCTCCACCAGCAATCTGGTTGGTGCAGATCTGAGGAGCGTCATAGGGGTTGAGGGGGCACTACATGGGGTAAGGGAACCAGACAGTGTTCCTTTACGCAAGGAGACATCTGGTTGCTCCTTCTGCCCACGGCATAGCCGTGACCATTTCAGCAGCGTTGTAGTGAGGGGCAGGTGAGCAGCCTAGGATTGGGCCTTAAATTGGTTACATAAATAAGACAGGACATAAAGAGAAATGGACAATTACATCTGTAGGTGCAAAGAATTTTTTTTTTTAAACATACTTATTTCACCGTGTACAAGGCGCTTCCTTATTTTGAATCAGGAGTCTTTCAGCAGCTCCCTAAAAGTTCAGGCAAGGAACTTTTCTAGCTCTGCTACTTTGTTTCCATATAACAATGCATGTTTACTCAGAAGTAAGTATCCTTGCATGTAGTGGAACTGTATAAGATCCTAATTAGAATTAATTTATTAGGGTATTATACTTCCATACTTTCTGTGAAGCAGGAACTCATTGCTATTGCAATCTAAGTACCTCTGGGTTAAACCTAGCCTCATTTTCCTCGGGACAAAATTATTTTTCTTTTTTATTTCAGTTTCCTTATTATCAAAAAGATCCCTGGGGTGTTTTTATTTTTATTTTTTTAGCATTCCCGCTAAATGTTCCCTATTTTTCATTTGAGACTCGGATATCGAAACACAACTCGGGCTGCAATCCTATATACATTGTCCTGGGAGTAAGCCCCATTGAACACAATGGGACTTACTTCTGAGTACATGCATAGGATTGCACTGTCAGAGAAAGCCACACAAAATCTCCAAACTGTTCCTTTTCAAGGCCCCGATTCCTGTGCAAAAAATAACCCCACCCAGTGCAAAAAAAATTCCAAGCCTTAGGAAGAACAAGGGGATTGTTCACCACATTGTTCAAAACCCATGGTTTCAGCACACATAAGTACAACTTCATTCTGATCTCAGGAGGAACAGGCGCTACTATACCAGGAAGGCCCTCTTCACCCTCATTTCTCACTTCAACGATCGTGGAATTGTATTTTGATATTGTGCATGATGTATGACTTTCTTATTTGCTATTCATTTCCCTGTTTGCTCACAATATTTGTCTTGCCTCTTTGCAATTCAGTTATCTGTTTATTCATTCTCTCTCTCTCTTTCTCTCTCTCATGTGCGTGCGTGCGTGCGCGTGGTGCGTGTGTGTGTGTGATTTTTCTCCATGTGCTTCAGTGGAGATTTTATCTTGGCATATTATACATCTCCTTGTGGTTTTTCTTGCTGTAAAAAAAAATTGCATTATTTCTGGTGTTTATGTCCCTTGTCGCTATAGCTAAGCTTTCCAACGTCTTCTAAGGACACTTGCTTATCAATACAGCTCTCCTGAGCATTACTGATAATTCTTTAATAAATGTTACATTGAAGCTGAAATCTCACCCAGCAGGTGCTGTAAAATCATTACCGGTTTGAATATCTTCATGATCAAGATAATAATGATAAGTGCAATGTCCCAATAGGGGACTCAACACTTATTATTTAATCCCTAAGCCCCCTACAGGTGTTTTTTGGGTGTCCTTGAATGGCCGGTCAAAGGTTATACAAAATCCTTGAAGATGAGGCACAGAAATAGTCCTAGAAATGCCACTATCACATCTTCATGCTCTGAGTTTCCCCATTACATTCACTGCATTGATTTCTGTTAATGGAGCACAGATGAACTCAGAGTCCTGTGATGTCACATCAAACAGCCTGGATTATTACTAGTCATTATCAGGGAGCAGAGGAGGCTCCGTAAGGTAGCCATTTATGTCTACTTGCAGCCCTAGTTTGGCTGTGGGAGTGTCCTGCTTTCTTCCTTTCCCTCCAATCCGTCCGCTCTTTGTACCGGCTCTCTGCCAAGTTCTTATATTCTAATTCTGACCTCAAACAGACCTCATGTCACTAGCCTGACAGCCCAGTCCTATCCTGTGCTATATTATAGCATGCAGATGCACCAATGGAGGTTGTGCTGCATTCTATGGTGAGGGAGGGGGTGATAATAGAGCCTGTAGGAGATAATTAAACCCCTGCTATGCTGCCTGATTGCCTATGGATCTCCTTGGACCTATGCCAGCCATTTAGCTAGCAGAACACTGAGGAGAGAAAAGGGGCTGGCAGGGTTTAAAGAGGACGGAGGATCATGACGCAAGTCACTGCTGCCAGAATCTATCTCCTTCCTCCCCGCCTCTGCCCATGACATGACTCTACCACAAACGTATTGATGCCAACGGGAGCATCTGGAGCTGTTCCTGCATGTGACATACTAGTGCCTGTTGGCAGCAGTGGCCCAGCAGCATGCACCAATGGCTCAGACCCCAGAAAGTGACATGCACTGCCAGAATGCATGTTCTGCATAGGATCAGGCCCTGAACAACATAGGGCACAATCCTAACTAACTTCGCAGCACCTGGGTTAAGGGCAATGCAAGTCCATGGTGAGGGATCAAACATTCCCTTACCTTGAGGATGCCTCCCGGACTACTATTCCACTGCATGATGCAGCACGTGCCCCATTGGAACAGCTAAGGCAGTGCTGGAAAATAGGTTAGGATTGCGCCCATAGTATCATCATTATTATAGTATTCAATAGGATAGGTATTCACTCAGTTATTACAATTGCATGGATGGTATCCATTGACTGGGGATGAGAGTGCCAGGAAATCCACCCCCCACATTTCTTGTGCTTCTGAAAGTCTCCCCCCTGTGGAGAGTAGTGGTAGTTGCAGGCAAGCAGGTCAGGACCTCTGCTGCCTGGAAACATCCCAATCAACCCCTGACAAAGGGGGAAGGAAGTGGAAATGCCCATTGCTCAGTGATGTCATGCAGGGGGAATGTGGGGGAACTCAGTTCCACTAGTTAAAATTAGGGCTGACTCCGCCCACTTCACTCTCCCCCCTCCCCATTCCTCTGCAAAGAGCTTTTCTTCTTGGTTGGCCAGCACTCAGAGGGTTAAAGGGAGCAACTCCGGATTCCTAGGGGGGGCGAAGGCAGTGATATCATTCAGGGGGAACGGACCAGAACGGGCGTTCCGGATCCTAACGGGCTCCATGGCTGGTTCCGGGTTCCCGACAAGTGCCAATCAAAAGTGAGTTCCTGTTCCTAAATCATTTGAATGACACCACTGCCATTGCTGGCATGTTCTCTTCCCTCATCTCTGAAGAGGCCAATGAGGCCCGGCCCAGCTTGCTGGGAAGGGTGGTTTGGGAAGGACTGCCTCGCCTACCTTGCCATTTATGGCCACCATCCCAGTGCTATCACAAAGCAGTAGGCCTGTGCACAGTAACTATCAAGGGATGGGGGGGGGAACAAGCCAAGGGAATGAACATGAGTGGGATGGGAGGAACAAATGGGAATGTGGGGCATGCAAGGGGCTAGTGCACACAAAGAGGGATCCATAACTGGGCCATGCCTTAGAGCCCAATTCCAGCTCTGTCACTCTGTCTAGCAAAGGCAGCATAGCACAGACATAGTGTCAGCTCTGTCTAGCATAGTTGAGCAATGTCTATTTTGGGCACATGCTCTATGAGTGCAGTGGAGGAAGGTGAAATGGGGTGGGGTATTTTAGCAGGATTTACAGGTCTCTTAAATTCCAGATTAATCTTCGCAAAACAATATTTTAAAAGCATTTTTGTGTTTAAATTGTTAATGTCTCGTTATACTAGTAGCATAAACATGGATCAGTTATTTTTCACCTCCGTTTGTTTTTGTGGCATGTATAGCTATTACAGACGTTCATTTAAAAACTCCTGAAAAATAATCACGTGTAGGGCCCAATCCTTTCCAACTTTTCAGGGCTGCTGCAGTCACAGTGCAGCCCTAAGGTAAGGGAACAAAGATTCCCTTACCTTGAGGAGGCTTCCATGACTGCACGCCCACTGCAGGATGCAGCACATGCCCGCATGGTATGGCTACATCAGTGCTGGGAAGTTGGCGAGGATTGTAACAGACAGGCGTGTGTGTTTGCATGCATGCACACGTGTGTCCCTTGCCAACCCTTCTAAAGTGCAAACGATAGGATAAAATATGTAAACAAATAAGTGACTTTGTCAGACCCTATAATACATTGCTTAGGAGAAATATGCACTACCATACAGTTAGTATTTCCAAGATTATTCCTGGAAAAAACAACAACACATAATGACCCTTAAAGCTACATGCAGACATTATAGAGCGACGTTCAGCGTGCAATCCTAACCTGGAGTTAGGCAGGCCCAGTTAGGCCAGCAAGGATTGGATAGCACCACCATAAAGCACATTTGGACCATTCGCGGAAGCAGGGAGGATGGTGCATGTCTGTGTGCTGGCCTCTCTGACTCCGAGAGTGGTCCAAACATACTTTGCGGTGTCCCTTCTGCCAGCCAAACTTTGATGTCCTAACTGTGCCGGCCTAACTCCAGGTTAGGATTGCTCCTTCAGTATAGGTGGGTATATCTGATTCACATTGCAAGATTTTTTTTTTCAGTTTCTTGAAGTGGTCATTTCCACCCAAGTGACAAGTGACCCAAGTGATTTGCACCCAAGTGCCACTGGATTATAGGAATCCAGTGTATAAAAGGATTATAGGAACTCTCAGTTCACATCATCCACCTAAATAAAGTAATTGGCATGTGGTGGGTGCTTAGAAAGAGAGGACAGGTTGTACAAAATCTGTACAAAATCTGCTTCGAATAGCATGAAATAAATTGCACAATAAATCAATTTTTATGGAAGCCGGTGACTTGCAACATTTCCAGTTTTAAAAATTAATTCCTGAAATAATGAACATTCCCCTTCCAAACTCTCTGAACAGTCAGCCTGATTAATTCCTTGAAATGAAATGCTGTTGACAGATGCAATATTCTCAACTTGAGTTTTTGGTATTCTGATTGGAGGACTTGTTCCGTCAATAGCCAAGGAGTTTCTTTTTCTTCTTAAATTCGCACCAAAGTCATGTTTTGTTTTATGCAGACATAAAGTTTCCTCCCAAAAAAGCCGTACAAAGTTTACTTGGACTGAAATTCCATTACTGAAGTCAGGGCTTGGGCTGAAGACAACTGAGGCAGCAACGATGCTGGATTTGGGGGATGATTGGACAGACGTCCACTTGGGAGCCCTTTCTGCGCTGCCTTGACTTCCATAAACGAAACTGAGAAACTGAAGGCATGAAGGGGCAAAGAACATAATGGGAAGCTTGGCAGAGCAGCTATGCTGAAGTGAAGGGGTGTCGATTCAAGGGGTTGGGAGCATGCAGTACAAGGAGGCGAGCATGAATCTTATTCTGTAGGAATACTCTGTGAGCAGGACCAGCCTTAAGCCAATGTGACCAATGTTGTCACATTGGGCCCCGCACTTTAAGGGGCCCCGCACTTTAAGGGGCCCCGCACTTTAAGGGGCCCCGCACCAGTGCAGCGACCATATCTGCTGCTGGAGCAGCTGGGATTTCTAAGAACTGTAGGTCACTGGTGCAAGCAGAGGAACTTTACCTTTACTTGGGCACTACCACCTGCCCCTGCCTCCAAACTGCCCAAAATGGGCATCATGCTTCACCAACTGTTTCCAGGTGATGTGTGTGGCACCACAAGCACTTTTCTTGATGAGTGTGGGGGGCATGGGGAAGGTTGGGGGCCCCGCCACTCCGGTAGCTGGCCAACTCTGTGAGTGCAATCCTAACCTGGAGTTAGGCCAGCACAGTGAGGCCAGCAAAGTTCGGCCAGCGCAAGAGCCACTATAAAGTATGTTAGGACCACTCTCGGAGTCAGAGAGGCCAGCACACAGATGTGCGCCATCCTCCCTGACTCCGAGAGTAGAATTATTTGGATGCACCCAATTTTACCTGCTCAGGCAAATTCCAGACAAGTTGAAGTTCCACATAGAATTTTTCTCCCTCTCCTTTTTTATTAACCAACCAAAAACAGTAGTTGCTGCCACCAGAAGGTAGGTATACATACTGCCAAATAAACACCCTGCACAACTAAATAACTCACATGTACTAAGAAACCTCTCCATGACCTCTTTAGGATTTTTTTCCCCCTCAGGCAAATGTCCTTATTTGACTGTGGGAAAAAGTCCCACTGTTGGTGGGCCAAGTACAACACAACAGCATTGTTTTTTCCCCGCTTTCTTTTTTCCATAGGGTAGTATGATAATTAGGCCCAGTTTATTCAGCAGAGATGTGAATAAAATCATACAAACTAGAGTGGGAGGAGGGGAAAGAGAAAATTGTACTAAGCAGATTCATCTATTTGCTGAGATTTTATGTTATGTGTTTTATGTGATGATGTTAACTGTTGACTGCTGTACTTGTTTTTAGTACATTTTGAACATTGTTTTTATTATTATTATTATTATTATTTATTTGATTTTTACCCCGCCTTTTTGCCCGGGGGCACTCAAGGCGGCATACAACATAAAAAATACAATATAAAATCAACATTAAAAAAACAATTAAAAACAATGTTAAAAACAATACAACAAAATTAAAAACAGATACAATTTAAAAAACATGTCCAGTGGATCATAAAATTATAAAAATACACAAATACACAAACCAGCCAGCCAGCCAGCCTGTCAACAGTTAAAAGCTTTATGGAATAAAAAGGTCTTCAGCCCCCGCCGAAATGTAAACAAAGAGGGAGCAGTTCTCAATTCTAAGGGGAGGGTGTTCCAAAGTTGGGGGGCCACCACGGAGAAGGCCCTCTTCCTGGCCGCCGCCCCTCTCACTTCTCCTGGTGGCGGCACAGTCAGAAGGGCCCCCCCAGATGATCTAAGAGTACGGGTTGGATTATATGGAAGAAGGCGGTCCCTCAAATACCCCGGACCCGAGCCGTAAAGGGCTTTAAAAGTCAAAACTAGCACCTTGAATTGGGCCCGGAACAGAACTGGCAGCCAGTGCAGTCGCCGAAGCAGCGGCCCGACAGAGTCAAACCGACGTGCCCCAGCAACCACCCGAGCCGCCGCGTTCTGTACTAATTGTAATTTCCGAACCGTCTTCAAAGGCAGCCCCACGTAGAGCGCATTGCAATAATCTAATCTAGATGTCACTAGGGCGTGGGTCACTGTGGCCAGGTCCGCACAGCTCAGGTACGGCCGCAGCTGGCGAATCAGCCGAAGCTGAGCAAAGGCTCCCCTGGCCACAGCCGCCACCTGGGACTCCAGGTGTAGCTGTGAATCCAGGAGAACCCCCAAGCTGCGAACCTGCTCTTTCAGAGGAAGTGCGACCCCATTCAGAGCAGGACGATAGTCCAATACCCGAGCTGTGGATTTCCGAACCAAAAGCACCTCTGTCTTATCCGGATTTAATTTCAGCTTGTTCGCCCACATCCAGCCCCCAACTGCCTCCAGACAGCGATCCAGGACCTCAACCGCCTCCTCAGAATCAGGGGGAAAGGAGAGATAAAGTTGGTATATCGTAAGCCACTTGGAGATGATTGAAAAGTGGGATAGGCATTTTGAAATAATTAAATACAGTCCTGGTTCTATGAAGATCACAGAACAATGAAGCAAAAGCATTGTTTCACCAGCTCATCAATAGAGAGGAGGCTGAATAATCTTCAAAGACTGACAACTCAAATGCCTCCCTAGATGTTTCACAAAACACATCCCTTTTTCCTTACATTATCTCAATTTGGAAACCCACCTGTGGTACATTGTACTGCACATTGGTGTGCAAACTCTGACAGAAGCTCTCCCTAGATATTTCTTTTTTGCAGTATGATGTCAAAGTGAAGTTAAGCTAAGGAGCTCTGTTAAAACCAGTAGGCTCACTTTCAGTAGTCACCTGCAGATTGAGGCAGATTCCTGGAGCCTCCTGGCCAATGCTGGAGGGTTGGCAATCCTAAATGTATACTAAGTACACATAACCCATATTGTTTATGTACTTATTTATTTAAATAATGTACATCCCTCCTTTCACCCAGTGAAAGCAATCAAGGGAGGTTACAACACTAATAAATGTGATTACCGGTGGGGACTTGGTACCGGCTGGGGCTTGGTTCTGGGATTCCCCACTGATACCAAAAACCCTGTTAAATAAAAGCAGTTAAAACAAAACAAAGCATGAGTCATTCAGGCAGTCAATCAGAACTGCTATTTTGCATCTAAGAAAAGTGACCCTCTTAACCACATTAATCAAGTGAATGATTAATCGTGTCCACATTCCGTTCTTCAGGGCAAAGGGAGGCCGGGTCACTTTTCTTGGAGCAAGCTGCAAAGTAGCAGTTCTAACAGTCTGACTCCTGAGAAAAGCAGTTTTTTTCTCTTTCTCCAGGGTCTTGGTATCTGCCTTTTTATACGTTGGATCTGCAGTGGCCATCAGTGTTGAGGGTGCAATCCTAACCTGGAGTTAGGCTGGCACAGTTAGGGCAGTAAAGTTTGGCACAAGGGCCACCATAAAGTGCATTTGGATCACTCTCAGAGTCAAGGAGGAGGATGCATGTCTGTGTGTGCTGGTCTCTCTGATTCCAAGAGTGGTCCTAACATACTTTATGGTGTCCCTTATGCTGGCCAAACTTTGCTGGCATAACTGTGCGGGCCTAACTCCAGGCTCTGAGTCTAATCCATAGATCAAAAATCAGTGCATAAAAAAATTGGACCTGTAAAACTATAAAAACAAAACAAATACTAATGGATCACATATTAGTTGTGTCACATATCACATATTCGGGCTCTCCTGCGCTGATATACTCTGCAACTTTATTTTTTAAAAAATCTTCTACTCTGACTGGTGCCTTCCACTTTGCTGATTAAAGATCTCCATTTTGGCCCTTGGTTGCTGTGCTCAATTTCCATGTCGCCTTCACTATTTTCCAGGCCTCCTACACTTGCCTATCCTGAGGAGCGCCCAACTGCCTTCTCCTTTCCAAGTGTTGGTGGCATCACTCCACACACCAGCCAGCTCAAATGCAGCTGGCGTCAATTAGAATGCAGCATTCTAAATGGAACCTTGCTTCTAAGGGACTGACTCCAGAAACAGGGTTTTTCCAATATTCCCCTGCCTCTGTCCACAATGCACCCAAGCATGCAAATATCAGGTCTGTGACTCACGTCTTGATTACATAGAGACTATCTGCCAGCACAGTAAACAGATAGGTTACGGATAATCACCATACCAGCATCACTCGCATATTACAACCCTACAGTACTCATCTCTACAAATGAAACGGTCTTTCGGAAATTGTAATACTACTTTCTGTGTAAACGCTTTTCAGGATCAGACAGTTTAAAAGTGTGTGCATATGAAAATCATGGGATTAGCTGCATCAATTTGCATTTCCTTTAAGAAGCTCACATGGCTTAATACATTCTGTCTTCGGAGTTACCTTTTGTTGGTTCAGAGCAACATCTAAAACAACAAACATGGTGTTTGCCTTGGAGCAGGACTCCCTGTGAAATATTCATGTCATTTTTTTCAAAAATGTTTTGAATAGGCCATAAAGGTTCGCATTACAAGGCTTATATCGGCTAATTGAAGTTGGACATGTCCCATCCTTCGCAAGTTCCAGTGTATGTACTTGGCTCAATTCATCTGCAATAGAACAGTGGTTCTCAAACCTTTTTGAACAGGACCCACTTTTTAGAATGGCACGCATGTTGGGATCCACCAGAAGTAATGTCATTTCTACCAATGATGTGTTAGAGCAACATTAGTAGAAATGCAATCTCCAGCACATCATTGGTAGAAAATGACCTGGAAGTGATGTCGTAGCTGGACGTGACATCATCAAGCAGGAAGTGCTATGATCAAATGACATTCCTGGAATGAAAACTTGCATTCTTGGACTGCAGCAATTGCACAACCATGAAGCATCTCTGACATAAAGCAAGAATAAGTCAAAATATTATATTTAGTTCAGTGTAAAAGCACTGAACTAAAAACAATTTTTAAAAAACCCTCACTTGCAAATTCAGAGTGTTAGCATTCACAAAAGGAATATAGCAAGAGGTCTGCAGCTTCCAAGATGGCTGCTCCTAGCTTTCTGCGACCTACCTGATATCAGGTTGCGACCCACCAAGTGGGTCCTGACCCACAGTTTGAATAGCACTGCATTAGAATTTCTCTATGAATAGAATTTCCCTCTGGATAATGTCCACACCAACTTTGAGACAGTGGGCTCTAGGATGAGGCATACAGATCCCAGCACCACTTGAGGGGGGATATAGATTTACTTCGGCCAATGCAAAAAGCTCACTTTTTTTTTTTGGTAGCTTAATAACTGGGCTACTAACAGCAGTTTGAATGTTAATGAGGATTGAGAAGGTAGAGAAATCCCCTTCAATTGCATTCTAAGGGTTTCTTATATTAGCCAGTGTGTCAGGAATTGTGGCAGAACTCTGGTAATATTTATTAAAAAACGTTTTTTTAAAAAAATTACGAGGCACAATAGAATAGGGCAGGACATCTCAATCAATCAATCAATCAATCACTAGTATTTATATACCGCTTTTCAACACAAAGTTCACAAAGCGGTTTACAGGCAAATAATAACGTTAACGTTAAATGGCTCCCTGTCCCAAAAGGGCTCACAATCTAAAAGAATGGAGAACACCACCAGCAACAGCCACGAGAAAGACACTGTGCTGGGGTGAAGAGGGACAATTGCTCTCCCCCTGCTAAATATAAGAGGACACCACTTGGAAAAGTGACTCTTGCCCAGTTAGCAGGGGTGACTCTGCCATCCCTTAGAGTTAAAACACAGCAGCTAAACCTGACTCATAGGATCAGGCTGACATGCTTCGGAATATAAGCTTCGGCTGTGTTTACTCCCTAGTTATGTGCATGGAAACCCCACTGTAATTGAGGGCAGGATTATAAATTCAGTATACGAAAGAATTAGTGAGGGAAATTGAGGGTGAAGTCAACTGAAGAAAACATACCAAGCAGTCTTAACATAGTGGTACCAGGAACGCTCGTGCTAATGAAATCGGAATGTGGAACTCATTCTTTAGACTAATGATAAACTGTTGAAAGAAAGCCGATTTTTAAAAAAAATGGAGAGAGGTTAGTATTGGATAGCAGAGGAAAAATACGAAATGAGGTGAAGAAAGAGAAATGGCTAAATGGGGAAGCTTCAACTACTATACGTCACTAATTTGCTCGAGAGAAAAGATTTGTATTGTCAGAGTTGACGGCAGGGTGGCAACACTTTCAAGATGGAAAGCCCATTTAGGTTGATATAATTACATATAGGAGGCAACAGAATATGATTTCCACTGCCTTGCAATTTTGTATATATTTACACTCCAGTCATCAGATCTGCTGCACCAACAAATAAATGCTTAAACTGTTGTGCTAGACCAGCAGAGAATAAGAAGCCATGACGTTGGTAGACACGGCAAGAATATTATTTTGGCGTGGAAGGCAACATTGCAGCATATTAATGGAGGTTTTAATATTATATTGATTATATATTGAGTGGCCATTATTCACACGGACAGGGCACGTCAAGAAAATCTGCAGAAAATCTACACGAACTTTACAGTGTCAAATTTATTTTGCTATAATTCACATGTATACTGTAATTCACACATATGGTGTACACAAAAGCAGTTACCTGACCCAGTTAATTAGTTAATGAATGAGACCAAGTGCTCAACATGTTCCACACTGGCACGTATACACTGCTGACATTGTTGACTAGCAGCCTAATCCTAACTAATTCCCTGTATCGGCAATGCAGCAGTGCCAATGCGGCCACTGCTACATCCTGCGGGGTAGTTTCCGTCTCCAGAGGCAGCTTTCCTTTTACAGCAGCTTCACCTTGGGCCATCCCACCTGTCCCTGCCTCCGAATTGTCCAAAATGGGACTTGTGGAAGCCGTTGGCAGCGATGTCATCATGTCACCACCACCTATTTCTAGTGACATGCGCAGTACCACAAGCGTTCTTCTTGGTGAGCAGGGGCCCTGCAGAGAAGGTGGGGCCCAATGCCCCACATTGGGCCCCGCTGCTTCTGGAGCTAGCCCTGCACGGCAACCCTCTGTAGCACTGCAGCAACTCACAGGGATGCCAAAGGAGATTTTAAATTTTTGAGGGAAATAGGTGTGGGTGAGGTATTTCTTATGGCCTAGGGGAGCCATGAAAAAATTACTAAGGGTGCTATGACTTGGGAATATTTGAGAACTTTTGTTCTACAGCATAAGAGTCTTCTGCGTGTCTTCCCATACTTGGACTGTGCATTTCTAGCTTGTTGTTTTGTTTCTAGAACTACTGCTGCTTTCTTCAGATGGATCTATCTCTGCATATATAACAGCCTAGTCCTATGTGTGCTTCTGTGAATTGAACTTACTCCCCAAATAACAGCCCAAACCTATACTGTGTTGGAACAGACAGGCCAGCAGGCCGCCTCGGTGTAAGCGCCAGCAGCCCCAATAGGGCTACTTGGATCTGTGCTAGTGATTTAGCGGGCACAATCCGAGCAGCCCATGCAAGCTGACCAGGCCAGAGCTGGGGGTTAGTGTCCACTTACGCCAGATCCTGTCTCCACTTTCCTTCCCAGGTCAGCTCACCCAGGCCTACCCTCTCTCCACTCTCCCTCTACCCCAATCCACCTTCCCTTGCACTCCCCAGCCGAATTTGGTTGGCCATACCTAGGACTGTGTGGTGGCACAGGAAGGCTGGCGTGCGTCCTTGCGCTGGTCTAGCCTGCGCAAGAGTGGCGCAGATATGCCTTATGGCACATTTGCAACACTCCCAGGCCAGCAGAACTGACATGTACTGGCCTAAGTGGTGCTCTGGATTGCCCCCTTAGTCTACATGGGAATACAGGCCATGAGTCTTTGCTTTGCAAAGGTGTGGATTTTTAACACCTGCATTCCTCCCACTGATGCCAGAGTGCCTGAGCTTTTGCAGTAACTACCTGTTGGAAGGACGGTTGCCATTATGAAGTCATCACTGAAACACAAGCACCACGACTGTAGCTGAGATGTTGTCATTTCTCACTGGAAATCATATTGTAACAGGTGCTAGGTAATGAAAGTAGAAAACAAATGTCACAGGACATGGTCCAAGAATAATAAAGTTACCCTTCAAGTACCAATTTAGTGAATTCGTCTATTAGGTCTGCCATAGTACTGAGGGCATTCAAGCACATATTGGTAAAGTTAATGGAATTTAGTGTTTTACCTTTGCAAGTCACCTTTAATTTATCACTCCCACATCAAATCTGTTAGGAGCACCATCATTAACCTCCTCCAGCTTAAGTGCATCCATCAAGCCTTCAAAGCATTTATCATTACTTTCAGTGAAGCCACCATCACCCCTCAGATCACTGCAACTCTTAAATGTTGACCGATTAGGACATAAAAAACCTGTATTAATCCATAAAAACCCGAACATGTTCAGGTTTTGCAGCAACACCTAGAGGTCCATGTGAATTATTGAAAAAAAAAAACAACCCTGTGACCTATACTGTGTCTTTAAATGCCGACAGCGGTAGTGGAATGGTAATGGGGAGATTAGAACTCTCCACAAAGTGCATCCCACCTGCATTTAATAAAAAACATCAATGGTCCTTACGTAATCTTAGCACTGTAATTTAAGGGACCTTTTAATGAAGTTTCAAGTACTTCAAATCATTATGATTAATGCGTTTAGCAAGCACGGGGTCTATATTATACTCTAGTTGCGAACTTTCAGTATACACATGGTGACTTACTAATCATTTCAAGTGGTGGAGAGCCCAGCAATGCAGCTGCTTGTCATTCAGGGTGCAATCCTAACCTGGAGTTAGGCCAGCAGAGTTCGGCCAGCACAAGGGCCACCGTAAAGCGTGACTGGACCACTCTCAGAGTCAGGGAAGATGGTGCACGTCTGTGTGCTGGCCTCTCTATGACTAAGACAAATATACTTTACAGTGGCCCTTGTGCTGGCCAAACTTTGCTGGCCTGACTCCAGGTTAGGATTGCACCCTGAAGGACAAGCCCGTCTATCTCCAGATTAGGATTGTGTTCTCAGAGTCTTGCAGAAGCCCAACTTCTAACCCAAGACTACAGTGGCACTGGTGGTATCCAGTGATGTCATTCAGGGGGAACGGACCAGGACGGGCGTTCCGGATCCTAACGGGCTCCGTGGCTGGTTCTGGGTTCCCGACAAGTGCCAATCAAAAGTGAGTTCCTGTTCCTAAACCATTTGAATGACACCACTGGTGGTATCAGATGATGACTCTATATCATTGATGCCCTCCTTCCCCCTCCAGACAGCAACCTTTATAACATAATTATGTGTCCTTTTCCATACAAGTGGAAATAAACCAAAGCACATCTAACAGCCCAATCCTCTCCAGGGCTGCAGTGCAGCTGATGAAACATGAGATGGATACTAGGGGTCAGCTGTTGTTGAGGCAGTTCAGGAGAAAAAAAGTCAAGCATAATTTTTACGTACCTCCCTGTAGGTTGCCTGCTCTCTAATGCGTCTCCTCATATTTACATTGGAACTCTGCAATGGCAGGTTTAGGAAAGTTCCTAGGGAAGACCATTTATTCAGCTGTAACTCAGGCGGGGTAGAACATCTTATACATATTATGTTGCGCTGTGCCAGGTACCAAGAGTTAAGCCATCAATACCGTGTTCCATTGCTTTGTAACAAAGCAGGGTGTTCAGAGACTGCCATCATTCAATTTCTGTTGGAGGGCAACAAAGAGCATATCACTCTCCCAGTTGCACAGTTTCCAAATCAGAGCAATTTCATTATAAAGTTGGAGCTAACTTCCTGTTTGACATGAAACAGGAAGTTAGCTCTGGCTTTACAACAGAGCTATTTTCAGCATTGAGGAGGCCCAAGGAGGTGGCAGCGGGCCTCTCCAACCCTTCTGGACCCCGCAGGACCCCTCCAAGGTAAGGCACATGCCCGTGGCATCACAATCACTGTGGCACCGCTGGTTCCTCCCCCCCCCAACCCCCGCCCCAGTGAGGTAGGCTAGGCTGATAAATAATGACAGGCACAAAATTATGATGTAAGCTATGAAGTAAACAGGGATTTGAACCCAGGTCAGCACTCTCTCCACTACCCTATGTTGGCTAAAATGCAAAGCATAAACCATTACCCACCCTCAAGTAACACAGATGAATATTTAAAACATATACTTTTCCCAATATCTCTGCACCACGGACGACCCCTTTATTAGCTGGGGGAAAGCCTTAATGGAACCATGAGAGAAGATCCTGTCATGATGAAACAGACCTGTTGATGGGGGCCCAGATGCGATTTCCAGATGACTGCATGATCGGAAAGCCAAACCCATCTCAGGTGATGAGCCTCCTGACATTTTAGTACTCCCGGCACTTTAACGTTTCATAAACTAGGGAAATACGGGAAAAACCATCTGAACAAAGCACCTCTGAATAATACCGCAGTGTATGAAAAGAGAGGCATGTGACAATCTTTTTTAAAGACCTTTTTTGTCAACTAGAAGTAAAAAAAGGCTGAATTCAGGAAGACATGCTGTTGTGAATGAGATGGGTTGCCGCAGCCATTTCCTCTCCTGGCTTCCTTGCCCTTGATAAACATGAATCGTACAGCCTAAGGCATGAGGAAGATGTTAAGTATGATAACCCTCATTTCCTCCTCACTCCTTCACAAAGTTCTCACCTGTTTGGATTCCGCAAAGTTCTGTTTAATCAGATCCCCCAGTTAGATGTACGCACAGACACACAGCAAATACTGCCTCCGGCAACAAATCATTTCCTCACCACCTGTACCCTTCCTCATTCCTCATCACTCAGGCCTTCCTCTGTTTCAAATGTGAAATCGAACACAATTACTACCAGTAGCAGTAAGTTACTGCTCACTTATTCCAGAAGATGGGTCATAACAAAGCTGCCTTCACCCAAAAGCTATTTATTGCTACTGGGGCATTGCTTTTCTACAAATGGCTGCAACGAGGATCAAAACAGAGGTTCCACTCAGCTAATATACTACACCAGTGGTTTTCAGTCACTGTGCCATGGCACACTGGTGTGCTATGAATGGGGCTCTGCTGTGCTACAGGGCCAGGGGAGACAGGCACCAGGTGAGGGAGAGAAGGGGGCGCTTTGAGCTTTGCATGGCAGAACATGTAAATGAGGTGGCTCGCAAAGGGGCTGGAAGCATTGCTTTGCGTCTCATGCTGCATCTCATGCTTAGAAGAAGCGTCTAGAAGCTATCACTTCTATTACAGCCACACCCCTTAGCATTTATAAATCAGGCAGCTGCCTCCAGTGCCTCGAAAACGTTTTGGAACCTCAGCTATAGAATATATTTAAGGGTAGCATCAATGGCTGACCAGGACAAGCACTGGTGGGCAGTGATGTCATCCAGCAGGAACGCGCCGGAACGGCCGTTCCTGAACCTAATCAGGGCTGGCTCCGCCCACTCGCCACCATTTGTCGCCGGCTCCATGATGGACACGGTGCAGAAGGTGGCAGAACCAAAGGAATGGTGGTGAAACCAAAGGGACGGGCTGCGAGGCACGGCCGGACCGCTTTGAACGGTCCCGACAAGTGCCAGTCAAAGGTGAGTCCCGGTCACCGTTCCAGTTCTTGGATCCATTAGATCCCACCACTGCTGGTGGGGGACCCACACCCATCAGAGGGCCCACCTGGCCAGTCTGGCCCCTGAACCCTCAGTACTGCTAGCAGTAGTAGCACCCATTGCAGCACCAGGAGCATTATGGGCCCCCCAATGCAGAGCTTTGCCCCAGGACCCAGGTAGTGCCATTGGCTATATTAACTGGCAATGCCTATCCACATGGCCAAAGGTGCTTCTATAATATCAACTCCCGGGTAAGTTCCATGCAGCAAACAAACCTGGCAAGTTGCAATCAAAGTTTACTACATGCAGGTTCAACTCATGTTGTTTCTGTTGATTCCAGCTGGAGGATTAGTGAATAGCTGGCCCTGGAACAGCCTCACTGTGAACTGTTCCATGTCAGTTCTGTATTCCATGGCTACCTGCTTCTGCTGTGCTGGGAGAGTCCCAGGCTCAATAAACCAGATACAAAAAGCTGGCTCCATGTGGAGTCCGATTCCATTCTGATGCTGCTCCAAGCAGAAGCTTTCACATTCTCTTCTGATCCTGCTCATCTCACCTGCCATATGCCGTTCAGGCTCTGCCTGGACCCCACCAGTGTTTTTGGAATTAAAAGCTGGCCACTCTGCTTGAAAGTGTAATCTGGGACTTTGCTTTTTGATGTCATCTGATGGCATCATCATATCTGCCAGCCAAAAGAAAACAGGAAATATACATGATTCTTTTTTAGTAGAAGTGATAACAGAAACATTTTGAAATATGATTAATCCGTGCTAGAAATGTATTTGGCCGGTACAAATCAATGAGCAAACTGTCTATGATGCCAGCCAGCTACGGAGAGAATTGTTCGGGGATTATAGTTCCATCTTTTTCATTTGCTACAAGAAGACTAAGAGTCAAATGAAAATTATGTTTTAATGCACGATCGGTTTGATGCAATTGCTACGGTACCCATTTATAGTGTTAACATTTCAAAACTGATATTAAAGGAGGTTTTTTTAAAAAAATTAATAAAACATATGAAAAACCCACTATGCATGTGATCACTTTGCAATCTTTCATAAAGAAGAAAATTAAGAAAGAGTAGGTTGCCAATTTATAAATTACACAATTCAAATCATTAAAAAAAAATAGTTCAGGTGTTTCTATTAGCTACGTGACCCAAAATATTGCCTTAAAAATAGTTTTGGTTTTTTTTTTTTTAACATAATTGTTTCAGGTCATTAGTCATTAATGTGCATGCCTGCCTTCAGGGGTTTGAAGAGAAAATTAAATCAGCTGAGTTACTTCATTTACAAAGGCACCTGCTGTGCAAAAATAATTTTCATCAAAAATTTAATAATGCGGTAGGTCTGCATGGCAGTCTCATTGTCAAGATGCACCATGTTGACTTCAAAGCTCCCTTATTTGTTG
Organism: Lerista edwardsae; assembly: GCA_029204185.1. NCBI lineage: Eukaryota > Metazoa > Chordata > Lepidosauria > Squamata > Scincidae > Lerista > Lerista edwardsae. The sequence continues at coordinate 1,495,204 of JAJKFI010000012.1, forward strand.
CCATCCATTAGGTTTACAATTGCCATGCTAAAAAAAACACTCCAGAAGATCTTGGCAGGCAAGACGGAAGAGGCCAAGGTGGCTCAGAGGGACACCATGGCAAAGATCCAAAGGACTGTGCAACTAATTGTGTTTGCCCAAGGGGGCTCAGGAGGACTTCTGCTTACCAAAGAGTGACACCCCTACCCCTGGCATGCCACACGACAATACTAGTTTTGAAACAAAAAGAACTTTCTATAAGAAGGGGTTCTCAAACTGGTGGATAAAAACACAGAACACCTAACCACATTTTTGGTGCTTAAGATATTTTCCAGAAATTAAAACAAGCACTTTTCCAATTAGAAATAATACTGTGGCTACATCTGCTGACACTATATCACCTGTATCATCTACCAAGGTCACTTTTAAAGCATTTAAAATCAATAAAAATGAGAACTTGGATTGAGAATGTAGAATAAAAACACAGAACACCGCCACTTGCTATTTTAATCAAGAAGTTTCGGGGGGAAATATCACCAAAACCTCATACACCTAGTTGTGACCCACCAGCCAGGAAAGCCCAGTCTCTGCCCTCTCAAGGGGTGCAGAGGGGCAAAGGCAGTGGCACAATCGCTACGATCACAACACTGCTGGGGCCAAAAGCCCATTTACCTAAGCCAGCCTCTGGGGAGTGCAGGAAGCCCCACAGATACCTCTTTACGGTTTTCCAAGCCTCCCAAAAGTTAAAAATGGCTATCAGAACCCACTTCTGGTTTTCCATCGCAAAACCGGAAGTGGGTTCTAATAGCTATTTTAGCTTTTCAGAGGCTTGGGGAGCCATGTAGATGCATCTGCGGGGTTCCCTCCACCCCTGAAGGCTGGCACTGACTTAGGTAAGTTGCTAAAAACCCTTTTGGCCCTGGGAGAAACAAGACCATGGCAATCACATCTCTGTCTTCACTGACACAGGTCCTCAAACTCCTAGAGAGTTTGAGAACCTCTGTTCTGTAATGTCTAAGTCAGATGTAGAAGGAAAAAAACACCTATTTGCCAAATTAGCTCTTTATATCATCCCCTATTATCACCATCCCATATTATCTACCACCATGGATTTGCTTCATGAAGTTGCTTCATGGAGTTGCCCTTTAGTCCTAATCTCCCATAATGTCTCTCATCCCGTTGCTCCTTGAACTGCATTAAAAGTTACTTATCATTGGCAAGGTGCTTATTTCTTGGAGCATGATCTGGGAGGGCGTTCTGCAGTGGAGTGGAAGCACACGCTCCCAGCTGAAGCACAATTCATGCATCGTTTACAGAGTCCTTAATTATATGCATCTTCTTTTCTGTGTGCATTCAGGATGCCACAAACACCTGCTATTTTAAGCTTCCATTTCAAAAAGGCGCAGGGATAGGACTGAATAGCAGACATTAAAGAGCAGGCATTAAAATCTGTTTTCTCTTTTGTTTGTGCAATGTCAGTTAGAATTCAAGTTACAAGCATCTCTCCAAAACCATTTCAGTAAAGAACATATGTAGGAAGGGCAGTTTATTTGAAATTCCCTCCTAAATGGTCAGTTGAAAGCGGGGAGGAGTAAACCAGCCTTCTACAAAGAATGTATAAAGGCAAGCTCCATGGGCAGCGCCATTCTACCTGGCACTTAGTGCGGACGCAACGTTGTTGTGTCAGCGTTGAGGCCTTAGCGCCAATGCAGGGGCACCTAGCAACCTCCCCGCATCGGTGCTAAGGCCACAGGGCCGGCATAAGGGAGGCACACTGACAGTGCGCCGCGGGGATTGGAGGGAGGTAGGGAGGTGGGGGCGGGACTTGGGCAGGACGTGAGCCATTCCAGAGGCCACGCAGCCCCAATTTGGGCTGCATGGTCTCCTCAGATCTGCGCCTGCTCTTTAGCGGGCGCAGATCCGAGAAGCACATAGGGAGGCTGGAGCCTCCGCTATGGTAAGGGAGCGCGCGCTCCCTTGCCGTGGGAGGCTCTAGTCTCCCCCCCCCACTCATCATTGGATATGGCGCTGGCCAGCCGGCCTTGCCATTCCGGTGCTGGGTTGGATTGCGCCCTCAGTGTGGGAAGCTGAAGCTGAACCTCTGGGTGAAAACACTCAGCTGTATCACTGTTTGCACTGCTGAATTAATTGAAAGAACTGCTACCATATGGAAGCATCATTGGCAAACACCCAACTTCACTTAGCAGCTGCGCTATTTCTACTTCAGTCCTAAGTTCTGACACAGGGCACTAAGTTACTGGAAGGAAGTGCCTCCAATCAGAGCTGTTTCTGGGGGGGGGGGGTGCCAGTGGGGGGGGTACCCCCATCCCCTCCAATGATCAGAGGCGCCAATTTCACTTGAAGCGTTGCAAAGCCATTAGGTTTTGCGACATTCAATTCCTCCAATAGTTGGAAGAATTTCAGGCTGCTGCAAGGCTAAAAGCACCACAAAGCCTGCTTGAAGCGGTGCCCACCCCCTGCAATATGCGGAAAAGAGGGCGGCTGTGGTGGCAGCAGGAGAGGGCAGTAGTGCCATCCCCTGCAAGGCGGTGCCCAGGGAAATTCCCCCCCTTGACCCCTCCAAGTGTATCACTGTCTCCAATCCATCCAGGCCTTGCAGAAAATTAGGCCCAGGCAAGCTCAGGACTGGTGGCAGTGGAAGAACAATCAGAAGGTGGAACAATTATTTAGGTCTGCATTGCGAAAACAAAACGGCAAGATGAGAGACTGAATATAACTAAGTGCCCAGTGAAACACACTGGGATGACAAATGGGATGATGGTATTATTTTTCCAATCCTCTTCCTATTGAGTTTGCCCTTTCCATTGCCCTGCAGCACTGCGGTGACACGTTTGGCCTGTTTTTTAAGCAGACGTAGTGCTTCCCTCAACGAAACTGAAACCAAACAAAAATCCATCCTCATGTATATCTCTTGTGTACATTTTGCAAGTCCCTCACCTTTGCACTGCCTGAATACAAATGGTAATGTGTATAACCGCTAAAGCTGTCTCGCTGCAAAGGTTTGGAGAGATCAATCCCGGGAATGAAGCCAGAGCTGGTTCAGCATGAACTCTGTATCTTGCGACAAAATATGTGGAATTACACTTCTGCTCCCTGACACGAGAAAGCCTTTATGAATGCTCACTTTATAAATGGATTGCCGAGATACCTTTAAGGGCAGCGGAACCAGGCCCGGGCGTGCTGAAGAGCATTCTGAGAACAAATATTGGCCATTACAAGTTTGGTTCTTGAAACTGCAAGTTTAGACAGTCTATAGTACTTAACAGTCGTAGGTATTCCTAGCTAAGCAGTCAAGCTGACCACATCACATGTAGGGTACGGTAGAGCCGGCCTACCCCAGACGATGACTGAAGCAGTCACTTTGAACGCCTGCTCTCCACTTCCGTCTAGGAGCCACCTGATTCAACCTTGGATTCTCTTTTCGCTGCTGGTTGGGGCAGGGCCAACCCCCCCCTCTTTCTCCAGCCCTGCTGCAGCAAATGATCACTGCAGTGCTGGAATGACCCTGAATAGCAGAATAACCCTGTGCTGACCACTCTGTTTCATAGGCAATCAGAACAGGATCGCTCGGCTCCAACCACCTTCTTCTTACTTCTCAAAGGCAAGAAGGCCAGGCAGGTGAGGAGAGGAAGCAGAGTCCGGCCCTGAATTCTTCCTCTCACCTGCAACTCCAATGGCATCTCCTCTTGCTTGTGCTATATGGCCCTGTTTGAAACAAACAGGATGAACAGAGCATGCTGGGTGTTGTTGTTTTTTCCTGCAGGGCAAGGGGGCCTCTGGACTGCCATGCTCTGCACTGATGGGAAGCAGCCAAGAGGTTAAGGTGGAGCCAGTGGTGGGGGTGGGGTGGGGGTGCGCAGCTGCATTCTTTATTGTTATTTTTAAGGAGGAACTAGCAGGCATGGCAGTTCCACTTAGGCTGCTCATGGGCTAGGATATCTCATTACCAGCATTAAAAATGGATGGAGTTGGGCAATCTATAAAGGGGCCATGCATGTAGCTGCACAGCTCATCAGCATCAACAGCACTGCTGCCCATCAGCTCAACAGAAGGGAATAAACCTTCCCTTCTCACCTTGTGCAAAGTGCTCTCACCTCCTATGAGTCCTCTGCACTGCAAATGGAACCAGTGCAAAGAAGCAAGAGTACAATGGGATAGGGGCTTGAAGAAACAAGCAAGCGCTAAATTTGTACTCTCTTTCTCTCTCTCTCTCACTCTCTCTCACTCACTCACTCACTCACTCTCTCTCCCCATTGACTTCATGGTAGGATCTCTTGCCCTATGGCCTACTCTCAGGTAGCTGGGGGCAGTTCATCTGAACTTCCACTGACACAATTAGACTGCAGTTGGACAACATACTAGAAAGGGGATGACTCTCCTTTCCACCTGTTTGAAGGGCCAGTTAGGAGTACTGTCGGAACTGCCTCCATTACACAGGTTGCAAATTGATTACTAGGCTCAATTTGAAGGGCAGGCTTTAACCTCTAACCTGAAACCACTGTTCCAGTAGTGCAAGACAGTTTACGGCAGCACAAAAGCCAGGCCATGGTCATACGCTGCTGGGCCACCGCCACAAAAGGCATGCATAGTAATGGTTCTGGGAGGCTCGACGGGCACCAATAAGTTGACTGTGGAGTGGAAAAGATAGTTGGCATTCTGGAGTGAGAAGGGTAAAGGGAAGGGGTGGGGATCTGGCTGGAGAGGATTTTGGCAGCAACTCGCACACCAGATCCTATCCCCCGTTTTTAATCCAGCCTCCCTTTCTCTCCTCAGACACACACCACCTACTGTATATAACTGGCATGGGTCCAAGGAGACCCATAGGCTACCAGGAGGCCTATACAGAGGTCAGTAGAAATATGTTTGCTTCTGGCAGGCCTCCTGATCATCTTTCCCCCTCCAACCATTGGACACAGTGTATGTTCCAACAGAGAAGCTGCATTGGCACCAGTGATGAGGGATAGGATTGGGCAGAAAAGAATTAAAAAACAGGATATGGTTATCTGTAGGACTGTCTTCACCTATATGAACCTGTAAGATTGGGCCTGCAGGGATTTTGCTCCCTGGCCTGTTGTTGGCAGATATTTCCCTGCGGAGATCCTTCTCTTTCATCTTTAGACAATTGCTAAATTTTTTTTGTTCCAGAAATGTTTTCGCTGTTCAAAAATTTTGATCACTTAGCTTTGGTAATTTCAACAGATACATTTTTAATTTTTTTTTAATTTTATTGATTTGTTTTCTGTAAGCCATTTTTATAATTGGATTAAGTAGCAGATAAATAATTCTAAATACATAAAACCTTCAAAATACATTTTCATGTTACTGTAAGTCATCCATGAATCTGTGAGTGTTGAGCATCTCTCAAATTTCTAAAATTATCCAAATATCTTTTTTTTGAAGATGATTTTATTGATTTTATAACTATATAGGTAAAGGATAGTCAATTACACAGGGTGGGTAAACAAAGGGTTAAGAGAATGGAACTTGACAGTTCAATAAGGGAAGCTGTTCTCCTATTTTAAGATGGACAGTCCTGTTTGCAAATGAAGAAGACTCAAAAGAAATGGATTATGAAGAAGACATTCCAGTGTCAGCTGGCAAATACAGTGGGAGTGTATTTTACCAGCTGACTGTTTCTTCTGGGGCAGCAGAAGAACAAACTCTGACCAGATGTTTACTTTTAATAATTTGTACTACTTTTGGCTTTTTATAATAAAAGGGCTGGGGAAATTTAACAAATGAGAAATTTCTGATTTAAAAGATTGAATAGATGTAATAATAGAAATAATAATCTAAATGTGATGAAGTTCATTTCTTCTTGTGGGATTTGTGGCAGAGAGAAGTAATTACCACTGGGTTTTGATTTGAGAAGCGACAATTGCAAGCTTGTATTTTTGCGTCAAGATTATATTATTAAGCGGATTTCCTTGATTATTATTTTTTTAAAAGTACGTGATAATTCAAGCTTATACTTAAAGATATGATTTTAGAGAAAAATGATATTAAGACCTAATGGTGGTTAAGAAGTGATGGTTTATGTCCTGTTATTTTTATTTCTGTGCCTTTTTCTGAAATAGGCTGTCTCAATTTTAATATGACTTTTGCAATAGAGATTAAGGTTGAAAGATGGAATATAAGTAATGTGAACAGAGTACTATCTAGCTATTTTCAATAATGCTAGAAATTAAAATTTAATTAAAAGTGTTAATACAAGATAGAAATTTTTTAAAAATAATATAGCCTAAGCTTCACTTCCCAGCTTCCTTCGTGTTCTTCTATTCTTGTATTTATATATTAGGCCCTTCCCTTTTTGTTTGCTACTTTATTTGCTTCTACGATAAATTAGAGATAGGCAATTATATGTATAATCAATTTTTGATTTCTGATTCTGCTAACTAATTGTGAAATTATTGAAACTACTGAAGATTTGAATTAATAATGAAAATAGATATAGTTCTATGAGATTACAGTGATTATGTCCTTTCAGATGGAATATATTACAGATGGAATTATTGATTGTTTATATTGATGTAACTCTCGTACTGCCTCAAATTTTCCTATTGTTTAATTTATTAAACATTCCTCCCCTCCTTTCCACAAAGTTTCTTCATCCAAGTCCTTGAAAATGCTTCAAACGTTCTTAAACTCTGATTGTAAATCTTTCGCCTTTCCTTCTCATGTTGCCTGCCGCCATGTTAATTCCGCTACGCAGTAGAAATTCAGACTTTCTTTAAACGCACAGAACAGAGTGCTCCACATTCCAACTTCCCACACCTCATTAAAGAGAAATTTAAAAGGAAAATAGAGAAAAAATAATAATGCACTTCAGTGGATGTCTTGTGTCGAATGCTGAGCTAATTTAATTCCACTGACCTCACTGGCCCGCTGCCAAACTTCATGTGCAATCCACACCAGGGTGCTATCCTCATAAAACCATTTACAACTATTTGTCACTTCTTCCCAAACAGTTGTCTTCGTTTGGAGCCTACGAAGACCTTCCAGAAGATGTAATCCATCAGTCTCTTTCTAGATGTTATCACTCTCAAAGCAAAGATCGGCAGCATGGCCTGCACAAGCAGGAATTCTTCTGCCCTCTGGTTCAGGCAAGGCTCCGTTCACCCCCGATCTGGCCATTATCGGAGGCTTGGTGCCAATTGCCACCCCTATCTCAGCTCTCCTGCTGAGAAAGGCCCGAATTACTCCGGGAAAAGAACAAAAGCTTCGATCACCCTCGCCTCATGGCAATGAGCGATCGCCATGTTTCGAAGCCCCGCCCACTTCCCTAAAATTATCCAAATTTCAAAACTCAGGACATACTAGTGAAGATGTGATATTATGTTTCCAAATAAAGGTGACAGGGATGGACACTTGACTCGTACAACTTAAGTAGTGAATAAGTGGGTTTTCTGTGACCTGTGTAAACTTTAGTCACTGGCATCACTGAGTTGGACCTGACTTGCAACTCAGGGCCACTGACTCAGGGGGTTCTTGCAATAGGAACAAATGGCTGGATACAGGCTCAGGGATGGGACAAAGGAGGTGGAAAAACCAGAGGAGAGAAGTTTCCTTGCAATAGAAGAGGAACACCTTCAGACCACAACTTTTGTTTACGTAAATAAAATAGTGGTTGAAGTGAAGGTCTTGACTTCAATACATCACTGATCGCAAATCGGATAGGAACATCAGGGGACTGTAAAATGACAACTCACTCTCACTCTTTCTCACCCACACACACATGCACTCACCAGCATATCCCTTTTTTCTGTGGAATCACACCTGACTCACACCGCAACTCGCTTCTCATGATGATTTGTGACTTGAATCAAAATGACTCTAATGTGGCTCAGGATGAGTCACACAGCTGCGCACTATGACTCACAAGTTGAGTCACAGGATCCGCAACTCGGAACCCAACTCAGTAAGTGGAGCACATCCCTGAAAGCAGATATTACTATGTGTAAGTGGAAATAGGATCAATTGGCTGGTAACAACCACCATTAGGTTCAAAGTAAATTCACACTGGCAATTATACACCAAGGGGTAAACTCAATACACAAGTTGTAAGATTAGATCAGTGATGGCAAACCTATGACATACATGTCAAAGGTAACACACCACAATGTTTTTTTGGGTGACACGCCAGCATTTGCCAACACCCAACAACTGAAGGTTTTTTTTGTAATGAATTCATGTTCTTTATATAATGGATAGCCCCACACATGATTGTACTGTATTTTTGTTTAACTAAATGCATATGCAGGGTGGATAAAAAAATAGATGATTTTTTAAAAATTGGATTCTTTTTATTTAAATCAGATTTTTTTTATTTAAATCAGATTTTTTTATTTTTATCAAATTTATTTTAATAAAATGCTTTTGGAGTAAAACTCTATCTAAAGATAGTTTTCCATTTAAGATACATTAATAATTTAGTTTATTCAGCATGAAACGGAGCTTAGTTATGTAGCATGAGCCTGTATATTCTGCAATAGTTACATTTTTGGTAAACTCATTCAATGAATCCAAGCTCTGCAAGCTGAGATAATATGCACTGCATTGATAAATTCACACAATTTCATGGTAACCATGAGATAAATTATAAAACAAAGTTCAGGAATATTCCTTTATCCCATTGTTTTGCAAATCTATGTACACTACAAACTGTAACTATGTGTGATTAACCTATTAACCTAAAATCAGTTCTGATATCGCTGCTTTACTAAACTGACAGCTTGTTAATCTAAATAGGAAACCTTCACTTTGTTTGCAAATAATATTAAAGATTCTAACTACCAGCAAGAATGTCCTGTCATTCCAAATCCACCATGGCAGCACCTGTAAGCGGGCATCCACTCACCTGCTGCCCGCCACGTCCCTCACTTTGTTGTGTTACAACCACATCACCAGCCGTCCCATTAAAGTGAATGGGTCTGTCAGTGAGTCAACAGAAGGTCAGAGGAGGAGCCGCTGCGGGACAGAGATGACAGTTGCTCTTTAAAAATTATGATTTAAATCAAGCCTTTTGCAAGGTGCAAAAATGATTTAAATCAACTTGATTTAAATCAACTCCACCCTGTGAATATGTAAATAATTGTTTCTCTTTTGCTGGGGGTAGGGAGTGACACACCAGCAGAGTCAAGTTAGGCGGTTTTGACACAGCAAACCCCAAAGGTTCGCCATCACAGGATTTGATAGTCCTGGAAGCGTGTGTGTGCGCGCGTGCGTGCGTGCGAGTGTGTGAATGAGTGAGTGAGTGAGTGAGTGAGTGAGAGAGAGAGAGAGAGAGAGAGAGAGAGAGAGAGAGAGAGAGAGAGAAGGGTATAGTGCCCCTAGGCTGTGCAAAACAAGTCAGAAAGCCAACCAAAGTTGAGGGGATTATTACTGCGGCTGTCCTTTCTCTCCTAAATTGCCTGTGAATGGATTATGTGCCAATGGCTCATTAGGCACAGGGTGTAAGACTATTTTTTAATGAGTAACAAATCACCCAGCAACTTCCTCCTCAATGCATAATAAAAATGTAAACAAGTGCCCATTAACATAGACACAACACTCTGTGACATTCATAGCGATTTTATGACTCTTCATAGTCATTTTCTATATAGATGGTATCAAAATCTACCTAAACCGGAACCCCGGCCAAAGTCCTAGATCTCAGCTCAGGTGCAAAAATGTGCAGGAATGACCTGGATCCCACCAAATCCCACAAAGTTCCAGATCAAACCCAGAAACATCATCTGAGCTAGGTAGGGTTGGCAAACTTCCAAGATTGGCCTGGCGTCTCCAGGAATCAGCAGCCATACCCAGGAGACTATTGAAAGGAATTCTGGAAATGCTGGCTAAATAAAATAATATCATGTTGGGGGGAAAAAAAAAACCCTCCAGGAATTGTTTCCAAGATAGTAATCCGAATTTCAGACCTGCCCACAAAATAAGCTCTAGATGTCACTCTGGATGACAAAAAAAAAACAAACCCTACTTTTACCCATTATCTCCACTCTTAATTCTGCCCTCCCAATTGTATATTTTGAAGTAATATGCCTGTATACTAATAAACCCTTGAGAATACTGTACCCAGAAAGGCAGTCCTGATAGCCCCTGAACATTGGCACTTCCCTGCCTCTCAGATGAACGAAAAGGAATACTCTCCATCCTCTGGGTAAATGAGCCACCTTTTAAGTGGCAGTCCTCTTACTATTATCAGAGTGCAAGCCTACCTTCAAGAATAGCAAGCGCAAGTCCCTGGCACCAACCTGGGAGTGTCACTAATGTGCCAGCTTCCACACTTCATATCCTGAACCTGCAGGGGTAGGTTTACGTGAGGGTGGTCATCATGGGTGGGTTGGAGAGGGCAGAGGAGGCTGGCGCTGGGGTTGGAGAGCGTGGGGGAGGCCAATGCAGAAGCATTTTGAGATGAGGAGAAAGCGGGGGAAGGTATTTCAGGCCTGGGATCTGCGTGGGACCAGCCTGGATGACGTAGGCCGTATCCTAACTCCCATCCCTGACGCGGTTAGCTTTACCGGCCCACTCAGATTTGCATGCGTGATTTCGCTGGCACAGATCTGCGTAGCCCATTGAGGTGGCTGCCATGTGACATAGGATAATGGAAAATATATCCCTTTACTTTGAGTGGTGTGGCAGCTACCCCCTAACCTGTGCTGGATAAGGTACAGGCCTGTTGACCTGCCTGTTCTAGATAAGGATTGGGTTGTGAGGGAGAGAGCATCATGTGCTATTTATGCCAGCAGTGTTTTCCAATGCGTTTTTACTAACGTTCTACATCTTTTTTTTTAATTGTGAGTGAAAGCTAAAGTAGGCATTCTGAACAAGTCTGGTTTCAGAGGCCCATACCATTCAAACACTGGATAAATAATGCCATCTCGATTCTTCCTATGTATCCGCAGTTCTGCTATAAAAGTTAAAATACGACTCTTCAAATGGAATGGCAACAAAGGATTGGAAAACTATTATATGCTAATCATTGCATCAAACGTCAGTGCAATGTACTTGTAGGTTGTGCGTCTCTGGTGCGCAAGTAGTTTTCCATAAAGTCCCCAGTTAGCAACTGCGGGGAACTTTTGTGACCCTTCATACATTATACAGCTTCTGTGTCTAGGGACAAGAGTCTAATTATATTCCTCAGTGTCTTTCCCAAAGGGTCATGAATGATTCTCCCAACATTGTAAATTAACCTAGAGTCCTATGACATTTTAAAGACTAACATGTATTATTTTGACATAATCTTATGCCACAATAAATCTCTTAGGGTGCATTCCTAACCAACTTTCTAGCTCCTGAGTAAGGACAATTCAGCTCTGAGATAGGGGAACAAAAATTCTCTTACCTTGAGGAGGCCTCCGTGACTGCTACTCCATGGCAGGTTGCTAGGTATGCCTCACTGGCCCAGCTATGTCAGTGCTGGAAAGCTGTGTGCAGCCTCCCAGGCCCTCAGAATGCTTCCAGAAAGCCGAAAATTGTCACTTCATGGTTTTCCCAAAGACCCAGAAGTGACGTTTTTAGGTCTTCTGAAGGCTTTGGATGGCTTTCTGAGGATCAAGGAGACCTCCCTAGCCCTCACAACATGCTCTGGGTGTTTCTTGTGAACTGCTGATTCCAAAATATTTCCTCCAGCACATTTTAAGTAAGCTATTTGTGGGGTGGGGGAATGGGAGTCAATTAAAATGTGTGCTGTATTTCTGTGGGGTGGGGTGGTGCTTGGAGGAATCCTGGAACTTTTAACCCATTCATTCATTTATCTAAACGCTGTATCCAGTGATGTCATTCAGGGGGAACAGACCAGAACGGGCGTTCCGGATCCTAATGGGCTCCGTGGCTGGTTCCAGGTTCCCGACAAGTGCCAATCAAAAGTGAGTTCCTGTTCCTAAATCATTTGAATGACACCACTGGCTTATAAAATTTAAGTATAAATTTTATACTTAAATTTATTTATTTATTTTCCCAGCGTGATTTATTTATTTTCCTCAACGTGATGCTAGATAGGTGATGCGGCCCTCTGGCTGAAAAGTTTGGAGACTCCTGTTCTAGGGCCTCAAACTCCCCTGCAGGATACAGCGTTCTTCCTATCAGCATGGCTGTATCGCTGCATAGGGAGTTACATAGGATTGGGCTGTATGTTTTGTTCTCCATTGCCGAAAGATCTGAGGCAGCAGTATAGACACCTTGTAACCCTAAGGCCAGGAACAAAGCAGTACAGGTTTACGGCCTTCACGTCCGTATTCAAAAGCAATTTACTATATGAAGGTTTACACTTAGATTTTCAATGTCTTCCCTGACGTTGTCTTGAGAGAATGATAAATTACAGATAGGTTTGTCTGCTCTTGAGTAGACACAGTCATTTGTTTTCCTCAGGTACAGTATTAACATGCTGGGTTCCTCTTTAGAAAGCAGCTGTCCCTCTCGCCCTCCCCCTAGTTCTCTTCCCCCCTGAAATAATAATGGCAGAAAGAAGCAGATGGCCAGATTGTTGGCAAATGCTTTTGTATTACAGTTTACATTCACCAAGACCCTTCCACTGACACAAGCAATGTCATTCTCTGGTAATGTTTGGAATTAGTCTCCAGGGTCACCATTTCCTGGGCATTATCAGATAATAAGTCCAAAACTGTGATGACTGAAATATTTTTCAAATCCTGGTGCACTCCTAAAATGATACGATTTGCAGCCCTGTGAGTCTTCTTATAGTGTTATCATCCATACAAACACTACCAGAGGTGATACATTTACAGAGGGAATCATTACTGTCAGAGCAAACAGGTTTTTTGCTATAGAAGGTTTACCATATTCAAATGGGGACAGAGTGTCTCTGCCTTTAACCATTGTATAGCAGAGGGAATTTTGGCAGGTGCAGCTTTTTTAACCCTTCCATGTTGAGCTGCACCTGCCAAAATTCCCTCTTCTATACAATGGTTAAAGGCAGAGGCATTCTGCCCCCATTTGTATCTGGTAACCCTATCTAAAGCCAAGCAGCTATGGGGGATCTGATCTCAGCCTTGCTAGCTGGAAAACTAAACCCACCCCACACCAGCTACTATATCTCCACTGGCTCTTGTTTGCAAGGTGAGAATTGGGGAAAAGAAAAGCATACTAACCTGAGGCCTTGAAATGTTTTAATCTCAGTTAGTGTACTGCAGTTGTTACCGAACTGTGAGCTGTGAACCAGCCAAGGGAGCAGCAAAATCCTTGCAAAAAACCCCGCTGCCCTCTACAACATACAGGATTGTAGCTCTAATGGGGAGCCATGGCCAATGGCCCAGAAGGTCAAGGGAGCCACCAGTCAGAAAAGTTTGGGAACCACTGGTATACTGTGATTGTCTGGCAATTTGTTGTGATTCAGAAAGCTATGCTCTTTTGTGGTATGGCATATATGGTAGAAGAAGGTAGGAGGAAATAATTCTGGAGATGCACACGCTACCCTTTGCTGCCCCCTAGGAAATAGTCTTGACACTGGTGAGGTAGTGGTGCATAGCTAAAAAGAGCTCAAATATGCAGCCCACAACTGGCAAGACTTGAAGGTGGGTGATTCTTCTCCCTAAATCTCAAACATCCCCCAATGGATTATCAACCATCTGACTGAGTACCTGGTGTCATCCCCTCCGCAGTACACAAAAGCAGCCCAGAAGGCATTACACAGAACTGGTGTACAGTAAGTCCTAGGTTATGGGCATCCCAATCCTAGCTACCTGCTCAGTATCCAGCGCAAGGTTGGGACTAGAAGCTGCACAACAGAGTAAGGGGAATAGTAATGAGGCAGCTCTCCCAATAGGACTACTTGGATCTGCGCTAGCAAAATAACTAGTGCGGATACGGGGGCCCTTTGCGAGGCCAACCAGGCTGGGACTGGGCATCTGGCCTATGTCAGCCGGACTGATCCCACCCTCCTCCCCAGGCCTGTCCAACCACAGGTCTGAACTCCCCCCACCTTCCCCCAATCCACCAGCCCTTCCTCCACTCTCCCCTACATGGGCCTCCCTCAGCCAACATGGTCAACACGGGTCCGGGAACTGGCACAAGGGGGCAGCTCATGTCTTCGCACTGGCGTCCCCGACTTCTGAGTCCCTGCAAACATGCCTTATGGCTGGCACAAGAGACTTGTGCCAGCCAAAGAGCACCTCAGGATTGCACTCTCGTGTGAGAGAATGCTAGGCTCTTACTTAAGTGAGCTGCCTATTTTGAGAATACTTCAGAAACGAAGAAACTTGCAGCACAATTCAATGCATCTCCGAGAAGTAAGTTGCATTGTGTTAAATGGAGCTTACTCCCTGGCAAATGTGTACAGGATTGCAGCCCTAGAAAGAGAGACCAAAGAAATACAGCTCCCGTGTCCAGATTTTCTATTAACCAATATGGTGATGATAAACAAAGAACACCCACTATAACAGAATGTTCAAAAAATGCCTTGGGCATTGCAGAAACAGTGTGTAATCAAAAACTTTATATAAAAGAAATCTTATAACGCATACAATATTTGTTTATAAAATAACAAATATGGCACCAGATAGCCAGACAGACGGCATCAGTCAAAGGATGGTTGAAAACAATCTTTAACTTCCTACTATAAAATTACTGTTGCATTTCCAAAAACAACCTTCAGTATTAATAATTGGTACCAGGATATTAAGCAGCATTTCAACACAGCTTTTGCTTTATAATCTGAAAATCCATTTAAACCAGAATATTTTTAGATCAGAGCTGGCCCTGTCATTAGGCAGCAGGTTTTGCTGAACCAGTAAAAGGCAGTTATTTAATTTATTAGTATATTTTTGCCAATATGAGGGTGGAAAGACCTGGCTTTTATGCCTAAGCAGTAACGTATTTCAGGGCAATCTCTGCAAATGGTTTTAGACCCTGCGAAGCCAATCAGAAACGTATTTGTTTGAAAGCAAGTTCCACTGATGTTTGGGATTTCTTATAGATCAAGAAATTACTACTAGGGATCATATTTTAAATGGGAAAGGTAACATTACAGGATAGGACAGAAGTTGCTCCCTAGAACACAAGAGCATAGCTCAAGGAGTCAAGACACAAGGGCAGTGGTGTTATTCTACCGGAACACTGGGCGGGACATCCGGGTGATTGACAGCCCGCCTGTCACATTCTGCAGCGTTACGCCGTTTGCGTAACGTACACAAGCAGCGTAATTGGTTACGCAAACGGCGTAACGCTGTGGAACGCGAAGGGTGGGCTGTCGATCACCCGGATATCCCGCCCAGTGTTCCGGTAGAATAACACCACTGCACTAGGGGCTCAATCAACTTTCTAGTTCTGATGCAGCCACAATGCAACCCCAAGCAAATGTTCCCTTACCTTGAGGAGGCTTCCATGACTGTCCCCCAACAACAGGATACAGCGCACGCCCCATTGGCATGGCTACGTCAGCGCTGGA
This sequence comes from Lerista edwardsae, assembly GCA_029204185.1. Lineage (NCBI taxonomy): Eukaryota > Metazoa > Chordata > Lepidosauria > Squamata > Scincidae > Lerista > Lerista edwardsae. The sequence goes on from JAJKFI010000012.1 coordinate 1,510,604, forward strand.
AAATGGGATAGAATTGGGCCCTAAGTCAATGGTTTTCAAACTCCCCTGGAGTTTGAAAAGCACTGTAAGTGCTTGCAGGGGCGGGAAATGGCAGCGACACAATCCCCAAAATTGCACTGCTGCTGGAAAGACAGTGGGGTTGGGGGGACTTACCACTGCCCATCCCAGTGTCCGTGGGGGTCAGAGAGCCCCACGGACCCCTCTGCAGGGATCACTGTGCATCCAGAATCTGAAAAAAAGATCACAAAAGCCTTCCGGGTTGATTTTTTTTTCAGTTTCTGGACACACAGGGAGCCTTGCAGAGGAGTCCTCAGGACTCCCTGACCCCCACAGATGCTGGGGTGGACAGCGGTAAGTCCTCCAGCCCCATTATTTTGCCAGCAGCAACACGATCCTGGGGATTGCATCACTGCCTTCGCCCGCCCCTGCCTCTTAAAGGTAAAGGCTTTCAGGCTGGGGCATTGTGACACCCCAGTTTGAAAACCTCTGCCCTAAGTATTGACGGTGGTGCAAAGCACCATGTAAGTGGTCCCTGCCCCTCACCACTGAAGCTATACTAGGTGGCAAGAGCAATGTGGCATAGACGCCGCCACACAGTTTTTTGGAATGACTCGTGTCAAGGGGGAGGAGCTGCTTACGTGGTGCATTGTGATGCTGCTTTTTGACCCACCTCTAGCTATGCCACTACCAGCACATTTGGTAATATTACTGAGTGACAAATGGAATCCTGACTTAATTCACCACCTCAATAGTAGACCCACTTTTAATTTCTGTCTTTTCTCTTCCATCAGGGTATCAGGGTATTTATCAGGGTAAATCCTACCATTAAGCAGAGTGAGGCAATCGACGTTGAACTCCTGTTACATATCAGTATAAACCATTATTGTATGTTTATCATCATGTAGATGTAGAGCCACTATGTAGTTGAACATATGCAGTTGTCTTTTATTGAATCAGAGAATTGGAGCATCTAGGTCTCAGTGGTCTAAACAGGATTTCTCAAACTGGGGGTTGGGGCCCACTTGGTAGGTTGGGACCTGATATTATTTATTTATTTATTTATTTATTTATTTATTTATTTATTTATTTATTAGATTTCTATCCCACCTTTTTGCCCGAAGGCACCCAAGGCGGCATTACAACATAAAAAATACAATAAAATATAAAATGTAACATTAAAAAGCAATTTAAAAACAATATTAAAACAATACAGTAAAACAAAATTAAAACAGAACAGTACAATTTAAAAAGAACAAGCCCAGTGGATCATAAGGTATGAAATATAAAAATGTTACAAACCAGCCGGCCAGCCTGTCAACAGTTAAAAGCTTTTTGAAATAAAAAGGTCTTCAGCCCCCGCTGAAATGTTAACAAAGAGGGAGCAGTTCTCAATTCGAAGGTCAGTATCTAGTCAGTATCTGGTCAATATCTGGTCAGTTCCCTAAAGTCTCCAATGAAAACAGGGGATGGAAGGATCAGCCCTGAGGCTATTCAAAAATCAGAGAGCTGCTAACTGTCCTGCAAACAGATGAGCTCCTGCAGTTTGAAAACATGTAAATATAGGGAGAGAAATGTTGGGCAGCACAGTCCTATAGACCACACAGCATCTGCACAAGGGGGTTGTGCCGATGTTGCACGCTTAGCGCTGGTGCTGGGGTGCCAGTGTGCACCCTCATGTCACCGCTTAAGCAACAAGATCATAACAAGTCCATCAATGACAGGTAGTGGGTGCAGTTGAAGGCTTGGTCCCATAACTAACTTGGTCCCATAAGCCATGAAGCTATTCATTAGAGCTGCCTCATTACAAGAAGTGGATCAAGGTGTTTTTTTTTTCAAATAAGTAAAATATTACTTGTAAATGAATAAATATTTTTCTTTCTAGATGAATTTTTTGAAAGTCTTGTAAAGGTAGGTGGGTTCCAATAATGTGTCATTTCCAAAAAGTAGATGCTAAATGTTTGAGAACCACTGGTCTACAACGACTGGCAAGAGCTCTTTGAGTTTTTTCCAGCCCTAGCTGGAGGTGTCAGGCATGGTACAGGGACGTCTTAATCAATTAATAAGAGCTACTTTTGCTCTTCATTCTAGAGAAAAGTAGGTGATCAAATTGCACACAGTGGAGGGAAAAAGGGTTTCACGTGGGCTCTTAGAGCGCAATCCTAACCTGGAGTTAGGCTGGCACAATTGGGCCAGCAAAGTTTGGCCAGCACAAGGGACACTGCAAAGTATTTTTGGACCACTCAGAGTCAGAGAGGCCAGCACACAGACATGCGCCACCCTCCCTGACTCTGAGTGGTTCAAACGCACTTTACAGTGGCCCTTGAGCTGTGCAAATTTTGCTGGCCTAACTGGGCTGGCCTAAATCCAGATTAGGATTGTGCTCTCAATGACCTTGGACACCATTTGCCAGGAATTTCTCCTGCACACTTCCACCAAAATGAATAAGACGTGCGCAAGGGCACTCCAGCATGCAAGACAACTTCCCGGTGGATTACAGCGGCCCCATCTGTTTTGCTCACTAGAACATTAAGAGCAGGTATGCAAAGTGAGGTGGAAATTTAAAATGTCAAGCAAACCACCGAAAGGAATCTCTGGAGTCAGGAGATGAATGATGCCTCCCTGTCTACATGTCTTTGCTTCACAGCAACTATCAAAGTAAGCATTAGTTTTCTTTGGGGGAATTTATCCAAATCTCATTTCAATATCATGCTTAAATGTTCTAGTAAAATCGTCTTTCTTTCTCTCATGATACTGCATTACTGATGAGTCTTGGCAGTGACAAATGACAAACTGTGTCTTCCTCACTTGGCAGTTCTCATTTGCATTCTGCCGCCGCCATCTCCCTCTCGTTGAGATGGAAAGAAAATAAAATTGAAACTGCAACAGTTCTGAGGAGAACATTAAAGCACCCCAGATTGAAGCAGGTCAGCAGTTCTGCCTTCTGCAAGCTGCTACTTGATGCTACATAAGGGCAGGCAAAGTAGCAATTGGAGTTACGAGCTGGCGGAAAAATTAAGCAAATTATTTCTTAAAACTTTGTCAACCTTTTAAAAAACACTAGAAACCCCTTACAACGAATTCCTTTTTAGAAAAGTGTGACTCATGGTTCAGTGTTAGAAAGGCTTAGAATGGTTCAGCTCGTATGATTTTAGGACTCCAAAAAATTGGTAGTTGAGAAGGGGATACAGGATACACAGTTCATGTGGAGCAGAATTATTTAAACAGGACTGAAGTCTGAGGGCCACACAATTTACCTCACCTATTTCACTTAGAGCGCAATCCTAACATGGAGTTGGGCCCGCATAGTTAGGCCAGCAAAGTTTGGCCAGCAGCATTTGGACCACACTCGGAGTCAGGGAGGATGGTGCACATCTGTGGTTAGGATTGCACTCTTAATGAATATGTCCTTGTTTCTTGCATCCTTCTTTTCTTTTTTTAATTTTTAAATTTTGATTCATAAACAATACATACAAATCAACAAACCACAAACCATACAAATCAACAAACACAAAAGGAGGGTGCAAGATACCATGCACCATGTTTACATCATACCTCGTTCTAAATTTTCTTGACCTGGTTTTCATTCAATTCAATTCAACCTCTTATATCATTTTACTACTTATAATACACATTAAGTTCTACATTTCTTAAAAAGAGAAAAGAAAAAAATTATCTTTAAATGCCCTCAGTTTCACTTTCTATATATTCATTTTCATCCAGGCATAAAATGGCTCCCATTGCTCAATATGTGTCGGCCTTCGTTGATCCAATATTTCTGAGAGTTTGTCCATTTCTGCAACATCCATTATTTTTTCTATCCACTCATCTTGCATTGGGATCTTAAAATCTTTCCAGTATCTAGCATATGCATTCTTGCATCCTTCTTTACTTGTGTTCATTTCTTCTGTCCTATCCCATCCCTTTAGCATGTCAGAACACCAAGGGCCTGCCAGAGGTGTCTAAGATGCATTTCCGTTTTTTCCTAAAAATGCAAGAAGCCTCCCACATGCATTCTGAGTTGCAGGGAGGCAGCACAGTCACATCTCACATTCTCTGGATGTGACCCTCCAGATGCGACTAAAGGCGGATCCACGGCTGGGGGGGACAGTGGAGGCACCACCCCATAGGCATGACACACGAGGTCAGTTGTCCCTGCTGACTCCCCCCCAGTACACTAGTGTTCCTCCTTTCTAAAATCCTCCATTCCCCAATGCTTGTTTAATAAACCTCCTGCTTATTTTCTCCCAGTAGGATCCTCTCTGACAGAGGAGACCTTTTCCTAGACCAACACTGTATTTTTCATGTTGCCCTCTCGAGTATAAATTCCTCCAGTTTTGTTTAATTCTGGGCATGGCAACCTGGGCCCAAGACTGTGTGTACATGTGTAGATAATAATATGTGCCTGTGTGTGACAGCAGTGTTAGCAATGCTATAGGGATGTGAGACTTGATTGTAGGCAATGGCTTCAAAGGCCACACTGCTGCTAAGAACAGAGAAGGCTGGGCTGCAAAATTGTTTGAAACCCTTTCTCAGAGAGTCCTGTTTACATCTCCCACTACCAGGGGTCCTTTTGGATTCGGCTGTAATCTTTTCCATCTTTGGTTTTCAGGGAAACAAACAACAAAAAGAGTAAAAGAGCTAATGAAAGCAGGAAAAAAGAGCTTCCCACCAGACATGAATCTGGCAGCTTTAACACGTATCTCAGCAGCACTGATTTCCCATGTGGCCACCTTAGATCGCAGGGCCTCAGCAGCCAAACCAGAATGGATGGCAATAATAATTAGATTCTGATGAGAGAGGGGCCCAGAGGAGGGCCAATTTTTTTTCCTAAAGATTTAATGAAAGGAGGGTGGGGTATCCAAAACTGATATGAAGTGAAATTAGATAATCCAAGTGCCTTTAAACACTTAGAACCATCCGCTTCATGGAAAAGCAGAGTGAAAAATACCTGGCACATCAAAAATTGATCAAAACTAAGGAATGTTAATGTGTGCTCCCTTCCAGACCAGTAAGATTCAGGGTGACCCAGCTATTATTTAATGTCAGTATCAGGCCATTTAATTTTCTGCTTCAGTTCCTTTCCTGCTTGTCTTCCCCAACCTCTGCCTAATGGCTATCCCACTTCTTATCTCCACTTCTGCTGTTCACTTTGGGCTCCTCAAACACCGTCTTCTGTGTGGCATTTGATGAGACACTAAACTCCTCCAAGAATGGCACTCGCACTCAATAACCAATGGCCATTTTCATTGGTTCATGGCGCACATGTGAAAACAACACGTGCCTCCAAACTGAATGCATTTACCACTTTTCTCCACTTCTTGAAAAATTAGGAAGGTGGATGTCAGTTGTATTTTAGGCTTGATTTTCTTTGAACCTTCCATTACTTTTCTATCCCTCTAACCAAAATGTGCCAGATAGAATGAGCTCATTCTAATGCAAATATGCAGATTTTATGCATATGTCAGGTAATGCAATCAGGTTGTCATTTATTTTTATTTTAAGATTGAAATTCAAAGGCTGGGTTTCTGCCAGGAAATGGCTCATCTGACTATTACCACCCCAGCCCAGAGATTTGTGTACAATCAGACATCCATTTCGAAGCTCTTGGGCACCTGATTCATATAAACAAAGAAAACCAAGCAAGGATTTGGCGTCTGTGATTGAAATTCATGATGCAGCCAGTCCAGATGAAGGAGCTTCATGATTCTGGATTACAGAAAATGGGCAGGTCAACATTGGGTTGGATTCTGATAGGAGTTTGTGTGAGCAGAATGAAAATCAACACAGGGGTGTTGGTAGTAGCTTTCCCAGAGAAGGACAACATGTAGCGCATCCGTTTTTTGGGGGGTGGGCAGTGGATGCTGCAGGATGGAAGGAGAATGTGACTGTGGCCTTTCATGAGTGGCATGGTGCCTGCCTGCCATTCTCTGGCCTAAGCCAGTCTTATAATGCACTATTTAAATCTGCACTTCGCAAACTGCATTATTGTTATCCTTTCTCAGAAAAGATGACAGAAGTGAGGAGGGGAACCAGGGAAAGCAGCAACAAAAGCCATCAGTAAGCAACACCTTGTGTGCTGTGAGCTGCTTCTTACGAGATATTTCTTATTTTAAGTACAGACACAGTCATCAAACAAAAATGTACTGCACATCCGCTATGGAGCGTAGATGTGTGTTTCAGGCAAAGCTTTTCCCTTTGAAGTATATGGAAGCAATTTTTCCTTACATTCCTTCATATGGTGTCACATCTTGTGTGGACATAATAAGGAGAACATAATAAGGAGATTCCAGTTGGACATCAGGAAGGCATTCCTGATGGGTTCAATACTGGAACAGATTGCTGAGGGAGGTGGTGGATTCTCCTTCACTGGAGATCTTGAAGCAGAGGCTCAACAGGCTCTTGCTGGAGATGCTCTAGGAACATAAGAACATAAGTAGAGCCCTGCTGGATCAGGCCAAAGGCCCATCTAGTCCAGCTTCCTGTATCTCACAGCGGCCCACCAGGCGCCCCAGGGAGGCATGAAACAACAAGATGCTTGCATCCCGTTGCCACTCCCTTGCACCCGGTACCAGTAGCCCACCACCTTTGTAAGGAGGTTGCACAATCCATCATTGCCTATAGCCCACGATGGACCTTTCCTCCAGAAATC
>JAJKFI010000012.1:1517262-1540419 GCA_029204185.1 Lerista edwardsae
GCCATCACCACCTCCTGTGGCAAGGAGTTCCACAGATTAACTACCCGCTGGGTAAAAAAGTACTTCCTTTTATCTGTTTTAACTCTCCCAACCCTCAGTTTTAGTGGATGCCCCCTGGTTCTGGTGTTTTGAGAGAGGGAAAAGAACATCCCTCTATCGACTTTATCCCTTCCATGCATAATTTTGTATGTCTCAATCATGTCCCCCCTCAGGCGCCTTTTTTCTAGACTGAAGAGCCCCAAACGCTGCAGTCTTTCTTCATAAGGGTTACTCTCATTACTTCATAAGGAAGGTTACTTCATAAGGAGGGTTACTCTCTATAGCCAGGGGGTTGGACTAGATGACCTTGTAGGTCTGTATGATTCCATGAACTCTGGATGTTTGGCTGATGTTTTCTCACTGGAAGATAATACTTAGGTTTTAGGTTTAGGATACCTTTATTGGCATATCGGAAGATAATACTTAGAAAATGGTCACTTGATATCTGCAGACTTTTCTGGAGCAAGAGCTTAGAGGATAGGACACCACCATCTCCAGGGCTAGCCCAGCCATGAGGCAGACTGAATCAGTCATTTCAAGGGGTGGGCTGGGATTCTGGCATGGAAAATAAAGAACCCCCAGAGATACACAGAAGGTTACTATCCCTGCTCTAGCATTTGTTTTGATTCGCCTGACCTGATTTTCACCATCAGCGATGAGACACTAATATTGTTCCTAAACTGTACCACTTCAGTCTGTGGTGCGGGGTTGCATGGCTGAACGAGTTCCTATGGAAAAAAAATCTCTGCAACTACAGTAGGAGATATCAGAGGGAAAAAAATTGAGCATAGCCATAACAGGACTGTGTCAGTTTTGTGTTTGTAGAGGTTTTTTTTTTTTTTTTCTCATTCTAGGCATTCAAACATGCCATTCCCATATGGTGGCACAGACTTATGCCTTATCGTATTGCCTTTTGGGAATTGTAGTTGCCAATACCAGTCATGGCTGACAACCGTTCAGAAATTCAAACATCCCACATGCACCAAGACTAAAGATGCAATCATATACACGTTTACTGATAAGTAAGTCCCATTGAACACAGTAAGACATAATTCCATGTGAACATGCATAGGAATGCTCTATAATATACCCAGGAATTAGAGACTTTTAAGTATATGCAGTGTGTGTGTGTGTGTGCGCGCGCGCATGCACACACACAAACTACAGAAAACATTTGTAAGAATAATGTAAGAATCATAATATCTGAGCTAAAAAGAAGATACTGCACGGTATTTAGCAAATCAAAGGTTGCTTGGTTGGGGTGTCTGGTAATTCACAGCTCTGAAGAGTTTCGCTGAGAGTAAGGGGTTAACCTGAAATGATTTCTGGTTTTGCGGTTCATGTGTTTTCATAGTTACTGTAACAATGGTAATTCCAACAACTGTTTCAGCAAAGTAAGAGACTAACATTAAAGACTTTTGTGTATCTACCTATCTACAAAGTAGCCTAATCAGCCTGAATGCAGACAACATACAGTATGTACCAAATTTTATTATACACACCAAGTCAGAGAAGAACTTCCAGTGAAAATGATAGTCAGTTCATAATACACCCAAGAATTATGAGGTGGACAAGTTTGTATTCCAGACCTAGGTAAAATTACAAAATTTGGGAGCATCTTTACTCTGATTTAGATCTTTGCCTGACTTCTCTAGCTGTCGCTAGATGACAATTGACCCCTTGATTGATTTGATATTGTGGAACTAGACTGGAAATGGGTGGTTGGCAGTACCTCTAGCAAGAGAGATCAAGTACAAAACTCTGGTTGTTGTTGTTGTTGTTGTTGTTGTTGTTATACTTTTGTACAGTCACTACAGGTGTGGTGACTGGTATACTCTGACCATCGGGTCCTTCCCAAGGACCTGGGATGTTCAGAGGTATTTTCTCAGTTTGTGGGCAGTCCCCTGCTAACTGGGCATGAGGCACTTTTTAAAGTGGTATTCCTCTTATATTTAGCAAGGGAAGAGGAACAGGCCCTCTTCACCCCAGCACAGTGTCTTTTCTAGTGGCTGTCGCTGGGAGTGTTCTACTTTTTTTTTTTTTTAGATTGTGAGCCCTTTTGGGATAGGGAGCCATTTAACTTTTTTTTTTTTTTTTTGCCTGTAAACCGCTTTGTGAAGTTTTTGTTGAAAAGTGGTATATAAATACTGCTTGCTTTTGTAGTTGCATAGCGGAGATTTCAGTGATGTCGAGTGTTTTAAGATGTTGCTTAAGTCTCTTTACTGCACCCAATGCTCCTATTACAATTGGCACAATGGTGACTTTCTTTTTCCATAGCTGTTCTATTTCAATTTGCAAATCCTTGTATTTTGTGATCTTTTCAAATTCCTTTTCTTCCACTCATGCATCTCCTGCTATTGCTACTTCTATTATTGTCACCTTCTTCTTTTCCTTGTCTACGACAGTCAAATCAGGGGTATTATGGTGTTTGTCTGTCTGTATTCTAGAGTCCCATAATACTTTTGCACACTCATATCATCATCATCATCATTAAAATGCATAGCCCATCAGATGTTCATGGCTGTTTTTAGCCTGTTAAACAGTGGGTCCTTCCCAAGGATTGAAGGTATTCGCAGATATTTTTATAATATTTGTGCTGCTTTCAAATACAAATACAGCTTGTATTACCCAAATACAGCTGCTTTCTAGAGTTGGTATACAGTAATTGCACTTACACCCAGAACATTCAGGTGTTTTTCAAAATCTTTTAATATTGCACCTGGAAGCATTCCCAGAAGAGGGCTATGTTTTGTAATGGTTTGATTTGTCATAAAATGGACCCTCCCCCTTGCCTTCTGAGCCACTCAAGGCAGCAAGTAAAGCAGAATTGAGACATATCCACATTGCTCTCGCCATCCAAAAGGGCTCCAAAGGCAAGGGGGAGGGGCCACTTATATGGCACATTGAGATTCCTGCAAAACATTAGAGTGTTTCACCCTGCTGGGAACACTACTTACTGCACCTAGAGCTCTGGCAAGGCTGGAGCCACAAAACAAGGCTAGAGCTCCTACAACTTTAGCCTTTTTCTGCCACAGGCGTTCAACTTTAATTTGCAAATCTTTATATGGTGTTAATTCCCTTTTCCTTTTCTTTCTCTTCCATTCTTCATCCCCAGATATTGCCACATTCATTGTCCCAACCGGCTTCTTTTCCACACTGGGGCTAGTTGTGGGCTAGATGTTTGTCTGTTTGAATAGGAAAATCCCACAAAATGTTCATTCATTCATTTTCAATTACTTTTCAGCTTTGTGGTCCCATTAATTTTGGGGCAGTGGAATATTAAACTTTTTGCAGAGGTTACAATGCACCATTGCTGAAACTTTATTATGTCTCTCCAAATTGTCTGCCTGTGAAAACTTCTAATTAATTATTATTAGTTATTATTAATTCATTGTATACCCCGCTTTTCAACCGCTTATTACAGTTCCACTGTGGGGCCTGAGCCATTCACACAGATCCTACTGACTGCTGTCAACAGTATGAACGATTAAGAAGGGCATTGTTGGAATTTCCAAACAGCTTGCGTATATCTGGCACAGTGAACCAGCACAGCTGATACTCTTGAAATCCATTCCACCATCTAAAAGCAACCTAATTGTAAACTTGTTTGACAGGGATCGCATGACTACCCACTTACAGAAAGCACCATTGGCATTAAATAAATTAATGGACATTTTTAGTTGTGTTTTATTGTGCATGTTTAAATCTTTTAAGCTGGCCATAGGATTTTCAAGCTTCAGTTTATGACAGAAAATCCCTCTGGTAAAGCAGTATCGGGCATTTGCAGAAAACCAGCAACCCAATTTAACCTTGTCTGTACTGTCATTTCCTCTCTCCTTAGCCTATTTGCCATTCTAAAGACTGCACTACCCAGAATCTTTAACCACCATTACATTTTGAATTCCAGTGTCACTAATTTGATGCCTTCATCCCTCTAGCATTTGAGCTAAGCACTGCTGAACTGATAGACAGGATAGTAATGTGTGAGGTGACTCTTTATTTTACAAAGACTACAGAAGGTGAGCGAGAATCAGAGCTGAGAGGCAACAGCGATCAGGAGATGGAGTTTGGAAGTGTAACTTGAAGCCCCTTATGATTAAAGGGCTTCACATTTATATTGGTAATTAAACAGGGTATTAATATAAAAGCCAGCACTCCGCCCATCACTGTATGAAACTGGCAGTGCAAACCTATACTTGTGTACTCAGAAGTAAACCCAATTGAGGGCCCAATCCTTTCCGAATTTCCAATACTGATGCAGCCATGCCCTGCAGTCATGTCAACAAGGGGACAGTCACAGAGGCCTCCTCAGTAGTGTCACCAGAGGTGGCAGGGTATTAAGTTTTGCAGGCATTTCAACGCAATGTGTAAGCAGCCACTCCTCTTTGCCATTGGAGCTATTCTGGATGGCGAGAGCAACATGCAGGAGACACCTTTGTGTTGCTCTCGCCGCCTAGAATGACAGCAGAGGGAGGAACTGCTTACATGATGTGTTGAGGAGCTGGCAAAACGTAGCAACCTGCCCTCGCTGGCAATGCTACTGGGCCTCCTCAAGGCAAGGAAATGCATTATCCCAGGGCTGCATTGTGGCTACAGCTGTGCTGGTAAGTTGATAGGACTGAGCCCTGAGTTTAATTAAACTTACTTCCATGGAAGTATGCAAAGGATTGCAGTCTAAGAAGAGCAGAGGGATACAGATGACCCATCTTAATAGAGGTGGCTCCAGCCTTGGGAGGGGCTACCTGAGACAGAAGCTCTCCACTGGGTCCTCCAGTGACGTAAGAACATAAGAAAAGCCTCACTGGATCAGGCCAAGGACCCATCTAGTCCAGCTTCCTGTACCTCACAGTGGCCCACCAGATACTTGTATCTTGCTGCCACTCCCCTGCATCTTGCATTCTGAGATAGCCTATTACCCTTGCACCACCCCCAAGAAAGGCACCAGACTGCAGTTGGGGTTTAACTTCATTAAACACAAGTGACAAATTTTTAAGTCATGAACCCTACTGGACACACCCTCACCAGTCTGGGGTAGGCAAACAAAACCTGCCATCCATGGCCAATTCTGATGACACACAAAAAATTCCTAACCGGCCCTTATGATGAGCGACCAGTTATTCCCAGCCTGGACATACCTGTCATAGCTTGTAACCTGTGATGGAGTTTTCCTTCAAAAATTTGTTCAATCCCCTTTTAAAGGCATTTAGGCCAGACACCATCAATCTTGTGGCAAGGAGTTCCACAGAATAATACTCCGTCCATGCTTTTGGAAAGCTGACAACTTCACCTCCGAATCTAGAAACTGGGTGCGCAACCCCACTACAGTTCCAGGTTCTCATGCAAAAGACTCACGTCTACACATTCCTGATGGGTCCTGTATCCCAACTAGCTTAATGGGCAATGGTGGGGAGCACCAGTAGTAACACCAGGGGAAGAAGAGGATAGCCCACTGCTGTTCCCCACCATGAGCCTGTCAAACCAGCCAGGGGCTCAGGGATCAATGGTGGGACTGGAGACGAAAGCCGTAGGAGGGACTGTCTCTCCTTAGTGCTATCAATGAATTCCTGGCTGCCTTTGCTCCCAATGCAGTTTTGAGGGACAGGAGATCTGGGGTGAAGAAGGAAGTTCTCTGTTGCTGTTGCTACCTGCCAGTTGCTTGGGAAGGGCTCCCCTCTGGCCTGGTTTCCTGGACAGAAGTGGAGAGCAGTGGCAACACCGGACATCAATGTGCAATTTGCACTAATCCGATGTTTATTGGGGTTCAAGTGGGGGGGGGAGCGCTGAAGGAATTAATAAAAATTTACTGCTTCTTGCCCAGCCATTGAAACCCTGGAAGCCTTGATATTAGAAAACCCTTGGGTGGTTGCTCCTTATCAAAACTTTTGAATTACAGGGATTCACTATAAACATTTGTTAACTCCTGCAAGATTTACATTCCACTTCTCTCTTATAAATGATATTCCTAACTCTTACTGCTCCTTTGGGACTTATTTAATTTAGCAGTTGCTTCAGAAGCACTTCATAAAAAAACAGTTATTGAATTAATTGTGATATTTCCAGCCTAACATTCATTTATGACATCCTTACCACCTGTAATCCTTTTCCCAATTTACTTATAGAGGCAAAATTGAATAATTTCAGATCCGATTATTTTCTATATTTATATGGTTATGGTGAAAATCCTGGCATCCCTACTATTCAGAGCTGAGAGTTTATCATCCTGAGAAAATATTGTATGGACTTCTTTTCCAAAGCCCCTAATTCTTTTTAAAAGAGTTAATTAACCTTCATTAAGATGAATAAAGTATTAAGACTGCATCTCAATCTTTCTTGATATTGCTTCATTTTAAACTTTATTTTTGCACTCAGTAATATCAGGATACAGGAACCACAACAAACCTGTGAGGTAGGCAAGGTTGACAGCTAGTGACTGGTCCCACGTTTTGGGGGCTAACCAGGGATTTGAACTTTATAGGTCACTCCAGTGTAAGTCCAACACTAAGAGCGCCATCCTAACCTGGAATTAGACCGACACAGTTAGGCCAGCAAAGTTCAGCTGGCACAAGGGCCCCCGTAAAGCACGTTTGGACCCACTCTCTGAGTCAGGGAGGATGGCGCATGCCTGTGTGCTGGCCTCTCTCTGACTCTGTGGGTCTCTTCAAATAAATATCACCACTTTTGGTGGCATATATGAAGATCAAAGGAACAGGGAGCTTTGAAAAGGGGAGAATAGGATCATAGGAATGGATTCACCCCTTCCTGCCTCTCCCTGCTCCCCAGCTCCTCCCCCTCCCCACCGAGTTCCCCCCCCCCAGTCTTTCCTGTCCCTGTCCACCTCCTATTCCCACCGCTGATTTACTGGGCCCAGCAAGCACAGCAGGGCCCAGCAGCAAAAACTGTTGCAGCAGTGCTCACGGAATGGCCAGTGACAGAGCCTTGTACGCTCCACCGGCAGCCATTTTATGACAGCAGCAATAGCTTCCGCTGTTGTAATGGGCTCTGCCCAGCGTAGGCTTTTGGACTGTCACACATTCAGCACTCAGACAAGCTGCAGAGTGTATGTAAAAATCCTCTTCACACGAAATCTTCGCTGTGTTCAGCAAGCAGGAGGAGAGGGAGCGAGACTGCGCCTGCTGGCCACGCCCCCTGAAATCCACACACCGTATGGTCCGCCTCTGCTTTCCAACAGCTGTACATCTGGCTTTCACGAGAAAGAGGCAACACTGGCATACACTATTGGATGTTGGTATAAACCAAGAAAAACATGTTGAGTGTTCATTTGCTTTAATGAATTTTGCTTTCATGTTAATTTCCTTTGTTTCACTTTTATTTTCAATTCTTTTAAAAATTGTACTTATTTTCCTATGATTTTTTTTAATAAAAAGGGAAGTGTTACTTGTATTTGCTCATTTGTAGCAATCCGTTCCTGGTTAGATCTCCACCATGCAGCCCACCCCCTTCCTTGTGGCAAGTAGTTTTGTGAAATTATATCCCTATGACACACAGCATGCATGGAAAATGGCTGCCACAAAGAGCTGCTGCTGCTTAACGTTGCAAGGAAGATAAAATGAAAATGATTGGGGACTCAAAAAATGGACCGCCCATTTTTTGCCATTTGACCTGCAGTCAGTGATGTCATTCAGGGGGAATGGACCAGAATGGGCGTTCCGGATCCTGACGGGCTCCGTGGCTGGTTCTGGGTTCCCGACAAGTGCCAATCAAAAGTGAGTTCCTGTTCCTAAATCATTTGAATGACACCACTGCCTGCAGTACATTCATTTTGGAATTAATTCATATCCATTTCCATTCATTTGGAAAGCAAATACAGAGCCCTCTAACCTGGAGCCCTCTAACCCAGATCCCATAAGATCTCTCAGTCTCATTTCAAAGTTTGCACATTAGGGGCCTCAGGCTCCTGCAAGACCTAGTGTTTTGCCCCCCTGTAGGAACACCACTGCCTGCCAGAGCAGTTGAGTGGAGCACAATGTCAGGAGAGGGCAGTGTGGGGAGTTGAACAAGTTGAGGGGAGGGTGGAACAGACCTCAGCAGGGGGTAGGGTTGGCGATGCCGGCGTACACCATAGCCAAACACCCTTCCCAAGCCTGATCCGCCTGCATGGATCAACACAGCAATATTGCTGGTGCAGGTCCAAGTTGACCCATTGTGGCTGCTGGGACTTATCCAGGGGCAAGTGTCCCCTTACCCTAAAGAGACCTTCAGCAGCCAAAAAACCTCCACAGGATGCTCATAGCCCTTACCAGTACCTCTGCACCATCACGTGGGGATTTGGGTAGGATTGGGCTGCCAGTCAGTGTTGGTGGAATACTAAAGCTAATACTAAAGTACAGTGTTTTCATTACATATACGGCCCAATCCTAAGTAAGGCCAACATAGTAAGGCCGACATAACAGGGTTGTATCCTAAAGTCCATTAGGAGGAGGCGGCAGCAGCGAAGTACAGGCCAAGGGGAGGTTTTCCCCTTACATCCACGTAAGTCCCAGCCATCCCAATGGGGCTGCTCAGATCTGTGCCTGTTGTTTTGCAGGCACAGATGCACATGCGCAGGAGCGGCCCAAATTGGGGCCACCGCAGCTGGGGATGGGGTTAAGGATTTGACACTATGGCCAACCCCCATCTCCATCCAATGCACTGCCCAATTATGCCCCCGGCACGCCTCTGAAACTCTCTCGATAAGACCCAGCGCCGACCGCGTGCCACTGATGCTCGACAGGCACAAGGCTGGCGCTGCTGGCGGTCAGGGTGGAGCCCGAGCATTGGCGCTGTTGCTTGCGCTGGTCCAGCACCATACCGCCAACGCAGATGCGCTTGATGGCAAGTTTGCTACAGCGTTCGGCCGACGCAAGAGTGTAGTGCCGACACAATGGGGGTATACCTATACGGATTGCATTCTGAGTTACTGATCAAGAATGACAACAAAATGGCTGAGTACAAATTTAATTGTTATACTTGTGCAATGTGGAGTTTTTATTTATGTAGTATTATTTGCCGTCCTGTGTCAAATATAACTTCTTGTTTCTGCTTTCACCCCCTAAGCAATCCATCCAAGGGGAACTGCAGACATCAAATTCAACTCACACAACATGATTCCGTAGTGATGCATTGTGAGGAAATGAAATAAATAATTCCCTGTTCTTATGGCGGGGCGGATGAATCTTTGTGCACACACTCAACTGGTAGTTACATGAAAGTAACACGGGTGCAGCCGTGTCTTCCTCATTTTTCAGTGGCATGTCAGCTTCAGAGGTGGACGAGACAAAGTGTTAAAACCGGGGAAAGGATGCCGACGAAACAAAGAGAAAATCCAAGCGAGGGGTTTGTCAAGTTGACAGCAGGAAGGAAAGGAAATGTTAAAAAGGGCAGGCAAAAGAAGCCCAGCATAAATAAGCTAGAGAAAGGAAGAGAAGACAGTTGGCAGGAGAGGCTAAAAATGGATTTCTGAAGACAGAAAGTCAAGGCCAAGGACTGTCAAAGAAATGTCCATCGAAGGAGACTGAGTCCAAGTGGTTTTTTTTCCCCTCATGCCAAAAGGCATATCCTGTTGTATTTAATTAGGGAAAGCCTCTTGGCATTGCATTCCGAGCCATTTCCCAAGAGGAAATTATCTTTATTTTCCATGTATAATAAAATACTATGACTCAACAACCCCATTCTGCCTGGTTCACCATAAAGATTCTTCAAGGTTTTTTTTTTCAAACCCTTCCAGTGCTCCCAGTACAGAAGGGCATCTGAGTCCACAGAGGATTTCAGGGCTTCAGGACTGTCTCCAGAGACTCGGACATGATTTATTTTCAGCCTTCCTTAAAGCATCTTTGGTAAAAAGGATACAATTGTGTCTTAGCACCTGCCCCCTTCTCTCAACAACGTCCTTTTGCAGGTTTATGGGTCTGATCCTATGACCCGAATTCGAAGATCAGCTTTGCTTGAGCCAAGAGGGAGGCGCTCATCCCACTGAATGGGTTCCTTTTTTTTTTTTTTTAATAATTCCAACACTTTATTAGTTTTAGGTTGCCTGTCAGTTTCAAAAGCTGTTTGCCATGCATGTTTTTGGGGGGGGGGGGCGGGGGGGACACACATATAGGGTGCAGTCCTAGCTAACTTTCCATCACTGACATAGCTGTGTCAATGGAGCATCAATCAATCAATCGTATTTATATACCGCTTTTCAACACAAGTTCACAAAGCGGTTTACAGGCAAATAATAACATTAAAGTTAAATGGCTCCCTGTCCCAAAAGGGCTCACAATCTAAAGGAATGGAGAACACCACCAGCAACAGCCACGAGAAAGACACTGTGCTGGGGTGAAAAGGGACAATTGCTCTCCCCTTGCTAAATATAATATAAGAGGACACCACTTTAAAAAGTGCCTCTTGCCCAGTTAGCGGGGGTTAGGTAAGAGCATGTGCTGCATCCTGCAGTTGGGGGGGGGGCAGTCACGGAGGCCTCCTCAAGGTAAGAGAATGTTTGTTCCCTTGCCTTGGAGCTGCATTGCCCTTACCCTGGTGATGGAAAGTTGGTTAGGATTGTGCATGTAAAGCCTTCTTTGGCTCAAAGAGAAGAAGTTTTCACATTCTGGGTATGGAATCAGTTGGAGTTCATTTAGGGAATGAAGTAATCCTAAATCTGAATCTGATCGTCTCCCCTAGTCCCTGGAAATGGAGGCAAAGAACAAAAGAAACATAGATTAGAATTTGTTTTTGTCTTCCTCTGGTACTTTGGGGAACTGGCACTGATCAGAAAGGGGTCAGGCTTCTTCTCTTCCATCGATAATATTCCCTGTACTACCTTATCCATATTTCTGTCTTTAAGCACAGTTGCAAAGGAGACAATCCTGGTATATGGCAACGTTAGACCTTCCTTCCCTGAGATGTAACTTTCGTTCCAGGGCAGGACATTGTTTTTCATTTTTTTTAAGATAATAAACATACTTATTAGTGCACCAGAAGAAGCTGAGAACTTGAAGCTATTTCATGCACCTGGAAGCAAGATAACTGACTGTATGTATAACTGCCCCCCCCCAAAAAAAACCCTGTTTGCTTGCTTAAATTAGAGATGAGATGAAACTGTTCAGCTGAGAATGTTTACCTTGAAATTGGAAGGAGGAAAAAGGAGACCAAAACTCCCAACAATAGGGGACTGGGGGAATTCACAGGCACACAGCAATTCTCCCAGCCACAACCTGCATCCCACCACTGGCTGGGGTCCTAAAACAATTCCCCCATGCATTGTTGTCATGGGGTGCAGAGAATCCTGACTTGACCTTATGTGGAAGTTGCCTGTTGCGTGACCACTGTTGACTCACCAATGTGCCGTAAAGCTTGTTTGCAACACCCTTGGAGTCTGGTAGGCCAGCCTACAGACATGCACCATCCTCCCTGACTCCGAGAATGCTCCAAATACACTTTACAGTGAGTTTGCAACACTCCTGGGCCGGCACAAGGAACTTGTGCCAGCCTAATTTCAGGTTAGGATTGTGCCCTATGCAGGGCCAGCTCTAGCAATGGCATTCCAGTGCAGGGCATTGCTGCAGGGCCATCACCCTCCCTGCGGGGGCCCACACTCACCAAGAAGAGCACTTGTGGTGCCGCGCGCAAAGCAGAGCGCCTGGAAATAGTTGGTGGTGACATGATGACGTCACTGCCAACTGCGTTCAGGAGGCTCATTTTGGGATGTTCAGAGGCTGGGGCAGGTGGGAGGGCCCAAGGTAAAGCTGCTCTGCTTGCCCCACTGACATACAGCCCCTAGAGATCCCAGCTGCTGCAGCAGGCAATATGCTGAAGTGCAGGGCCCAATGTGACGACATCTGTCACATTGGCTTAAGGCCGGCCCTGGCCCTAAGTATCCACCAGAAGAAAGGAAATGGAATTGATTCGATAGGCAAGAACAACATACATGGAAAGCATTGTTCAAGCGGAAGCCCTGGATGACCACGCCATGCTCAGTTATTGCACTGTAGTACCAGACCATTTATGAGTTTGCCATGGTTTCATTATGATAACATGTTTCAGACAAAGGAAGTTCAGAAATCTAACAGTCTTTGGACAAGGCAATATACTGAACTTTGGCTTGAATATATGGCTTGAATATATGGCAGCCCCGACCGCTGTTGAACTCAACTTGGTCTGGGTAAAGTTGAGGCCAGTTGCTGCAAATGTCTCCCCTGTTTATTACATTACATTTTTATTTATTGAAGTATAAGTGAGAGCATACATTCTTGCAAGCTACTCCAACATTATGGGTGGTTTTTCAGATGGTTTAAGCATCTGTTTTCTAAGGACAGTGTTCAATACATGTTTATGAACTTGAACTTGAAGTTGTGGAATCTGCTGTACATAAATTTAAGACGCGGATTCTGAGAACAGCATTGCAGAATTGCTGGTATTTTTGGCCTCATCTCCTTTCCCCATCTTGGAGAGTTTCGCCCCAAAGATCCCACATGAGTTTTGCTTAATTCATCATTTGTCACACCCAAGGGCAACATTGGTTAATGATGCCATATCTTCTGAGTTTCATTCAGTTCATTATGTGCAGATTGATTCTGCTGCGGGCACAATTGGACAGAGGACTTGGCTGGCAAAATTAAATCTGATTGTGTTTCACCTAATCTTGTTCACCCAGTGGGGAGGGTTTAGGAGAGGGCTTTTGACTGGCTTCTCACTTAAGGCAAGTCTGATTTGGACAGGGCAATACCAATAGGCTGTTTCACATCTCATGCAGCCTTAGAATTTAACCAGAGTGGAGACTAAAGTGATGTGGACATACGTTTTATCATTATTTTGATCATTTCCCTTTTACAGGCAAGTCAGCTCTGGCCAACATACAGTCAATCGTCATTATCTGCTAGGGTTAGGTTCCTGGAAATCCTTGCAGATAGTGAATTCTCAAATAACAAACCATTGATCCTAAGGGGCAAGGGGCAACCTTATCTGCCATCAAAAGAAGCCAGCAGAGACCCTCAGGAAGCCAGCAGAGTGCAGCAGGAAGTGCCAAAAGATCTCTGAATGCTGCAGAGACCTTCCAAAGGCTGCAGGGATCTTCAGAATGGCACCTGCGACCAGCATGGACCCCTTAAACACGGGCAGCAGATGCTTCTGCTGGACGTTTTAAAGATGTTAGCACTGGTCACAGGTGCCATCCTGAAGTTCCCTGAAGCCTTTGAAAGGTCTCTGCATAGTGGATAATGAGGACAGAGGTGCAGATAACAAGGAAAGTAGCAATTCTGCAGATAAGTGAGGTCACAGAGAGCGAGATCGCATATAAAAAGGGTTGACTTTAGATGAATTATGCCTGGTTTTATTGAGTTATCTAAATTGGCTGTCCCTTTGCATTCTGATGTGACATAGGAGCTGTCACTTCATTAGCTTTTTTGAGAATTCAATTACACAGCTATTGTTGTTTCTAAACTGCTTGATGACAATAATTGGGTGGATTAAAAATGCATGTGTGTGGTGGCTCCAGGTAGGCTCCAGGTAGTCTTTACTACACTTCTCCAGATGAGCAAATTCCCCATTTCCACAGATAATTCACACCTTGAATCCAATAATTGTTATGACTGTCAAAAGAATAAGTTTAGATCCCATTTGATTATTCAGCTTGCAGTTGCTCTTTCCATGAACAGAATAGACTTAAGGTTGCAAAGAGCCTCTTCAGTTCACACAACTCCCCCATTTGTGGAAGAAGCTACTGTGAGTGGAGTGGTAATCTGGGCTCCAAACCAATATTTGGGATCTGATGAAATCTGCAACGTTTATTAAAAAATGTCATTAACTTTGTCCAATTATTATTAGAGGAGATATAAACCGTATTTATTAATCACATGTTTATACCATCCTTTCTTCCAGGAGCCCAGGGTGGTACACATGATTCCTCACAACAACCCTGTGAGACAGATGAGGCTGAGAGATAGTGACTGACCCAAGAATGTTGCCCAGAAGTCTCCATGGTTGACCAGGGATTTGAACCTGGCTCATCCAGGTCTTTACCGATGTATGGATGTGAGAGCTGGACCATAAGAAAGGCGGAGCGCCGAAGAATAGATGCTTTTGAATTATGGTGCTGGAGAAGACTCTTGAGAGTCCCCTGGACTGCAAGGAGATCCAATCGGTCAATCCTCTAGGAAGTCAAGCCTGATTGCTCCCTGGAAGGACAAATGCTGAAGCTGAAGCTCAAATACTTTGGCCACCTCATGAGAAGAGAGGACTCTTTAGAAAAGACCCTCATGCTGGGAAAGATTGAAGGCAAAAGGAGAAGGGGGCGGCAGAGGATGAGATGGTTAGATAGTGTCACCGAAGCGATGAACATGAAATTGGACATGAACTCTGGAAGCTAGTGGAGGACAGGAAAGCCTGGAGTGCTGTGGTCCATGGGGTCGCGAAGAGTCGGACACGACTAAGTTACTGAACAACAACAACATCCAGGTCTTAGTCCAACACCAGAACCACTACACCATCCTTTCATCCTTTTACAGTGCAATCCTAAGATTGTTCTGGGCTGGCGTAAGTCCCTTACACTGGCCCAGGGGTGTCGCAAATGTGCTATAAGGCACACTTGCACCTCCTCAGCGGTTGGCTGGGTGCAAGGATGCATACCAGCCCACGGAGGCCAAATTCAGCCTCTGCGCTGCCCCAGGAGGGTACATTTGCACTGCCCTCGCCTCTGGTGTGCTGCCCCCATGGATTCAGGGGACCTGTGGATGCCAAAATCCATGGGTTCCAAATCCATGGATAATGCAGGCCAACTGTACCGACTGACTCATGGGGTTGCTGCAAAGTTTAAATGAGAGTGTACGTGAAGCACTTGGAACACTGCTGTAGAGCAAGCTTAAGCTTAAGTCTATTTACTCAGAAATAAGTCCCACTGAGTGAGTTTTAGTCCCCAGTAAGTATGCTTAGAAGCCTAACAGAAAACAGATTCTAACACGCAAAAAGTAGATGGATGCTAAGGCTGTAATCCTTATCTGAGAATAAGTCCCTCTGAATTCTGTGGGACTTATTTCTGAGTAAAAATGCATAGGATTGGGCATAATGCATATTGGGTTCTAATTTGTCATACACTCCATCACGACATGAATCAAAGTAATTATAATAAACATTTTCAAAATTGTTCACCTACATTATGATGCCCAAGGCATCTGTAGGCGGCGCACTACTTACAACACTCTTTGTGTTCTGCTTCAATCCACTTTTGACAGGAGTGGTGCTGGAATAACATTGTCTAAAACATATCATCAGCCCTACTTAGACATAATTAATTTGCTGTAAGTGGTCGTTTAATAGCCATAATTATTAAAGCCTTTCAATTTTTCCACTAAATACATAGACAGTTTTGACATATTCTCAGCTTTGAGTGAGCTGTTTACAATGCTGCATTGAACATCTTCTCTGTACAATCTAGGCTTCCGTATGCTTTCTTGAAAGGTACCTTTGAAATCAGTGGGGTCAGTGGGATAAATGCTTGAGACATTTATGAAACTTGGGTGGAACACCAAGCAATTAATATGTGATCTTGCTGGATTGTTTATCGGACATTGTTCTGCCAAATTCCCTGCTGGGCCTCCCCAAGGGCCCCATTGCCCACACTAGGCTAATTAGTTTCCCCTCCAAAGCAGCCTCAGTGATAGGCAAGCGGGAGGGGGTTCATTCACCCACTGGGCCTCCTCTCTTCCAGCAGCTTTGCTTGGGATCACCGGCTGGCCAGCCTCCTCCAGACTGCCCTCATCACCGGCTTAGCTCAAAATGCCCTAATTTAGCACCAACAAACCCCACCACCAAACAATAGGCAGTCAGCTTGCCTAAGCCACAACTGCCTCCTCCACGTGGTGGCTGCAGGGGTGTGGCAGCCATACAACTGTTCCCCACAGTTATTCTTCACAATAAGCTTACCTTCCTTTATCCAGTCCAGCAATACATCCAGTCCATCCAGCACTCCTTCTGGCAGGCAGTCCAGCCAGCACTTCATCAGTCAGTCCCAATCCGTGCATCCAGCACCTACCCGGTGCTGCACCTACCTGGTGCTCCTGTCCAGCACCTACCTGGTGCCTATCCACCCTTCGTTTAGCAACCCAAACAGCACCTACCTGGTGCTCCCATCCAGCACCTACCTGGCGCTGCACCTACCCAGGTGCTTTACTGTAGCTCCTGCCTCCCACTTTATACTGAGGCCAGCCAATCAGTGTCTGTTGTTGGGCAGACTTTACCATTAGCCACACCCATCTGCACCTGTGCTAACCTCCCTTCATAGCCAGGGGCTTCATCAGCCTGCAGCTGTGCTCCTGCTGCAGGCAAAGACCTGGGGGGGGTAATCCCTGGCTTATTTGGACAAGGGGCCTTTGCTGATACCATTCGCTATCTCCTGCCTTTTCCAATACAGACATCTCCATCTAAATCTGAACATTGTCAGGTCTAACATTGACAATCTAACATTGTCAGGTCTAAGGATCACCCTATACATGATGTAAAATGCATCAGTATAGCGCCATGTTTTGGTTTTCAAAAATACCAGCTGCATCTGTTGGGGACGAATGTTGGGTAACCCAAATCAGGCTCATGCATGTCAGAGAAAATCCTTTACCCGGCCAAAGCCTCAATTCTGATCCCCCCTTACCCAGATCTACGCATGTGAGATATGCTGTTGTAAGCCCTTAACATTGGGCTCAGTGTCTCTTATGAGTCTCATTGACTGCATGCTTAATATGTGTTCCTTTTCCTCTCCGTTTATGATGCTGCGTGGTTGTGTGCAGGCTAAGCCATTTTCTGTTTCTGTACTGTGTTCGTGGAGATCCGAGATCAGCCTTAGGCCTCTTTCCCTCCCTTATTGGATCCCTCAAGTCCTCCTGAAGGACCTGGCTGTCATCCTCTTTGGAAGCTTGGGACATTTGTTAAGTGTTAAATATTGGGTTCCATGCAACAGAAACTCAGACAAGGCAGGTGCAGCTTGATCATTTATTGCAACAGGCAATAGTTAGAACGGAACTGAAGGGCAACAGCCCAACCTCTGTATATTGTTAACTCCACCCCATATAGCTCAGGGCTCCTGATTGGAGGAGTGATTAGCTCAACCCCTCCAGCTGTCTTGCTCAGGCTTAACCTCTGGCTAACTTCCTGCATACATAACATTAAGGGCGCCATCCTAAACTGAGGTAGGCCGGCATAAACTAAGCCAGCAAAGTTTGGCCAGCACAAGGGACACCGTAAAGTATGTTTGGACCACTCTCGGAGTCAGAGAGGTCAGCACACAGACGTGCGCCATCCTCCCTGACTGCGAGAGTAGCCTTACACGCTTTATGGTGTCCCTTGTGCTGGCCAAGCTTTGCTGGCTTAGCTTATGCCGGCCTAACTCCAGTTTAGGATTGCGCTCTCAGTGTGCATTTTGTGTGAAAGACTGGCTCCCTCATGGCATATGGGTGATGTGTATTCATGGCCTGCTTCTAGATTCCATTATTGCCGATTTAGGCTACAGAAAGCTGCTTCTAGCCACATCCTTTCATTGCTACCTGAATCCTAGAACGTTTCCCTTACCTCTTCCACTAACCTCCCTGTTTCCTTCCCTTCCTTTCTCCTTTCCTGCACCTCAAAATCACTTTCTTCTCCCAGGTTCCTCTCGGAAACCCATCAAATTTCCCCAAGTCTCACTCTACATCACCCCCACATGGCTCTGCCCTTTCTTCTTCTAAGGAGTTCATTTCTCCTTCCCAATTTCTCCTCCCACGGTTCTGTTGTATGTTAATCGTAGGATTCCCCCTGTCTATAGTCCCAGCCCAGATAGGAAGTCTTGAAGGCTATCTTGGCTACTAGAAGCCAGAATGATGCAATGGTGTTGGACCTAGAATGTTCAGGTGAAAATTCCTGTTCAGCCATGGAGCTTTCTGGGTGACCTTGGCCTAGTCCCGTGATGGCCAATCTTTTGGGTTTGCCATGTCAAAAATGCCGAACTTGACTCTGCTGGCATGTCACTCCCCACCCTCAACAAAAAAGAAACAATTATTTACATATTCCTTTATTTTAAAAAATACAGTACAGTCCAATCATGTGTGGGGCTATACATTATATAAAGAAACCTCAAATCATTACAAATCATTAAAAAATCAAATCATTACAAAAACAAACTCAGTTGTTGTTGGGTGTTGGCAAATGCTGATGTGTCATCCAAAATGTTGTGGCATGTCACATTTGACACGCATGTCATAGGTTTGCCATCAGTGGGCTAGTCACTATCTGTCAGACTCACCTACTTCACAGGTAGGCAAAGTGTCCCAGTCAAGGGACAATATTATGATATATAAGGGATAAAAAGAAATGGGCCACCTTTTACAGTGATCCTACTGTGAGAGTATTTAATCTCCAGAGATATATTTTTGGTCCACATAAAGAAACTGACCTGACCTATTAAGTCCTATAGCAACTATTATATAAAGGCCACTATCTTATTTTTGTCTAAAATCTGTGGCATTACCCCACTGAGACCTAAAAAACTAGGGGTCAACATTCTGTACAGCCTGACTTTTGGATAAGCTGCAGTAGTCACAGGCTGGCTCTGGCCTGCTCCCCAGCAAAACCAATATTCTTTATGAGCATTGGTCACTATAGCTGTGAGCTGCCCTTTATGACTCCTGTGGAAGGAGATGATTCACAGGATGCCAGCAAAAATGGGCAGAGAGCACCCTCTGAAGTGTCAATGTGCAATAGTGCTAGGATACCTACACATGCTCTGAGGTACTCAGAAGAAAATGGAAGCTATTTGAGAGGCAGTGTGGTGTAGTGGTGAGACCTCACCCCATTAAGTCTCCACTCAGGCATAAAACGTCCACTGGATCCCCCCCCTCTCTCATTTGCTCCCTTGCTCTGGCTTACCTGTCTCATATGGTTTTTGTGAGGATAAAATAGGTAAGGGGGAGCTATGTGTGTTGCCGAGTTCCATAGAGGCAGGTCAGGACAGAAATGTGGCAATGGTAATGCTGTTGTGTATTCTGTTACCATTGTTCATAATCTCAACTCATAGTTTTCACATCACAATGCCTGCTCACCTTGAGCTGATTTATGCAGCCATTAGTGGTTCGTTGTTCCCTGTGCAGGCTGATGATGTGGATTCAAGGGTAGCAAGGTGTTTGTATAAGGCAACCTGCATCAGCACACCGCTACTCAAATCACTTTGTGCTTTCTAAAGGAGTAAACTGTGGTTAATCATGACAAGGATTCAGTACTTCTTAAACTATCTGATGGGATGGGCAGGCAATTTTTTTCGTCAGGGATGGGCGAGGGACAGTGATGTCATTCAGGGGGAACGGACCAGAACGGGCGTTCCGGATCCTAACAGGCTCCGTGGCTGCTTCCGGGTTTTTTTTGTGTGTGTGTGTTTTTCAACATTTGAATTTGAACTCAAAAGTGAGTTCCTGTTCCTAAATCATTTGAATGACACCACTGGCGAGGGACATATATGAGCCATATTATTATTGCTTCCATATAGTATTATCTAAATAAGGGAGCAATCCTAATCTGGAGTTACCTGGAGTCAGGCAGGATGGTGCACGTTATCCAAGAATGGACCAAACATACTTTATGGTGTCCCTTGTGCCAGCCAAACTTTTCTGGCCTAATTGTGCCAGCCTAACTCCAGGTTAGGATTGCACCCTAAGAGAGTGTATGAAACAATGTATGGATGTGGAGCAAGTGAAGACTGAGAATTTTCCTTGATGGCATTATGGTGTGATTTTGAGAATTCTAATATACTGATTAGGTTTTTTGTTGTTGTTTTGAAAATTCACTGTGGACAACGGCCCTCAGATAGGCACTGGTCAACAGACCACCACTTTGAGTAGAACTGTTCTAATCTGCCTGGTTTATATCAACACATTGAACCTAATGAATTCCAATATCTGCTTTGCCATGTGCAAAGCGGCATAGCTTAATTTCTTTGTGCATGCCTCTTTCTCTGTTTGTGCATTATAGAAGCATGGCTAGTTTTTTGTGTGTGTGCATTCCTGGCCTTGAACCAAAGAAAATGGAGGTCTGGCATAGACCAGGGACATCGCCAGGCTCTGATGAACCTCTTTTTGAAGGCTCCTGGCCTCCAAGCGAGCAAATTAATGGCAATTGTCTAAGTCCACTACCTGTGCCAGAAGCCACTGGAAATGTGGCTTCTGCACATAGGTGTGGCTTCTCATTGCACATAGGTAATGAAAGTCTGCAAGAGGTCGGGCAATCATTGCAGTGTAAGGTGCTAGTGCAAGAGGTGGTGGAAGAGACAGTGCAATGAGTTTGTGCAAGGATGTGTACATTATTCATATAACTATTTTCCTTTACCTCATCAAGTTTCAAACGCCATGTAATGTGTATTATCTACAAAGTGGTTTTGGGTGTTTTGATAGGGGTGCAATTTCAGTGCTTGCCATGGGTGCCATTTTTCCTAGATAAGCCTCTGATTAAGTGGCCAGTAGCAACCAGTGGCATCACTGGTGTGGTTTTGCTTGTAGACTGGAAAGGAGACAGTCAAATAACACATGAGATATCAGTTATGACTCCTGGACACACTGCCATAGATGGCCTGCAAATCTTCCACCTCATCTCATGCGACAGGTTGACCACCTATGGTAGAGGTCCAAGGGCTATTTTGCAATGGATGAATTTGTTATGAGTCACCTACTACTCTCCTTGACCATCCCAATGTATCACTGAAGACTTGCAAAGGAAATTGTTCTACTGTAATTAAACGAGACTAGCCCACTCATCCGCCTGTGAACTGCATACGCCGAGGCTCAACCACGTTTTGTTCATTCTCCTCCTAGCTAAATTAAACTAATCTCGCACACCCTTAAAGCCAATTAGTAACATCCACATGGAGAGTTAATCCAGTTTTAATAAACCAGATTCAATACACACCTTTGCTTCCTTTTGATTAATTTTCTCATTAGACAAACCCTGCGCTCCTAGAGGGCTTTTTCCGAATGTCCTCCAGGATGTGGAGAAGCGTGAAAGCTACCCAGAGTAGCTTCAGCCTGTTTGAACAAATGTTGTTTAATCAAAGTTTAATCAAACTGGAAGAAGCAGCAGTAGTTAGAAACTCAAATAGACTGAATCGCAGGCAGACGGCCAGCTTCTGGGATCTGCTGGGCCTCTGCTCTCCCACCATGGACTGCTTCGGAAGATTGCGAGACAAGCCATTAAAATGAAGGATGGGAGGGAAAGCAGTTCATTAATGGTGTTTGTCTTTGGGAATTGGCCACATCCATGTTTTTTGGTTAACCTGACCAAATGTCCTCCCCTGAGTCAGAAATGTACATGGAAGGAAGGCAGGTGTGTTTGCAAGTGCCATGGGTTGCAGGCAGCGCCAACAAAGGCATATGACTAAGGCTCCCCTGCAAAGACGGGTCAAGGTCAACTGCAGGAGTTTTGCCTGGATTGCATATATTGTTTTCTCCAAATAAGATGTTTTTCAGTTCAACTTAGGGTAAAGGTAAAGGTAAAGGTTTCCCCACGACCGAATGGTCTAGTTGTGACCGATTGTAGGGGGCGGTGCTCATCTCCGTTTCTAAGCCTGTAGAGCTGGCGTTTTGTCCGAGGACAAGCTTCCGTGGTCATGTGGCCAGCATGACTCTACACCGTAGCGCACAGAACGCTGTTACCTTCCCATCGAAGTGGTCCCTATTTATCTACTTGCATTTAGGTGCTTTCGAACTGCTAGGCTGGCAGGAGCTGGGACAAGCAACGGGAGCTCACTCCGTCGCGCAGTCTTGAACTCCCAACCTTCCGGTTGGAAAGCCCAGCAGCAGTGAATTAACATGCTGCGCCACCACGTCTATTCTATTAGGGTAGAATACACTTAAAAAATAAACGGGATGCATAGATACAGTATCAGTTGTTTTCCCTTCCCTCAAAATTAAGAATATCTTACTCTATTTGCATTCTCTAACTGTATCTATCATCTTCCCATCTCTAAGAAACAGAAGAACCGAGATAGAAATGAAGAAATTACAGCATATATATACAGATTAAAGCAGGCAGATAAGCAAAAATGGTGTATCAAAGAGAGATAGAAGACGGGAAGGTAGGAAGATTCATCTAGGTAGCCAAAAGACATTTCTTTTTAGAATTACATACTGACCATTGTATGTGCACTAGTGAAATTTCAAGTGCAGGTCAGAAAAGACCCATTGCAAGGTCAATATTTTAAGAAAATCAATCAATCAATCAATCACTAGTATTTATATACCGCTTTTCAACACAAAGTTCCCAAAGCGGTTTACAGGCAAATAATAACATTCAAGTTAAATGGCTCCCTGTCCCAAAAGGGCTCACAATCTAGAAGAATGGAGAACACCACCAGCAACAGCCACATGAAAGACACTGTGCTGGGGTGAAGAGGGACAATTGCTCTCCCCCTGCTAAATATAAGAGGACACCACTTGAAAAAGTGCCTCTTGCCCAGTTAGCAGGGGTTATATGTATAGATAAAATGTATACATTTTTATTAGAATGGGAGATGAACTAGTGAGGGATATAATGATCCAATGGGCAAAATATGTGGACCATAATATATGAATGGATAGTTGGGGGAAAAATTGGAAGTGATTAAAGTAGTATCATTTAAAGAAAATGTTTATAAGATCATCTATAGGTGATGTAAATTGCCAGATGAACTAGTTAAGATGTACCCTGAAACAAATAATAGTTGTTGGAAATGTTAAGAATTGTGAGGGACTTTCTATCATATATGCTGGACCTATAAGGAAGTAAAAAGATATCAGGATAAAGTGTGTACGTTGTTACAGGAGATGTAGAGATGTGTTATCCCTTTGGAACCGGAATTGTTTCTCTTAAACATTATACTAAATAGTTTTAGTAAAGAAGAGACTATTAGGATACATGTAAACATTGCAGTAAGGCTTACCTAAGCATAGAAGTGGAAAAATATAGATATACTTTTAGTAGAAATGTTAACATAGAAAATATATGAAATCGTTGAAATGGATATATTAATCGAAAGATTTAGAAATGGTGAAGTAAATAGAATTAAAGATAAAAGGATTGGTTAGTTTAAAAATTAGATGACTAGAAAAATTAGATAGATAGATAGATAGATAGATAGATAGATAGATAGATAGATAG
>JAJKFI010000012.1:1540429-1552603 GCA_029204185.1 Lerista edwardsae
TAGATAGATAGATAGATAGATAGATAGATAGATAGATAGATAGATAGATAGATAGATAGATAGATATTTGATTTTGCAAGATATGATAACCAGTTGTGTAATTTGGAAAATGAACTTGCTATCAACTGACAGATTCCTAATGTATCACCCTATGTACCCCTTTACCTATGTATTTCCCCATTCCCAACCCCAAACTGTAGATGTAGATATGAATAAAAATTTCAATGCGGAAAAAAAAAGACCCATTGCAGAGCGGAAGGCTTACAGAGGTGTAAGGGGATTTAAACTTGCCACAGCTGCACCACCAAATGGGGGGAAACGATAGGATTGGGTTCTCATTTACGCATACTGTATTTATCCTGCTTGTCACCACAGTGCTCAAGTATAGTACTACCCCAGTCATCTTACCCTATCTCCTTTGCAGGCGCCATGTTACACCATCAGGGCAACTAAGAAAAAAAGTGAGCCCTGAGCAGTGGTGTCATTCAAATGATTTAGGAACAGGAACTCACTTTTGATTGGCAGTTGTCGGGATCCCGGAACCAGCCACGGAGCCCGTTAGGATCCGGAACACCTGTTCTGGTCCGTTCCCCCTGAATGACATCACTGGCCCTGAGGCTCACTTCAGAGGAAGCAGCCTCCTCTTCAGTGCCACTTCTCTTCTGCTATGCTGCTGTTCTACCCACTCCCCCCACACACACCAGCACCGGCAATGCTCTGTTGGCAAAAGGGCTGTGCCAGTGGTTGCAACCTGCCAGGGCGAGGCTATCCGTGAGCTGATATGATTTTTTTTTCCCCCACTGAAGTAGCCAACGCAAGAAGCCCAAAGAGTGATCCTGTCCTGCCCAGCAGGCATCACTCACTGATCGGCTCTCTCTATAAGGGTTTTTGCTGGAGAAAAGGTAAGACCGTTTGCAAAACAGAAAGTGACTTCAGACAACTATTCTTCATTAAAATGTGTTTAATATACGAGGACACGTATTCCCCACTGTGTACAGAGGGTCGCGAGCAGCTGGAATCTCCTGCTGAGCACTTCACCTCTTCGGCGCGGCCTATTGAAGAACTGAGGTTTGCTTGTGCATTCAAGTCTTTATCAAAATCAAGCCACCTCTTCATTAGCAATCAGATTTCAAAAGTCTGTTCAGGTTATTCATGAATATGCTTCTCCCCACAGTGCTGGAAGCGGGATTTGCATGCAGTATTAATCCAATATCAGTTTGCTTTGCCCTAGATCCCTCATCTAATGCTTTTTGTTCGGAAGAAACAGATTGTGGTAGCAGAGAAGGGAACAATTTTTTTTTTTGTCACCGAATTGCAAAGCTGCAGATCGACGGCATCAAGAGACCGCCTAGCAGAGGCCAACTCAAACCTCCTGGTGCAAGCTGACTTGTTTTTAATGAAGGGTTTTAGAGGACAGCAAAAAAAAAAAAAAAGTAAATAAAAGCAGCATACTGACTAAACAGAACAGTAGCAATTGCAAGCCATAATCAGCATTTGTGTCTGCAACTCTGCTAAAGGATATTATCACACACACACACACACACACACACAGAGAGAGAGAGAGAGAGAGAGAGAGAGAGAGAGAGAGAGAGAGAGAACTGCCTGCTTGCACAGCACATATCGTTGCCTCTGTTTACCCTCTCCATTGCCTTTGATAACTTTTTGGCTCCACTTCTTTTTGGTGTTCAGCAGTTCATAGTTAATTCCACCATTAGAATCAGTGTTTCGTGATCCCCTGGGCATCCTACCTAGGGTTACCAGCAGTGGTGTCATTCAAATGATTTAGGAACAGGAACTCACTTTTGATTGGCACTTATCGGGAACCCGGAACCAGCCACGGAGCCCGTTAGGATCCGGAACGCCCGTTCTGGTCTGTTCCCGCTGAATGACATCACTGGTTACCAGGTACAAACTGGGACAGAGTGCCTATGCTTTTAACCATTGTATAGAAGAGGGAATTTGGGCAGGTGCAGGTCGTCATGGAGGGGTTTCAAAAGCTGTGCCTGACCAAATTCCTTTACAATGGGTAAAGGCATGAGCATTCTGTCCCAGTTTGTACCTGGTAACCCTAATCCTACCCCATTCTCCAACCTGGTCAGATACGCTGGAATGCCCAATCAACTGGCAAATGCCAGTCTCACCAGGGAGCTGACTATGAACTAATTGTTTCATGGACAGCAGCCAAAGGGGACAACTATTTGACTCTCAGCATACAATTCTCCAATGTATAATCACCATCAGTGAAAGCCCTGAAAGAGCTCTTAAAGAAGAAAGCAGTGAAATTTCAGTATTTTCTCTCCAACAGCTTGTATGTAGGAAGGCCTATGAACTAGGGGAGTTGGTAAAAGAATCAGAGGAGGAAGGAATTCTCATTACATGCAGTGACAACTGAATTCAATGTCATTGCATGCAATGGTAATTCCTTCCTTCCCTGGCATCTTTTATTCAACTCGCCTGATTCACAGGCCTTCCTACATACAAGCTGTTGGAGAGAAAACAGAGATAAAAGAAAACAGGGGGAGCTCGATCATCAGTGGCAACAGTGCCCAACCATTTCAGAGGTAGCTAATCTTGATTCCTTGCAGTTAAATGCAACAGAATCCATCAAGACTGTATCTAGAACTGGTCTGGAGAACAATTCAGCATCTTTGAATGAACAAAGGGGTCAGCAATGAGGACCATTTTTTTTCAGGGATGAAGGTGCAGAAACAACCAGAACATCCTCGTCCACATGTGTGTGTGTGCACACATCCAGGAAACATGTAACTGGTCCTTTCAAACGTGCTGTAATGCCAACTATAAGTATAAAGAAGTACAAAACATATAACTTTACATGTTTATTTGATTATATTTCTTTGGGGGAAATAATCTGATTCTAGCACAATCTGAAGCTGGTGAATTGAGTACACCCAGATGACTGGGGAAGGCAATGGCAAACCACCCTGTACAACTGCCTAGTAAACGTTGCAATGTGATGTCACCCCCATGAGTCCGTTATGACTCGGTGCGTTGCACAAGGGACTACTTTACTTACTAGAAGTAGCACTCTTTTCTGTTCCCTCTCTCGCTCTCTCTCACACAATATCCACCTAAAAATAGTATCCTTCCAACCAAACATAACCATGTGTGCCCCTTGAATACTCCATTTCATGTCACTGATGATAAATGGTGCTTTAATATTTCTGTTCTGTATCTAAGAATCCAATTCTATTGGGCTTCCGTTGGTAATTTCCAATACTGAAGCATTGGTGAGGAGAGTTAAAAATGTTGCATTCAAAATCATTTATGCACTGATACACACTTGTGAATAACCTAGCAAACAAAAGTTTCATACCTCCAGATGACGGAAGCTATTTTTCTGGTAGCATTAGAAGGAAAAAGAGAGAAAAGCAGCAGTGGTGTCTCTACAGGGTTTTGCAAGGAGCCTTACCCTTTCATGTAAATCCCTCCTCTCCCTTGCTGCTGTAGCCAGTAAGCAATGCCAAGATGTTGCTTTTCCCTGTGAGGATTGGCTAAAACGGTGCAGGAGAGGAATGATATCCACTGCAAGGTAAGGCTTCTTGCAAAACTTAGAGCTCTGCCCTCCCTGTAGAGACGCCACTGAAAAGCAGTAATGAATATCACACAAGACCGTATCTGATCTGCAATCTATAAAGCATTCTGATAAATGTTCTTTATAAGTCTATCTACAGCATATCATAAAATTCCGCTCATCTAAGGATGGGTTGATGATTTTCCATCGCAACCAATAATAATAGGGTCTTTTAAGATCAAAACTCATTAAGGAGAATTTTTTAAAAAGAGACAGACATGAGCTCCCCTTTTTTTCTTTGCGTCTAAGATGGAGTAGATTGTCTCTTTCACTTCTGCCTCTTAAGAGAGATATCTCTGTAATGATTATCATGCAATGACATATGAATCAAGTGAGGGTCAGTCTAATTTCTACAAGGTCATCCTACCAGCTTGTAGAAAATGGGTAAGAACTTGAAATAACAACTGGAATCTTAAGAGGAGAAATAGGAGCAACCAGGCCCTTCCATCAAAGCCATGTATCTCGTTTCACTTGCACAGGCAAAGCCTCTTTAAATTCTCCCAGGTGTGACTCTCTATTTCTTTCCAAGGCCTCATCTATGGGGTGGTTAACAGGGAGGGAAAGTATTGTAGCAAATAATTCCAGCATTAAATATACTGTGAGCCCAACCCTATCAAATCTTCCAGCGCTGATGCAGCCATGACAGTGGGGCATGCACCGCACCCTATGGTGGAGAGGAAGTCATGGGGGCCTCCTCAAGACAAGGGAATATTTGTTCCCTAACCTCACGGCTGCACTGTGGTTGAATCAGTGTTGGAACTTTTGATAGAAACTTGCACTTGGTTAAATAAACCAAACTGAAAAGTTGAAGCCTCCTCAGTCTCCAAAATGGTGAGTGCCAGAGACGAAAGAGGCTCCGAGTGCGCCTGGGGCAGGGCGATGTCACCATGCCCAACCACGCCTCCCTGTGCCCGGAAGAGCTCCATTTCAGAGCAAAACGGAAGCGAGGGAGGGAGGGTGGGCAAAAAGCGCGCAGGTGTTTTCCGCGCTGTGGCGCCTCTCCACTGCCGGCGCCCATGGCTCATGTCACCCCCCGCTACACCCTAGAAACGCCTCTGGCAAGCGCTGCATCCTATTGTGGGGGAGGGGGTAGCTGAGCAAAGGCAAACAGAAGAAAAATAAATGTATACTTACCTGCACATAGGCCCTGGGGCCACCTGTGGATCTCTTCAGACCTTTTTCACCTACTTCTGTGTGATTAAAAAAGGTTGGAGTGGTTTACAAAAGAGGGGATCAGATCTGCCAAGCAACACTCCTTCCAGATCCACTCCCTCCCACTTCCTCACCACCATAGCTCCATCCTCTTCCCCACCCAGAAACACCCTGTTCTTCCCACCAACCATCCCAACTGTGAACTCACCAGTACTAGCAGACAGTGGTATCTCCACCGGCCTCTGCATGCGGCCATCAGCCACTGCACTGGCAGCCTCACTGCACTTGCCAGCAGAATGTCACCTTTAGTAGTTCTGCCAGTGGATAGAACGGACTGTAACTTGGTTTATCTGAGTGGGCCAAATAGGTTTCTGTGCATGGTGGGGCATGGTAGTTAAGCATAGGATCACATGTAACAGCAACCTCATGAGAGAAATCACACATGGTCTACTTCAATGTTTAAACACAATTTCTAATTTTGGTTTTTTATGGAAAGCAGGCAAATTATTTGCCTGGATACTTAGGTCACACAGAGCTTCCTACATATGCAGTGGATCCTACATACCTGATCCCAGTGATGTCATGCAGGGGGTATGCGGGGTACGCGAGTACCGGTTTCTAGGATTACAGCTGGCCCCGCCCATTCGCCTGCCCACTCGTCGACTCCGCCCTCTGCAACGTTTGAATTTCCTCCATGTTTGAGTTGCCTGCATGTTCTCAGAGCCAGGCAGGCAGGCAGGCAGCGAGCGGAGCCTTTCCTTTCCTTGCCACTGAAAAATGAGTTGCTCTGGGGTTTTAACATGATGCCAGGCCTCCTTAACATGTTCTGAGGGTGCTGTGGAATACTGTTGCAACTGTTGGGTCAGTTTAAAATCATCTGAGGCCTCAAAAATGGCTTTTTTCATGTCATTTCCTGCCACGACGTCACTTCTGGCTTATGACGTCACTTCCGGTGGGCGGGTCCCAACACGTGCCAATCAAAAGTGAGTACCTGTTATTAAATCATTTAGATGACACCACTGCCTGATCCTGATGCCTATTCCTTTCCCCACCAACATACGGCTACTGTACATACGACATATATAACTAAAATCTGCGTTGACCCAGAATCTCTCTCGTATACTGTAAGCCAAATTCTGCTCCTAGATTCCTAAATGCCAGACTCCAGCCCTCCTCCATTAAGGGTGCAATCCTAACCTACTTTCCAGCACTGGGGTAAGAGCAATGCAGCTCCGAGGAAAGGGAACAAACATTTCCCTACCTTGAGGAGGCCTCTGTGACTACTATTCCACTGCAGGATGAAGAACATGCCCCATTGGCACAGCCATGTCAGTGCTGGAAAGTTGGGTTAGGATTGCACCCTAAATTAATGTAAACATCCAGCAAATTGCATGGTATGGTGTTAGGCTTGCATCAGGAAGGTTTGTGTTCAAATCCCCAATCCACCTCAAAATTCAGTGGGGGCATAATCCTAACCTAGAGTTAGGCTGGCACAGTTAGGCCAACAAAGTATGGCCGGCATAAGGGACACCGTAAAGTAAGTTTGGACCACTCTCGGAGTTAGAGAGCCATCCTGAGTCAGAGAGTGATCCAAATGCACTTTACGGTGGCCCTTGTGCTGGCCAAACTTTGCTGGCCTAACTGTGCTAGCCTAACTCCAGGTTGGGATTGTGTTCTGGGTCAAGCTTCCAATCCTATCCAACTTTCCAGTACCAGGGCAAGGGCAATGCAGCTCTGAGGTAAGGGACCTAAGGTTCTCTGACCTTGAGGAGACCTCTGTGACTGCCTTTCCCCCATTCCAGGATGAAGTACATGCCCCATTTGCCCAGCTATGCTAGTGCTGGAAGGTGGGTTAGGGTTGTGCCCTCAATCTAACCTCTCAATGTTGTTGTGAGGATAAAATTGGCACTTATTCACCCGAGGAATTGTTTTGGTGATGTTCCTTATGCATCTTTTAGATTGTGTGCTCTTTTGAAACAGGGAACCATTTCTTTACTTGTTTTGCTATGTAAACCATTTTTTGAAACATGCTATTATTATTATTAAAAAATCTAAGATCATGGCCGCCACTCCCATCACTTCCTGGCAAATAGAAGGGGAAGAAATGGAAGCAGTGGCAGACTTTATTTTCCTGGGCTCCAAGATCACCGCAGATGGTGACTGCAGCCATGAAATTAAAAGACGTTTATTGCTTCTTGGGAGGAAAGCTATGGCGAACTTAGACAACTTAATAAAAAGCCGAGACATCACCCTGCCGACAAAGGTTCGCATAGTCAAAGTGATGGTTTTCCCAGTAGCAATGTATGGCTGTGAGAGCTGGACCATAAGAAAGGCAGAGCGCCGAAGAATAGATGCATTTGAGTTATGGTGCTGGAGAAGACTCTTGAGAGTCCCCTGGACTGCAAGGAGGTCCAATCGGTCCATCCTACAGGAAGTCAAGCCTGATTGCTCCCTGGAAGGACAAATGCTGAAGCTGAAGCTCCAATACTTTGGCCACCTCATGAGGACTCTTTAGAAAAGACCCTCATGCTGGGAAAGATTGAAGGCAAAAGGAGAAGGGGGCGGCAGAGGATGAGATGGTTAAATAGTGTCACCGAAGCGATGAACATGAAATTGGGCGAACTCTGGAAGCTAGTGGAGGACAGGGAGGCCTGGCGTGCTGTGGTCCATGGGGTCGCGAAGAGTCGGACACGACTTAGCAACTGAACAACAACAACAACAACAATTATTATGGATATTGATGATGATGATGATGATGATGATGATGCCCTGAGCTTCCTGGAGGAGAAGTGCAATGATAAATAATGCTCAATTCCTAGAGCAATCCCACATTGTAAATCCTCAAACCCTGAGCACTAGTTGTGAAAAATCTCTTTACTTGAAGTTGAGATTGGTTTGATTAACTTCAGCTATGCAGCCCTGGTATGTATACATGGAGTTGCATTGGTTTCCTGTTTCCCACTCATTTACAATGTAAAATATTATAAACACAAAGGCAAATGCAATTTGTGGCTCAAAATCTGTCAGCCCTGCTCTAGTTAAACAGACGACATTGTTCCCTGTGGCTTTTTGGAGGAAGGGAAAGGAATAATAATACCCCTCATCTGCTGAGGGAAAAAAGTGGGAGCAGGGGAGAGGAATCCCAGGAGGAAGCAGTCAAAATGAGGGGGGGGGAGAAACAACCACTGCACATTTCTTCAAAGGAACTAGTGGAAGACTGGTTTACTTTATGCTCCTTTTGTGTTCAGAGACATGCCACGCAAAGAGAATGGGAGCATCTGGTTAAGGGCAGATGGCTAAACTGTCAGATAATGATTTCACAAAATTTCAGCCATCTCACTGCAATATGGTTCCAATCCCCAAAGTAAACAACGATGTCAAAGTCACATCCCTGGCAAAAGACTATTGATTATAATTATTCTCGGAGAAGATTCCTTCCTTAGCAGCTCAGTTCTGACAGGAAGATGGAGGAGTGCTTTCGCTCCCACTGGAGGAATTCTGTGGCGGAGAGTCTGGCACTGCTCTGAGATCTGTTCCTGCCCTCATGAGTCAGTTGCAAGGAGAGTCAAGTCCATCGTGAAGAAAGCTCCTGCTCTGTAAATCTTGCTTTGTGAACTGCCATTTACCTTGCCTTTGCCGCGATTTCCCACAGCATCAGCCCCACCGTTGCTAAGAGAAAGTACCATCGCTGCCCTTGGAATGTGAACAGACTTGGAATCTAAACAAATGTATTTCATCTGCCAAGTTCAAAGCAGGAAAACCAGCTTGGCCTGAAAATGGCGAGACTGATTCAATAGAACAATTAGACCCTTGCTGTCAAATGAATCCCAGAGAGGGGGGAAAAAATTGGGAGCACTGCACGGTCACTAGATAAATCTAAATAAAAACAATCTGTGGCAAAGAGACCTTGTCAGGGAGATAGGAAGCACTTTGGGATACAAAGGATACCATTTTGGAACAAGTCAACACTGGGTGACTCTGTCTCTCTGTACAGTGACAATTCCCACTATGTCTCAGGGCGGTCCGCTACTGTGTGAGGGATCTGGTTTTTAGCACTCCCATTCTTCGGAAGGAAATGGCTAAATTGGCTCATTTAAATAGATCAACTGCTATTGACAGAATTGACCGAGAAGGCTTGACTTCTGTGAGAATAATGAGAAAAGCAATTTCATGGGTGTTCTTTCCGCTGACATTCGGTGATGATGATGCAAATTCTTCTCCTGAAATAGTTGCCCTCCAAAGCTCCAGCCAAGTGCTTTGAGATGAACCTAGGCATCATGATGAGACACAATAAGGTTGGGTTTATTGTGGCTTCATTCCTTATCTCTGTTCCTTTAGCATTTTTACCGTTGCCGTTTCCCAACTATCTCTGTGAGTTGCTTCCAATATTGAGGCTGAAAATGTAATAAAAACGAAACCTGGAGACTTCAGGAGATGTATGTGTTCTACAGAAACGCTCAAGGGGCTAATAGAAGAGGAAAACTGTCATGTTAACACTTGTTGCAATGAATTTTGCATTTGTTACTTCAGGATTAATTTTGTGGAGCCCCATTTCTGAGTCTTCTTCCTGTCCATTTGACTGTCGAGTCCTTGCACTTACCATTATTTATGTCTGTCTGTCGATCTGCTACAGCAGCATGAGAGACTTCTGGCTGGCGTTTAACACTGACATTCAAGAAAGGAAAGGCTGACAGGCTTAACATACACCTGGTAGTTTTAATCTGCACCCCAGGGACTAGTGTAAATGTGCTGAGCAACTTCTATTGCCATTATTCATGGTCAAGAACTACTTACTCCAGAAAGGGGTCCATTGATTTTAATGGCAGTCCAGTAAGAATGACAGGACCCTGAGCCACCTAATAGATATAGGCTACACAGCTTCGCAATAATTGTTTTTGGTGGCAAGGTGACTGAGTAATGGTCTTTGAGGCATGTTCAAAAAGTGCTTGTTCACTTAAGGTACTATTAAGTTATTGATTACAGTGGTTCTGCTGTACAGACTGTGGCTAATGCTCATATTAGAAAATGCCTGGAAATGAACTGCACACTGGACTCCTACACACTGATACCAGAAACTGATCGTGTAAAATGCCTTCTTTCCAGATCTAATGCCTGGAGCATCTGCAGCGTGCTACAGAGCTATAAGAAGACCACAGGATATTTCAGCAGACAACCTTTTGCCAATAATGATTCTTCTCTCCATGATTCAGGAATTGCCAGGCAATTCCCCAGAAATGTCCTGAATAAATAAAAACATCAAGTTGCTAATATCGGTGTCACTCTCTCAATTATCCTGGAACTCTGAAATCATAGTTAGTTGCAATATTCACCGCTTTCGTTATACGTAGGTGACAAGGTTCCTGGGATTCTGGCATCACCCCCAAACACCCCGAGACCTTGGGTGGTGGATCTTGTTGAGGGTGATACAGAACCCTGGGACCTTTGACAATAGGCAACATAACAATGGGTTTTTGAAAGGATGTCAGCATGGAACGAATAGGCAAAATCTTAATACATTTCTGTTCCAAAAGACAAGAAATAGGTGACAGTGTGGTGTAGCAGTCAGTGACGGGCCTGGACCAAGGAGATATGGTCAGGAACTCCACCCAACCTTGAAGCCTACTAAGTGCCTGAGGTCAGTCGGGCTACATCCCTGTACACATTTTCCTGGGAGTAAGCCCTATTGAACACAATGGAACTGAGTAGGCATGCATAGGAGTATGGTGTTATTCATTATTGAGCTGACCAACCTACCCTGAGGGTTGTTGCGATGATAACTAGATTCGCATCTTTGTTTTCTAACAAACAAATACGGCTTGTTTGGTTCGCTTTTTGTTTGTCACAAAATGGATGCCAGGGAGCACTGGCGTCGCTAGCGACTTTGGAGCCTGGTGCAAAGTTGAAAATGATGCCCCCCCCAAGGCTGACTCGAGAGTGACATCACTTCTTGGTGTGATGTCACAGCCGTGGTTTTTTGAATTGAAAATTAAAAAATCCGCCACCTCCCCCCACTCAACCCCCCCTCCTTCTTTCCCCCAAGCCCTCAGAGTAAGGAGTGGCAAGCAGCTGCGCTCACCTCAGCCGCCACCTTAACAAAGAAAAAAACAGAGCTTTTT
The DNA here is from genome assembly GCA_029204185.1 of Lerista edwardsae. NCBI lineage: Eukaryota > Metazoa > Chordata > Lepidosauria > Squamata > Scincidae > Lerista > Lerista edwardsae. Next base: position 1,551,290 of record JAJKFI010000012.1, read on the forward strand.
GCAAGAGGCGGCAGCGGTGAACACAGTCTCTTGGTGCTCTGAGCCCTTGCTCCACTGCCTCCGCCCCCAGCCATCCAGCATCAGCCCCTGCGCACCTTGAAGAGGGGTGGTGGTCTCCTTCTCCCTGCCTTCCCAGGAAAAGATTCACTCTGAGGCACTCACTGCCTGCCTTCCTCCTCCTGCCCCTTGGATGTAGAGCTGTCGCTAAGGACAGTGCATTCCAGGGAGGGTGCCAAACTCCCAGCTCACCTCCATTTCCTCTCCCCAAGTGTGATTTTAAAAGTGAGCAGTGGTGCCTGGGACTTGGAGGAGTGCTGGAGATGTGCATTGTTCTTTGGCACTGCAGCAGTTTGAATGAAATGCTGCATGTCTCTGGAGGGAGAGGTGAGGCTAGTGAGTGTGAGGTGAACAAAGAGTCAGGGGGCTTCCCTTGGCCAGTGTCCTGCTCCTCAGCTCCCCCTACCTGTCACTCTCTGCTGGGAAAGTGGTGTTCAAAATTAGCGCTAGCTGAGTTGCTTCCCTTAGTCATGCGGTCCTGCCTGAGACTGCCAAGCCCCTAGAGCAAGGGACGGCCTGCGGCTATGTTTGTCACCATTGCTACAAAAAAAAACTGTTAACAAGGTGGCAGCAGAGCACACAATCTGCTAGCCACCCCCTCAGTCTGCTGTCTCCCCCAACCCCCTCCTGCTTGTCCCCCAAGTCCTCAGTTGCCCCCAGCCCAGTGATGTCATTCAGGGGGAACGGACCAGAACGGGCATTCCGGATCCTAACAGGCTCCGTGGCTGGTTCCGGGTTCCCGACAAGTGCCAATCAAAAGTGAGTTCCTGTTCCTAAATCATTTGAATGACACCACTGCCCCAGCCCCCAAGCAGGGGAGTGTTGCCCCCCCCTCTTGTAGCACGGTGCAATTGCATCCCCCTGCACTTCTTTAGCTCCGCCTCTGCCAGGGAGCTCTGAATAAACCAAATGTTACATGCTATTTAGTTCATTTAGAACTTTCCAGTAATTTCGTTAGACAAGGCAAACAGTCTATGAAGTAATGTGAAACTTTGCATGAAGTGGCAAAGTTGGAAGGGTAGCAAACTACTCAGTTTTTAAGGTCCCATAAGACTCCGCTGTTTTCCTGCAACTGACTAGGACTGAAATCCTATGCATACTTACATGGGAGTAAAACCTGTTGAACTCAATGATGCTTACTTTTGAGTAGAGGTGCCTAGGTTTGTACTGTAACAGTTTCTACTCTAGAAACATTTAAACAGAATTGTTTGAGAGAGAGAGAGAGAGAGAGAGAGAGAGAGAGAGAGAGAGAGAGAG
>JAJKFI010000012.1:1565615-1622748 GCA_029204185.1 Lerista edwardsae
CACACACACACACACACACACACACACACACACACACACACACACACACACCCTTGGTGGTGTTTTTTTTTTAAAAAAAAATCAGCATTTTTTATATATTTCCTCTGTGAAAATAGGTCCAAGAGAGGTTACAACAGAAGAATAAAAACAGCAATAAAATAATGATTTTGGTAACAAATGCAGAAACAGCATAAAACAAAGCAAGGAAACATGAAAATCACAATCAATCAAAGAGAATCCATAAAAAGAGCCTCTTTAAGAGCCTTCCTGAGTGCTGGAAGGCATGGGACCAGTCTTGCCAAGTAGTTCTTCAACATTGTATTATAAGCTTGCACAATTAAACATAAAAAGATACTCTGCCACAGATCTATCTATCTATCTATCTATCTATCTATCTATCTATCTATCTAGTTTTTGCACCACCACCCCAATGAACACTCAATTCAACATAGATGGGAGAATGGGTCACTTTATTAACTAATAGTTACACTAGGTAGAAAAAGAAACTTGTGATACCTCAGCAATGCAGGGAAGCATCTGTCATTCGAAGGCTAGATTGTCAAGGTGGTGGAATACTCTCTGGCCCCTGGGCCAAGCATTCCATCTGACTCCAAGCCACACTCCTGTTCAGGTGGTGCCATCAACCCCACCAGGGGGCCAAGGCATTCACACCGGACAAGGGCCACCCTTGCCACTGAGCCTTTGAGCAGCACCTGCAGGCCAGGGACAACCCATCTTGCCCCTTGCATTGCTGGGCCACTGAGGAGTGGACGTGGGTTCAGCCCTGCCTTTGCTGACCTCCAAAGTGCTCACAAATGGCCATGCTCATGCCTTCAAATCCACACTACCTGTGAACAAAATGAGCAAAAGCTTAACACAACAAAAAGAACTCAACACACCAACAGTCAGAGGTAGGTCAAAAAATTGTCCACCAGTGGCCAATCTTACTCAGCCCTGAAAAGTGACCAACATGGCTCTGATTGTTCAAGGGCAGGCAGGCAGGTGTCAGTAACTTGTATGTGAATCAGCATGCAAATAAGGAGTTTACAACCAATCCTCCCCAAGGAAGGGTCTCACATTCCTGGAACAACAAAACCATATCCTAATCCAGGCTTAGGAGCTCAGGGTTGGAGAGTACTGTGTCTTGAGGTCCCTCCTGACAAAGGAATTAAGTCAGACAGAGGTTAAAAGAGAAGAGTTTTAGACCTAATTGACAAATTAAAGGTCAGTAAGTCCCAGATGGCATCCATCCAAGAGTTATTAAGGAACTAAAAAAGGAAGTTGCTGACCTCTTAACTAGAGTATGCAACTTGTCCCTTAAAACTGCCAGAGTGCCAGAGGATTGGAGGATAGCGAATGTCTCACCAATCTTTTAAAAAGGAAGGAGTGGGGACCTGGGAAACTACAGGCTGGTCAGCCTAATGTCTGCTCTGGGTAGAAAGCCTCATAAAGCACATAGACGAACAAGCGCTGCTGAAAGAAAGTCAGCATAACTTCTGTAAGGGTAAGTCTTGCCTCAAAAACCTTTTAGAATTCTTTGAAAAGATTAACCAGCATGTGGATGCTGGCAAACCTGTGGATATTATATATCTGGATTTTCAGAAGGCATTTGACACGGTCCCTCACCAAAGGCAACTGGGAAAACTTCACAGCCAGGAAATAAGAGGGCAGGTCCTCTTATGGATTCAGAATTGGTTGAGGGCCAGGAAACAGAGAGTGGGGGTCAATGGGAAATTTTTACAATGGAGAGGGGTGAAAAGTTCTTAAGAACATAAGAACATAAGAAGAGCCCTGCTGGATCAGGCCAAAGGCCCATCTAGTCCAGCTTCCTGTATCTCACAGCGGCCCACCAGGTGCCCCAGGGAGGCATGAGACAACAAGATGCTTGCATCCTGTTGCCACTCCCTTGCACCCAGTACTCTGAAGTAGCCTACTACTAATGTAAGGAGGCTACAACCCATCATTGCCTATAGCCCACAATGGACTTTTCTTCCAGAAATCTGTCCAATCCCCTCTTGAAGGCATCAAGACCAGATGCCATTACCACCTCCTGTGGCAAAGAGTTCCACAGATTAACTACCCACTGGGTAAAAAAGTACTTCCTTTTATCTGTTTTAACTCTCCCAACCCTCAGTTTTAGCGGATGCCCCCTGGTTCTGGTGTTTTGAGAGAGGGAAAAGAACATCCCTCTATCGACTTTATCCCTTCCATGCATAATTTTGTATGTCTCGATCATGTCCCCCCTCAGGCGCCTTTTTTCTAGGCTGAAGAGCCCCAAACGCTGAAGTCTTTCTTCATAAGGGAGGTGCCCCAGCCCCGTAATCATTTTTGTCGCTCTCTTCTGCACCTTTTCCAGCTCCACTATGTCCTTTTTGAGATGCGGCGACCAGAACTGGACACAATATTCCAGGTGCGGCCTTACCATCGATTTGTACAATGGCATGATAATATTGGCTGTTTTATTCTCAACCCCTTTTTTAATTACCCCAAGCATAGAATTGGCCTTCTTAATTGCTGACGCACACTGGGTCGATACCTTCATTGAATTGTCCACCAGCACCCCAAGATCTCTCTCCTGAGCTGTCACAGACAGCTCAGAACCCATTCGCCTATAGGTGAAGTTTTGGTTTTTGGCCCCAATGTGCATCACTTTACCCTTGTCTATGTTGAAACGCATCTGCCATTTGGCTGCCCATTCCCCCAACTTGGAGAGAGCCTTCTGGAGCTCTTTACAATCCTTTCTGGTTTTTACCACCCGGAAAAGTTTAGTGTCATCTGCAAACTTGGCCACCTCGCTGCTTATCCTTGTCTCCAGGTCATTTATGAATAAGTTGAAAAGCACGGGCCCCAAGACAGATCCCTGGGGCACTCCACTTTTCACCTCTCTCCATTCTGAAAATTGCCCATTGACCCCCACTCTCTGTTTCCTGGCCCTCAACCAATTCTGGATCCATAAGAGGACCTGCCCTCTTATTCCCTGACTATGAAGTTTCTTCAGCAGCCTTTGATGGGGAACTGTGTCAAACGCCTTCTGAAAATCCAGGTATATGACATCCACAGGTTCACCCACATCCACGTGCCTGTTGACCTTTTCAAAGAATTCCAAAAGGTTTGTGAGGCAAGACTTACCCTTACAGAAGCCATGCTGACTTTCCTTCTTATGTCCCTTTGATAATGATGCATTGCCTGACTCTACCAAAAGTTGGCTGCAACTTAGAAATTATTTGTAATTTTAGCAACTTTATACTAGCATGCACATGGGATTTCCTTCCCATAAGGGTTTCCCCATTCACTTCAGCAGAGGATGCAATTATGGATGTGCACAAAACTGCTCTGCATTGAAGTGAACAGGACCACTCTTGTACCTGGCCCAGCACATGCCTACCAAAAGTGAGGTATGCTCATCTCTGTATTATTCTGGATACTGATATAGCATGTTCATGCCTAACAGTGTTTTCCCATTACATTGATTATACATGCTGACCAATTCTGAACCTGAATTTATGTTTTAAGATGGAAATTCTGATCCAACCATCTCAAAGTTGCCATTGTAGGTAGCCATCATGTCAATAGCCATCAATGATGCACTAAAAAGATACACTGCCCAATGTGTGCCATGTACGGTTACGAATATACACTACATCAATCAGTTTTTACAATCACCCTCTCTCATTTTTGATGTTCAGCTGATTACCCTTCTTTTGGGTCTGCCAGCATTTCCATGAAAAAAGTAATTTTTCAACACTGCTGCCTTTTGAGTAACTGCATCAATTTGCTCCAACATGTGGGGAAAAGAATAGCCTGCTTGATTTTGAATGAAGTGTGCATCTCCTTGCCTACCAGTGATAACTGCATTGTAAATGTGTAAAATAAATTACATCATAAATAAATATTAACGGTGCATTTTCCACATCACCATAAAATGTGCATTTAAAAAAAAAACTACTATAAGGCTTCCAAAATGAAGCCTGATTTTTTTTTAAAAAAAAAAAATGGTGCTCTTCTAAAAGAAGAGGTCCCTCATTTTTTTCCTATAAAAGATAAGTTTGTATCCATCATGTAAACACATCTTGTACAGTTCGCTATCACATTCAAGTGCAAAGAAAAAATTAGAAGTGCATAAAGAGGTTCAAATGCAATCATTTTGGAGTGAGCATTAACTGTTCTAAGACTGACAATTGTGTGTTCAAAGGAAGAATAAGTGGCTGCTGAGAGCCTTCTTGAAGCCCTCTGCCACAGTCAGACATCTAGAAAGCAAGAAGTCCCAGGAAGGCAGTACAGTTCTCCAGAAAAGTGCCCTAAGACATGTGCATACAGATTTAAATCGTCATACAAGTTTTGCAGCTGGCGTAGGTACAGGTGTGCAGAACCAGAACTCAGGTGGCATCAGCCGTGTCCCTACAGCATCTCCGGATCCAAAAGCTGTTTCAAGCACAATCAAATTCAAACCATGGTTAAAAATCCCGGCCAAACTGGTTTCCAGGCCCCTGGGTGTGCTTCCCATTAAATTCCCAACATGGCTTCAAAGAAAAGGGAGGTGCTGCCCTCTTAAACGGAATAATTTTGATCACCTCTGTAAGATTATAGAATTCAGACTACATCCAAAGTAATCCATAAATAGTTCACAAATGTCATGCTACAATAAATTGGTTAGATTTTAAGGTGCCACAAAACTCTGGAGTGTTTCCACTAGGGTGACCACAGTTACAGTATCCTTCTGGAAGCTGTATCTATAAAGCATTGACAACAACTGGGCACTGTGCCGTATGTTTCTGTTCCTGACATGGAGATAAACAAAAACATCCTTTGTTAGTTTTCGTATGCTATGCTGTTTTTATAGGAGCAGGAACAGAGGGAGGGAACCTCAAAGGTTCATTCACCGAGAGTGAATTTTATTAAGCTCCACATAGTTTGGGTCAGGAACTCTTCTTCAGGGACATTATAAACCTAGGTTCTCCAAACCTTTTAGCTGGAAGGCTGCATCAAATATCTGGCATGGGGTCGAGGGCTGAAAAAATAAATAAATAAATGTGAATATAAAATTTAAATAAATACATTAGAGACAGAATGTAGATGAATGAATGAATGAATGAATGGGCTCAAAGTTCTAGGGTTCCTCCAAGCACCAACACATACCACAGAAATATAGCACACACTTTAATGGACTCCCATTCCCCCAGCACACAAGCAGCTGACTTAAATGTGCTGGAGTAAATATCTCAGAACTAGCTGATTACAGGAAAGGGAACACCCGGATCATGTTCCGGGGGCAGGGGAGGCCTTCCCAACCCTGAGAAAGCCGTCTAAGGCCTTCAGAGGGCCTAAAAAGTCTCTTCTGGGTCTTTGGGAAAACCAGGGACTATTTTCAGCCTTCTGGAAGAATTCTGAGAGCCAAGGAGGATGCGCACGACCTCCCTAGCCATCAGAACTCCCTCTGGACAAACCGGAGACGTTTGGAGGGTGCAGTCTATGCCAGCAAGGTCTGGAGTGTCAGAGGCTCATAGGAGACAGAGGCTTGCTGTCTGTGAGCTGCATCTGGCCCCTGGGCCGAGGTTTGGAGTGCTATATAAGCCATAGTTGTGGAGTGCCACAAATGGTCCTCAGGTGTGCTGCAGGAATATGAGAGTGTCATTTATTAGTAAGGTCATTGGGGATGTGAGCCTCCCCCCTCATTGGCAGCACAGTGTGCCTTGTCAACTGTGAAAAACAAAACAAAACACTGAAGGTGTGCCTTGCTAGTGTACTGTGAGATGAAAAAGATTGAAAACCACTGATTTAATGAATAAAACAATATGTTAAATATCATAAAGAACAATTCTATGAATTAACAAAGATTTTTTAGTTCTCATATTTATTTTTCTCATAAAGGGACTTAACTTGTAAATATCAACCGTTGTAAACAAGTATGACACCACAAGTGCAATCCTAACCTGCACTGGAAGAGGCAGGCTGGCTAGCCTGCGCTGTATCCAGCTCAGATTAGGAGGCAGCTGGAGGTAAGCTTGGGGTAAGGTGATATTTTTAAGCCCCAGACACCACTATGGAGCTACTCAGATCTGCGCCAGCATTTCACTGGTGCAAAACTGATTGTAGGGCCGACCAGGCCGGGGACAGGGGTTAAGATCCAGCCAAAGTGGCAGAACGTGGCTCCACCCACTTCCCAGGCCAGTCTGCCCATGGGCTTGGCCTCCCCCACCTCCCCCTGCCCTGTTCTACCTTCCCTCCACCCCCCTCCCCAAGCCCCTGTGCCAGCCTTAGAATTCCAGCCTTACTGGGCTCTGGTCACAGTTCAGGGAGGATAGCGCATCAGTGCACCAGACTCCCTGCCTCCAAAAGTGGTGCAAATGTGCTTTATGGCATGTTGTGATACTTGTAAGCCGGCACAAGGGCATACAGGTAGGTTAGGATAGTGCTGACATAACATCTTAAGAAGGACCAAAAACAAGGTGGCCACAATGGCTGCATGACCCCAGATGTACATTCAAATGTATGAATGTTCCCTGTATGAAAGAAAGAACTGCCTGCCCAGGTCAAACAAGCACACGCCAGAACCTTTCCCCCAACATACTAGCTTTGTACATGTGGGGAGGTTTTTTATTATGGAGAAAGGTGAACATGTTTTTCCGGGATCACCACCACCACCATTCTATATTGGTCTGGAGGGTCTGATAGGTGAGATGTGCCATGTGAGTTGCTATGTGCGCACTTCCAGTTTTGAATCAGGTATCCTCTGAATCAGGCCGAGCATTTCCCTGCTGATTTATTTGGCCTGATCCCAGGAGCCAACTTCCCCATCTCCCCTTTCCCCTGCCCAAAAGCTCCCTGAAATGTACCTTGAGGCAGAAGGGGGACAATGGAGTGTGCATTTGATTTGGAAAGAATCGCATTCCCCACCACCACCAAAAAAAACCCAAATCACATTGGAGGGAGCCTTAAACTATGCAAGGTCCCTCTAAGGCACTATGAACTGAAGCAAAGCCATCCAAAACTGCTTGAGACAGCTGAATGCGCCATTTGCTAATAGCCTGAAGCCTTTTCTTCCATATATTGAATGTGGCTGTTAGTGTACTCATTTCGTTGCTCCCAACATCCCAGAAAACCAGGGAGCCAACTGGGCTTGTCTCAATAAAATGAGATTGTGAGTCTCAGAGTCCCACTCTCAGAGTCAGGGACGATGGTGCTCGACTGTGTGCTAGCCTCGCTGACTCCAAGAGTGGTCCAAACCTGCTTTATGGTGTCCCTTGTGCCGGCCAAACTTTGCTGGCCTAACTGTGCCAGCCTAACTCCAGGTCAGGAGTGCACTCTGTGGCTAATCACCCTCGCAGGCTTTATGTTCTAATAGTCATGTTATGTTCTAAGCATCAGTGTTATGTTCTAATGTTTTGGCTAGAGGGTGTGGCAGCTGTCTGCGTTCAGACACATGACAGGCAAACGTTTGAACTCTCTTCTATTCCATGAAGATATTATAAAGATAAAATCTCTTTGTTTCCTTCCTCCAAAAGAAGCATGTTTTATCCCATTTGGAGATGCTTTAGTGACATAAAGGTAAAGGTTTCCCCACAACCGAATGGTCTAGTCATGACCGACTGTAGGGGGTGGTGCTCATCTCCGTTTCAAAGCCTGTAGAGCCGGCGTTTTGTCCGAGGACAAGCTTCCGTGGTCATGTGGCCGGCATGACTCTACACCGTAGCGCACGGAACGCCATTCCCTTCCCACCGAAGTGGTCCCTGTTTATCTACTTGCATTTAGGTGCTTTTGAACTGCTAGGTTGGCAGGAGCTGGGACAAGCAACGGGAGCTCACTCTGTCGCGCAGTCTTGAACTCCCAACCTTCCGGTCGAAAGCCCAGCAGCAGCGGTTTAACCCACTGCGCCACTACATCCCTGCTTTTAGTGACATACAAACATGTCACTAAATATGTCAAAAGTCTCAATATGCTGGGAATCGATGTACTAAATGTTGGCTTTCCGCCACTCCACAGGTGTGGTGATAGATTTGTCCAATGTTGATTTATTTTATTATTATCTTTTTAATGAAGACGATTGATTTCATCACACCTCACGGCCTACATTTGCTTTACGGTAGCAAATGCCAATCATGTCTTCCTAGAATTGACAAAGTGAAAGAAGAAAGGGAAAGCTGATCTGGATTTAGATTTCAAAATGACAAAACTCACATTTTCATCACAGCGGGTGATAATAGATGTCTTTTGACACCTAGAATTACATCTAGAAGGGAAACGCTACAACAGTATTGCCAAAGATAGGGCACTGATCCCTGATGTATGCCAGGAACTTATATGAGTTAGAAAAAGAAGCAAAAGATTGCCTCCAATTTGTAAGATCAATATCCCTTTAAAGCTAGTTCTGGATAGAGGTTCCCCCCCCCCAAAAAAAATGTTGGCTTCACCTTCAAGGGGGAAACCCTAGGTGGGTTGTGCAACACACTGACACGAAGGAATGCTGATCTGAAAGCAACTGCTGCAGACAGGCACCTTGATAGTTTAAGAGGTATTTTTTTAATTTAGGTTTCTCACCTTCTTTGTCCCCCAGCCAGAGCAATTGCTTTAAAAAAGCATGAAAGGCAGAAAACTGAGCAGGTGCAACTTTTATTTGTATTGAGATATAGTAATAGGAACAGCAACATCCATCTGTTCAGTGTCTTCCTCGCACATATTTTAGCACAGCTGCTAATGGCACTGGGGCAGCAGGAACGGGGGGTGCTCCCCCCCCCGCCCGCGGTCATTGGATAGCTTGTGGGCTAAACTGGACCTTCAGCAAGATCATGTGGTAGAGCTGTCCTGGGGCACAACCACTTTAGATTCGAGTGGGGGGGTGCACCATCATGGTAAAACTTGAGTGAGTAAAAAACTAGCACATGAAAGAGAAAAACTGGAGGCAAACCTCAGATTTCTACATGTAAGCAAAGCAGTTTTCTTCATACGGAAGTTGATTTTCCACCCTCAGCCCAAACAGGAGGACTCTACCAGTTAGCTCTTCAAAACTGCTGAGATACACAGACCATTTATTTTACAATACGAATGCGGGTGCAATCTGATAAAGAATGCTGGGCCGACGCAACATGCTTGCGTCGGCCCAATGCCACTAGCACCAACGCAGGGCATCAACCGGCATCCTACATCAGTGCTAGTGCCATTGGGCTGATACTGTCAGCAGCATTGGCCCAACGGTGCTGGGCAGAGATGCCGCAGCACAGCTCCTGTGCCAGCTGAACTTGGCTGGCGCAAGAGTGGTTCTGGGTGGGGGATGGGCAGGATGGGCGGCATGCCGGCCCAGGGAGGGAGATGGAGATAGGATGCAGCTGGTAAGCTGCATCCATCCCGCCTTCCCCAGGCCACACAGCCCCAATTCAAATGAGCCCGATTCGAATGTGCGAACGTGCCCTTGCCCCAGGAAAGCTCCCCTGTGCACCGAAGCTGCACTGGATTCAGCGCAGGCCCATCAGCCTTGCTAATCCAGCACAGTTTAGTATTGCGCTCCCAAACTCAAATCCGTTTTGAGAATACACAATAATTGACAGCTCAATTCTAAAAGTCAGCCGTTCCCAAACTTGTCACAAGGCCCTGTGGTCACAGAGCCGTGCTGCTGCAGTGCGATCACTGGGTCTCCCAGCTGCCACCATCTTGAATTGCACAATATCTCACAAGATCTTGCGAGAGGCAAGGTGGTAGTTCCCAGGGGAGCAGGGGAAATCCGTGGTGCCCCTGTGAGTTTGCTCCTGCCAAATCGAAACCTCCTCCTCAGGCTCAATCTATCTTCATGTAGAAATCGACGTGACTTTTGCTAACAATATCGCAAGCTTGGCTCCAGCTCAATCCCACAGGAGAGTTTTGGCCATGGGAGGCCTCCTTGGGGTAAATTCCTTCCAGCCTGGTGGTTCAACTTGGACCCGATCTGCCCACCCCACCCCATCACCTCCTTTTCCACCCACCCCTGCCCTGTTATTAAGGTGACCAACTTTTTTACAATGAAAAAGAGGACACAAATAAATTGAAGAAAAAAATATCGTAAATAAAAGAAACATTTTATTCATTGCAACAATAATACACTATAATATGATAAATGCATAATAAAAACATTTGTAACATTTTATATTGTAATTATGCTTACATGCCAACAGGGTTGTATAAACTTGTAAATAAAATTATACATATTTGGAAATTATTAAATAGATAATGAATTACTAAAACGTGAATTGTGCTTACCTGTGTATGATTGAATATTCACTGAAAGAAACAATTACTGTGAATCTACTTGGTGCGTATGTGCCGTGTCGTGTTTTGGTAAGAAGAAAACAAAGCCACTTGCGCGCAGCACGCTCTCTCAAGGTCTCCCATGCGGAGCGCATGCATCTCATAATGGCGTCTTGCCGCACTGTACCGAGTGTAAATCACAGGCTCATATGTCCTCTAATCAGTTCCAGGCCCCTATGAGTCTGTGATTTTTTTCAGCAGCGTGTGACCTTAAGCACAACAAGGCACACAACCACTGCTACTGGTCTGGGCCCAAAGTTAAGAATACTTCCTCTTAACCTTAAAATTCCCCAGACTAAACAAGTCCCAACTACAGGGACTTTTTCCAATGAGTAACTTAAAATTTGGTAAGCGTGCCACTTTAGCCACTGAATCTTATCTGGTTCCAAAGACAACCAAATCTTCTAGTAAATTTAATTGTAATTTATTGATAAACAAGGGTTACACAACTAAGAAAGCATACTAGAACTAACAGAGATACCTTATAAAACAAAGAAAACTAGGCTCCTATCACTGACTAGGCCCTAGTTGTTCACCTTGTTCCTCAGACAGCAATTCCAGTCTTGCAAAGGGAAGTCTGTAGGTTTGCAAGCTTTATCAGGTCTGATGATCTTCTTGGAGAAGGATCTGGAGGAGTCTTGCAGTTTGGAAGGTCTTGATGGTGGTTGTGCAGCCACACCCCTCAGGCTCAATCAATTAGCCTATCAAGGTAAAGGGGCCATCTCCTGTTTTCAGCACTAGCTACATGTAACCTTTCTGAATAGCTTGCATTCCTGACCCCAGCTATAATTTCACACCTTTTGCAAACAACCAATGAAATAAGCTCTCTCAATCCTGCTTGTGTTACAATTCTTTCAAAATAAAGTCAAGCCAGGGCCCAGCTTTTTCTTGTTTGCTCTTTACACCGAGCCTTGACGAATCGTCATGTCAAATACAAATACATCACATCACACGCAACGGATCAGATCGGCATCGATCGAATACGGGGATTTACAGATTAGTCTTCAAATATTGAAAAGGAGGACATGTAGGAGGACACTTTTCAAAGGAGGACAGAACTTAAAAAAGGAGGACTGTCCTCCCTAAAGGAGGACGGTTGGTCACCTTACTGTTATGCCCTCCCGCATCTTTCTCAGCCCCTCCCACCTCCCCCACCATCATACTTGTATCAGAGGGCCTTCTCCAGTCCACTGGTGCATGTGAGGAGGCTCTGGACTCTCTGCCAGTGGTTCAATAGCACATTAATCCGCACAGAAGGCGTTTGACACAGTCCCCCATCAAAGGCTGCTGAAGAAACTTCATAGTCAGGGAATAAGCGGGCAGGTCCTCTTATGGATCCAGAATTGGTTGGGGGCCAGGAAACAGAGAGTGGGGGTCAATGGGCAATTTTCACAATGGAGAGAGGTGAAAAGTGGAGTGCCCCAGGGATCTGTCTTGGGGCCCGTGTTTTTCAACTTGTTCATAAATGACCTGGAGACAGGGATAAGCAGCGACGTGGCCAAGTTTGTGGATGACACAAAACTCTTCTGGGTGGTGAAAACCAGAAAGGATTGTAAAGAGCTCCAGTAGGATCTCTCCAAGTTGGGGGAATGGGCAGCCAAATGGCAGATGCATTTCAACATAGACAAGTGTAAAGTGATGCACATTGGGGCAAAAAACCGAAACTTCACCTATAGGCTAATGGGTTCTGAGCTGTCTGTGACAGCTCAGGAGAGAGATCTCGGGGTGCAGGTGGACAATTCAATGAAGGTATCCACCCAGTGTGCGGTAGCAATTAAGAAGGCCAATTCCATGCTTGGGGTAATTAAAAAAGGGGTTGAGAATAAAACAGCCAATATTATCATACCACTGTACAAATCGATGGTAAGGCCGCACCTGGAATATTGTGTCCAGTTCTGGTCGCCGCATCTCAAAAAGGACATAGTGGAGCTGGAAAAGATGCAGACGAGAGCGACAAAAATGATTACTGGGCTGGGGCAACTCCCTTATGAAGAAAGACTGCAGCGTTTGGGGTTCTTCAGTCTAGAAAAAGGCGCCTGAGGGGGGACATGATTGAGACATACAAAATTATGCATGGAAGGGATAGAGTCGATAAAGGGATGTTCTTTTCCCTCTCTCAAAACATCAGAACCAGGGGGCATCCGCTAAAACTGAGGGTTGGAAGAGTTAAAACAGATAAAAGGAAGTACTTTTTAACCCATCAGGTAGTTAATCTGTGGAATTAATCTGTGGGATTAGCTGTTAATCTCTTTGCCACAGGAGGTGGTGATGGCATCTGGTCTTGATGCCTTTAAGAGGGGATTGGACAGATTTCTGGAGGAAAGGTCCATCATGGGCTATAGGCAATGATGGATTGTGCAACCTCCTTACAAAGGTGGTGGGCTACTGGTACCAGGTGCAAGGGAGTGGCAACAGGATGCAAGCATCTTGTTGTCTCATGCCTCCCTGGGGCACCTGTTGGGCCGCTGTGAGATATAGGAAGCTGGACTGGATGGGCCTTTGGCCTGATCCGGCAGGGCTCTTCTTATGTTCTTATGTTTTTATGTACACTGCCAGAATGTGTTTTGCACCTGCCGAAGGCAGTATACCCTGGTTAGGTGGAATGCTTGTTCCTCCAGTGCGGCAGCCAAACTGAATAGGGGTGTTACAGCACCATCCTATGCAAGTCAACCCAGAAGTAAATCCTTACTAAATCCAGCCTTAGGATCGCTGGAGGGGCTTAGGGTGTTTGAGGTCACTGATGAGTTCTGGCAGCTTATTTTCTCAATGCAGTGAATTACTGAGTTATAAATGAGTCAATTTAAACTATAACATTATCTTGTTACAGTAACTTTAATCGGTCATGGGAGAGTATAATCAGACACGCAAGGTCTCTCTATCTCTGGTTTCAACAAAAACACAGAATTATAGAGAAACAACTACTTAGTTTGTAAAAAAGCAAAAGAATGCACCATTAACACATTTTTGTCTAAGTCTTAAAAGTGTTATAAATTCCCCACAGAGGCCTCTAAACCAAGGTTATTCCATGCATCTTGTTCTTTTAATTATTAAGTTCAAGTCTGTTACAAAAACGGTGTTAATTGGTTACGGAAAATTCTTTTATCAGTAAACTTGGGAAATGACCTGTTTTGGAAACCATTATAAATCAAAGGAGAGAAAGTGGGGAGCGGGGGAAGAACGGTGTATGGAACAAATCTGGAATTTTTCCAACTATCCAACATTCAATAACAACTGAATGCAGTCTCTCTCTCTCTCTCTCTCTCTCTCTCACACACACACACACACACACACACACATACACACAAACTAGGGCGCTGTGGGAACATCAGAAGATGGACCAAGCTTCGTAATGTTCCTGTTCTATTTTGATCAAGTCAGATTCTCAGACCGGGGCGGGGTGGGGCGGGGGTGAGAGCCCTCGGGATATTCCAGATAGGTGCTGAGATAGAAAACGCAGTGAGGGCAGAGTCGTTGCAAGCATTCTACGGGGTGGGGGTGGGGAGGCTCCGGCCACGGAATGTTGGAGCCCTGCTTGAATATTTGCAAGTGGAATCAAGATGGGCGCAGATGTGCGTGCAAGGATTTGAACTTTTGTGAGCAGCTGATGCCTGCAAGGCTTCAACATTTTGTGGACGTAACTGACAGCCCAATCCGGAGCTGTCTGGCCCCCATAGGAGCAGCGGTACCAAAACAGCTACTGCTGCATCCTATGGGCAGCTGTATGAGGCTCCTCGGGGGGAGGGGATGAATGGCATGGCCTAACACGGACAATAGGATTTTGCACTGGAGGGCACCGCCAGTCCCACCCCCTGCTCAGGCCCACTCTGCCCTCCTCCTATCCCCAAAGAGCTAACTGCCAGTGGCAATGAGACTTACCTCTGGCTGGCTCCATGCTGTGTCCTCCTGGTGCTGGGGCCTGATGCTGGCCCAGCACCGGTGGTGAGCCCTTACTGCCAGTGGTTGAGGAGCCTTATGGCCCAGAAAGGGCTTACCGCCAGCACTAGGTCTGATGGCGGAGTCTTTGCAGCTCACCCAAATGATGGTTTGCAAAGGCTTGCGCTTTTGTGGCTGTTCAGGTGAAATGTGTGCAAGGACTGAACTCAATGTCAGGCTAAACCCAGGGTTGCTTCTGCCTCCTGCACAGCAGGGCACTCTCTGTCTCGGTTTGATGCTCTTTCATCCTGCATAACACAACGAGCTGAGCTTTAAAAACCTCTAAAGCTGTTGGAATACTTATACTGAGTCAACTCTCCATCCAGCCCAGTGTTGCCGCTACCAACTTGCTGTGGCTCCCGAAGGGATCGGGCTGGGCTTCTCAAGCACCTGCTCCCTGACCCTAAGTGAAAAAGCCAGGGGTAGAATGTAGGAATTGGAAGTTGTATTTAATTCTCATCCTAAGAGTGGCCTTAGGTTTAGACAGTGATTGCGGCCATTTCTCCCATTTTCCTTTGCATTGATTGTCTCCACTGAATAACCAAACAGCATTTTTTTCCCCCTCTCTCAAATCCCAAGAGGGAAGATTTCCTCTGGTCATAGAGTAACCACAGTCTGAATATAGGCTTTCAGTAATAAACTCATATTCAGCTTCCTTTCTATCCCCAGAGACGATCAGGAGAATTAAATCAGCGCTTTCTGTTCTCGTCAGCCACATAGATCATTTCTTGCCATGAATAGCCTGCATTGAAATGTTGTCATCCCCGTCACTGCCTGCACTCGAGGTCTGTAGGCCGTTCCTGGCGAACAATGTGCAGTGCCTCGTTCTCAGGGAGAGCTGCACTCGTGCCGTCATACGGTAACTCCGGTTTTCAGAGGTCAGGAGGACACGAGCACACTCGGGATGAGAAAAACGGAATGGGGAGCAAAGCAGTAGCGTCTGATTTTCAGCCACTCCTTGCCAAGTCCTTGTCCGTGCAAAAATAAAAATTAAAAAAAACTGTCAGTCAGGTTTCCAACCACATAAACCCAGTGCAGTGTTTTCTTACATACACTAAATTATGTAGGGCCTTTAAACAAAACATGTACAAGAGCAGAATATAAATAAGAGGGAAAGGCTGCAAGAAAGGTTACGGAAAACACAAGGAGCCAGCAGTCATGATCACTTACCCAAATTAATCACAAAGTGAAATGATACTGGAACTAGGGCAGAGGTGAAACAGCAACCTGTGGGTTTTTTTTTTTTTTGCAAGTATTTTGGCAGTGGGTAAGACATGCTTCTCCTTTTTTGCTGTCCTTGTGAAACTGTTCACTTATGCATTGAGATTGCCCTTGCTTGCCCTCAATCATGTCATCACCCAGCCAAATCTGATTGGATACTTGCATAGCATCATGGCATCATTTCGTAGTCTCTAATTGGATGGGGTCCTCTACTGACTAACAGCCCAATCCTAAGCTGACCGGGTCCTGTGGTATCCCACAGGATCCACCACAGCTGCCAGGGTCTCCTTGGGGGTAATGGGATGTTTGTCCCCCTCCCCGGGAGAAAGTTCTGGCCCCTGCAATGGGACTTCTTGAGTCTCCACCAGCTATTTTGAGTGCCCCCGGGCAAAAAGGCGGGGTAAAAATCAAATAAATAATAATAATAATAAATAATAATATTTTGCCGGCAGAGAATCAAGCAGCCCTGCAAGGCAGTGGAAGCCAGCGCCAGGTCCCATTCTCCGCCCCCCCCGTGCAGGCCCAATCCTCCCCTCCCCCCACCCAGTTCTGCCCCCTCCCCACCTCTCCCCCTGCCCTGAACCTACTTACCGGTCACCAGTGTTTTCTTCGCAGCGCTGAGGCTGGGCTCACACTAGTGCTGGGCTCACACCAGCACCAGCACTCCCTCCTCTCTGGATCCCACAAACATGCTTTACCGAATGTTCACGATACATTCAGCTGGCAGTATGCACATACCTGTGGCGATAAGCCCCTTTGGAAACCACTGTTCCTTTCCTGTACAGAATGGCTAACAATCTTGTTCCACCGAGAGGATCATTTCAAAAGCCTTCCCATGGACGTAGGTGTTACAGAAAGAGATCCTGTGAAAGTTTCTCTAGGGGTAGCTCAAAACATTATTGGGGACTCATGGAACGGAGACTAGATCTGCTCCATTGATTATGTGGCTATTATAAAAATGTGATCAATTTACGCTCTCAGACTGCTTACAAACAAAGGCTAATTGCTTTCTGGGTAATGTAATGGCATCTTTGATGAGACGTTTAGTTAAAATCAGCTTTTCTCTTATCCTAGGGGCAGAATATCTTTTGCTTCCCCTCCACTCCCCCAGCATAGGTTGTTTTGTTTGGGATGAGATGTTTTACAATGGTGAAAGAAGTTGCAATGAGCTACTTAAGCCCAAACTAGCTGAAACCTTGAAAGATCCATGAATCGGCCTCGCAAGTCTTGGATTGAATTGCAAGTAGTTTAGAGAAGAGAACACAACACTCCTGGCCATTCTAGTTCTTTTAGCTTGTGTGACCCCAGGGTTCAATGGCATTTGCAACACCATTTGGTCAGATCAAGAGGCCAGAGATTTATTGGAGGTCCTAAGATCAGTCTACAGGCTTTCAAGTGAGAATGTGTTGCCTTGCATCAGACAATTTCCTTTGCATAGGTTTAACTGCAGTTCACTTAACTTTATTTGTAGCAAAATAATTTAAAATAGAATTGTAAGCTGATTTTGTCAGGGTGGGTCAAAAAATGTCAGGACAGCCCATACAGAGTTAGGCTGCAACTCAGGGCGCAATCCTAACCTGGAGTTAGGCTGGCACAGTTAGGCCAGCAAAGTGTGGCTGGCACAAGGGCCACCATAAAGTATGTTTGGACCACTCTTGGAGTCAGAGAGGCCAGCACACAGATGAGCACCATCCTCCTTGATTCCAAGAGCGGTCCAAACACGCTTTACAGTGTCCCTTGTGCCGGCCAAACTTTACTGTGCCAGCCTAACTCCAGGTTAGAATTGCACCCTCAGTAGTAGTAGAGCACATTCTGTGCCTGCTGTGGTTTCAAACCTTGGTATCTCAAGCTATGACTGGAAAAAGAACAGCTGATGCTAGTCAATATAGACAATATTAACCCTGGATGAACTATTACTTGAATCAGTAGGAAGTAACTTCAAATTGACTTTTGGTAGCAGCAACTTAGGGGATGCCTCTATGTGAATTTTTGAGGTGCCACTGATGAATAACTCTAAACCAGCCATCTGACTATATGGCTGTTCCTTATGTCCTTAAACATTTCAGGAGGACCTACAGCGCATGGTTTGCATCTATATTTTCCTACACTTGATCACTGGTATCACCAGTTTAGAGATATTGGAGGCATCAGTGACCAAGGGAACTGTTTGTGCAAAGCATGTGTCAGCCTAGGACTGCTGGCAATCATAGACCATACCATACCGGGATAGCTTGACCAATGACTCCAGAGGGAGGACTCTTGGTAGCATACATGCTTTGAATTCAAAAGGTTTGATGGGATTCCTGACATCTCATAAGAACATAAGAGCCCAACTAGATCAGGCCAAGGCCCATCTAGTCCAGCTTCATGTATCTCACAGTGGCCCACCAGATGCCTCAGGCAGCACACACAAGATGCCTGCATCCTGCTGCCTCTCCTTAGCACCTGGCATGAGGTAGCCTAATTCTAAAACCAGGAGGTTGCACATACCCATCACAGCCTGTAGCCTGCAATAGACTTTTCCTCCATGAATCTGTCCAGTCTCATTTTAAAGGCACCCAGGCCAAACGCCATCACCACCTCCACCATCTCCAGGTAGGGTTGGAAAAGATTCCTGTCTAGAAACCCTGCAGAGAGCCATGGTAAGTCAGTGTCAACAATACACATCTAGACAGACCAATGAGCTGTCCTGATGTAAGGGTTCCTTTGTGGGTTCCTAAGGCAGATCGATCAATTTAAAACAATCTTCTGAATAAAATGCAATCCCTCTCAGGGCAGGGGAAGTGCTTCCCTTCAGTGGAGATCCCAGAGGTAGGAGCAAAGCACAAGGTTTTTCAAGGTTTTCCTGAACACCTGTGTAAAGTAGCCCATCTCCCTGACTTTCAGAGCCATTAGTGTCTACTAAAGCAAAGGAGATGTCTCATCCACATCTGGGAGGAAGAGCTGCTTTACACAGGTGTTCAGAAACCTGAAAAACGAAGCGTTTCCCACCCACCCCCAAGATGTCCACTACCTCCATTAGTGATTGTCACCCTCGCCCCCGCCCGGGAGGGGTCCCCACTTACCGGGCAGGCAACGGAGGATTACTGTAGGCCTGTCTCAAGCCTCCAGGGAGCACAGGAGGAGCTGCGACAGCCAGGAGGATGCCCGCTGCAGCATGGGGCAGAGGGACATTGCCGGCCCCAGCCATGCTGAGGGGAAGCGTGGAGCTCCCCCCCGGCACCCGCAGCCTCGAAGAAGGAGGTGCGGAAGCCAGGGCTGGCCCCAGCTGGGAGCCGGAGCCCCTGCAACTGCCGGACATCAGGGCGGCTGAGATCCCGCGAGATCCCGGCCTCCCAGTGAGACCAGAAGGGGCGGGCTCCTGCCAACTGGGCTCATAAGGAGCCCAGGCCAGGATGAGGGAGGTCATGCCTCCTCTGAGCTCGGCAGAGCAAGGAGGAGTGAACCTCCCTCGGGGGTCAGGTGCCCTCCTCCCCTTCCAGTGCACCTGGTAGGGAGACGGAGTGACCCCCCGGCGAGAGGGGCAAGCCCCGGGCTTGTGGGACAAAGTAGCCAGTTGGGGGGAGACCCACAGCTGCACCCCACCCCACTGGAACAAGCCAAGGGCGGACCCCAGGGGACAAGACAGCCCTGCTGGGTGGAGAGAGACCCTGGTCGGCCACCAGACGGGCCAGAGCAAGCCCGCCCCGGGTGACAGAAAGGGATTGGGCGAGCACTGTTCCCACCCACAGGGAGCAGATTGACACCCCCCGGGAGGGTGACCCCCAACTTCAGCCCAGCCACCCCGAGACAACGAACGCCGCTGAACGGGTGCTGGCCCACCTCGCCAGGCAAGTCAAAGGGAAGATCCGCCGGCCATCGTGTTAAGACTGAGGGGGGGGTGCGAGAGGAAAATCCAGGGGGCTCGGGTGCCCGTGACGCAACGAGGCACCCATGAATGTGAAGGCCCTGACTAAATTAAATAGTGTATCCAAAAGCTGCTTGTCATCCTCCCGCCTCTCTGTTACATGGCCGGCCAGAGCGGCGTGGTGATCCCACTGCGCGCCCCCCACAGAGGGCGCCCCCCTGGACCGCGCCGCCACAGTGATATACAGAGAAATAAAGACACATAACAGCAAATTTACGCTAAGGTGGTAAAGACTCACAACACCAACATAAACAAACCAGAATCGCTTGCTATGTTTTGCTTGTAATGATCTGGTAACTTGAGAAGACCAAGACGGAGATAGGATAGGGGAGCTCTGATTGAGATGATGGGCTTTCACCTCCACCTATCTAATTTTGCAGTAATGGTTATTCCAACCTAATGAGGCTTGGCCAACAACACTGACTGAAGCAGAAACAGTTTTATTATGTGAGGAAGAATTTACAAACAAATGTCCTTTTCCTGATTGTATTTCCCTGAATAGTAAATAGATTTTTTTTAAAAAATGTTAAATTCTGATGGATTTTGGAAAATACTTCCTACCCTCCTACCACACATGCTACGGTACAGATCTGTTGCCTTTGAACATAGTCAGTTTGCCTCATTTGCAGTCTTGCAATGGCTAAACCAGAATAATCCATCATCTTCCCTATAGGCCATTCTCCCCAAATGTAAATGTAAAAGCAAGTCATATAAATCAGAAGATATACACACACAATCTACTTTGGTCTCTGCATTAATTGGATCTCGCTATTAGCTATATTTAGTCATTCTCTCTGACTTTTACAGACCAAAACACTAAGTTTTTATTTGCGCTTATTAATTTGAATCAAATCTGTTTTTCTTAATGTCTTATTTACAAGCCCCTCAGGAACTGTAAATTATTAAATTCGGTTCTTCAAACAGGGTTTCTTTCGAAATCAATTACAGCAATGGGGGAAAGTCCCCTTGATGTCAGCAGCAGCTGCATACAGCTGATGAAGACTCAATGCACATAATTCACTGCAGTTTCTTGAATGCTTTGCAGCAACTATGGCCAAAAAAAAAAAAAAATTATTACATGTCATAGCTTGTCCGGCTAGTATGCAGCATGTGAACAAAACCTGGGAGTTTCAGGTCCTACTTCACCTGGATGATTAAAGTGACACTCTGGTCTACTTTTAGAAAATGGGATATAATCTGTAGCATAGCTAAGAGGGTGCAGGGGTGGCAATTGCACCAGGCAACACGCTTTTCGGGGGGGGGGCAACAAGCTGAGCTTGACACTAGTAGCCCAAATTGTGAAAACCTCGGTAAGTACAAATACTACCATCATGTTATATATCATTTCAAATGTAATTCAATGCAGAATGCAATGAAACAAACCACATTGGAATATCTGTATTCTATCAAACATTAAATTTGATTACGTCAGGAGGCGGGTGTTACAGAATCTTCTTTGTCCCAGGTAGCATATGCTTTAGCTATGCCACTGGGTGTAATTCTCCCAGTGGTGAAATTCAGCCAGTTCTCACCAGTTCTGCAGAACCGGTTGCTAATTTATTGATATACAAAAAGTAGTGCTGTAGTAAGAAGCAGTACAAAGAAAGGAGGACATAGAACCAATTGTTAATTTATTTGAATCCCACCACTGAATTCTCCTATCTGTGTGAGAAAATAATTTTTTTTAAAGCCACATGGGACATAGATCACTCATGAAACTTGTATGTATGAAACTGTTGGAGGTGCAAAATGCATGGCAAATAAACACAAATAAACACAAATAAAGACAAATAAATCCTAGAAAACAAATAACAATAGATTTATTTTATCATTTATCTTTCAGTTGTTATCCTATGCATGATCACTTAGAAGTAAAAACCATTGAGTTTAGTGGAACAGCCCAGTCCTATCCTTCCCCCTGCTTCCACTGGTGTTACTGTGCCAAAAAGATGTGTGCTGTATCCTGCGGGGGTGGGGGTGGGGGTGGCATTGCAGATCAGTAGGCCTTGGAAGGGAAAAAGGCCGTGGAAGGGATCCCCTGAGTGATTTTACTGAAAACCATTCAGTAAGCTTCCCACTCCACAATGGGTCAAGTGCAGTTTCAGTATCTAATCCAGCTGAAAATCAAATTTGGGTCTAGGTGGTTGATAGTATCCTGTTCCACCTAGATCCATGCTCCTGCATGCCCATCATTGATAGAGAAGGAATGGCCAAGGAGTATATATTAATGATAGAGACGGATTTGGGAAGAATATTGAATGAACTGCACTACTCCCGAATCGTAGTTAGATGCTTACACCTTTAAGGGAATATTTTTAGAATAAAAAGAACCCACTGGAAGTCATTACTGTACCCCATTAACTCCATCTCTTTTTTGTCACAATCAATCAGTGTTAAATATCATACTCAGTGAAATGAAATAGCAGTAGAAAACATTAGCCTACTATTGTATTGTATTGTATTCCTGATTCTTGCTCGTGCCAAATAATATGCATGAGATTAAGGAAATATGGGCTCAAAAAATGGGTGATGACTGTCTTAGAGAGACTAATTTCTTCAGCCAGGCAGACTCACTTCAAAAAATGGGGCGTCTTTCTTCCAGAAAATACTGTTTAAATACAAATAAATACAACTTCTTTCACTTCACTTTGAAAACTTCACAGCCGTCTCTAGAGAGAAATAGGGCACACTTCCAGCATTTTCTTGGCAGTCAGCACAAAGAGTTCAGCCCATCGGTAACAACTGAAAAATGGCCACTTTCAGCAAAATGAAAACTATCCCAGAATAGGGGTGGGTGGTGTGAGAAAGAGAATATAATTTTTAAAGGACATGTAATCACCCTATTCTCTTGACAGAAAAGAATCAAGTAGCTGCAGAGGAGTAAGAGATCCCCTTGCCAGTGATAACGGGTAATTATAGGATGTGAGAAATCCCCTGCTTTGATCAAGGTTTGTCGATGAGCAACTGAGCAATCTTCATTGGGAACTGTGACTCGTGTAACGACCATTCTGTTGTCACATCAGCAATATTTTCCCCAGAAAGCCTTCTTTGGTGGAAGAGATTCAAGGGTGGGGAGAGGGCACTTAGGATAGAAACTGCTGCATCTTTGCAAAAGTCAATTACTACCTAGAAGACAAGAAAAACGCTTAGGCAACAGTGTTGAGAGGAGGTATTTTGTAAGGTGCGTGAGGATCAGGCCGGGTGAAATGTGGTGTCTGTGATACTGCTTATTAGAGATAATGGTATTTCATGTAAGACGGGCTGTTAACTAGAGGGGAAATGCTGACCTGCTACAACTGATCCTAACCTTGCCAATTCATCAGATTCCTCTTAAAGTGGGTTATTGCAAGACTGGTTTTAAAAAAAAATCTATTGACAATCATCACTTCAGCAAAGGGACAAACGTCAGGACTTCAAGGATCACAGATTAGTATAACAATTGTCACATCAAGGAAAAGGGCCACTCGACAGATTTTGTTTTCTCCTGTTCAGCTGCCATTCTTTTCCACTCACCACATTATTGTTGCTATTGTTTTTCTTGTAGGCAGCCCAACGCAAAGTGCCATCTGATGAAACAATAGGCAAAATTGGATTAGAGTGCTGCGTTTCCCCTAGACCAGCAGTATGGAGATCTACATTGTCATTGAAAAGTTTTCAGCAGTTTATTCCTTGCCTTATTTCCAAGTGAGGCCTGTGAATTTATTGCCATAAGTTAGGATCCAACAATGTTCATCTCTCCATGCCTGATGGGATGTTCACCCTTTGACCTTGCCCCGAAGACCCCACACACCTAGAAATCAGATAACTCTATCTCAATTTTGGAGTGTGATGATTCTTGCTAGACTTTTTTTTAAAGAGTATCCTTAGGAAATTTTTATGCTTTTCCTTAGAATTAGAAAGGATCCTTTCCTTAGAAAGGATACAAACGATAGATCCCCACCCCAATCATCATTTCTGTGCGGAAAAGAAAGGGACAACTTGAAACAACTGGACCTGATTTATACATCTAGCATTTAAAGGGAGTTTCGATTCAGATCATTTAAAAGCTCACTCTTAACTAAGGGCACAATCCTAAACTGAAATTAGGCCGACACAGTTAGGCCAACAAAGTTTGGCCGGCACAAAGCCCACCGAAAAGTAGGTTTAGACCATTCTCAGAATTAGGGTGGATGGGCCATGTCTGTGTGCTGGCCTCTCTGAACTCGAGAGTGGTCCAAACATACTTTACGGGGTGCCAGCCAAACTTTGCTGGTCAAATTGTGCTGGCCAAACTCCAGGTGAGGATGGCACCCTGAGAGGTTCATTTCAGTGATGTCATTCAGGGGGAACGGACCAGAACGGGCGTTCAGGATCCTAATGGGCTCCGTGACTGGTTCCGGGTTCCCAACAAGTGCCAATCAAAAGTGAGTTCCTCTTCCTAAATCATTTGAATGACACCACTGGTTCATTTATGTCATCACCTTCAATTTTGACACTTGTTAACATCACAAACTCCCATCCAGCCTGCTTGTGAAATTCCTCTCATTTCTGCAGAACTGCACATTTGGGCTGTCCTGGTGTATTTCCAAATGAAGTTCCACTTTTTAATTAAAAATAGCAGCACTGGCTGGGACTAGGGGGTGCAGGAGGAGAGAAAATTCCCCTTCCCCAAATGCCACTTTAAAATTAAAAATTACAGGGTGTAATCCTAACCAACTTTCCAGCACTAACATAGCTTGCCAAAGCAGCATGCTCTGTATTCTGCAGTGAAGTAATAGTCACAGAGGCCCCCTCAAGATAAGGGAATGTTTGTTCCCTCACCTCAGAGCTACACTGTCCTTACCCCAGTGCTAGACAGTTGGTTAGGATTGCGCCCGCACAGACACAGACACGCACACACATAGTGGAAGCACACCAGGATAGAACATTTTTGCATACATAATTTGTTAGACCCTCAATTTTAAGAATAGCTTGCTAGACTGCATGGAGCCAAAGGGGCTGGTCTGTGTGTGGAAGGCCGAAGAGTTCTTGGGTTCTTGCAAGGTCATGTTGTCCTGTGCATCCTGACTTCTGTCTGCCCTTATCTCTTTTGTTCTAAGCAGGGACCAAGGAAGCAAACTGTCTGCCTGGCCATATATCCATGTTTAATTCATTTTTGCTTTGTGAAGAACACAGGGGTTTTGAAGCCTTCTACATTTAGCAAATTCCACCATCCGATCCAAAAGGTTTACAATTATTCTCAATCATTTTTAAAATAATGCTTTGCTTCCTAAGTGAAATACTTGAAGTTTGTTTTCAAATTGTTTGCTTGCTTAGACTGATTGCCTAAGATTATGAGTTTTCTCCCCTTTACACTGATCAGGTGTGTAACAAGAAAATCAAGAATCTTAACTCTTGAGTTTCAGCTTTTAATCAAGAGATTCTCTTTTTACTGTGAGCCTAGGTAAAGGCACAGAGAAGCAAAATACATCAAATCACATTTACCTCGAGCCTGTAGCACCAATGGGTGTGTTTTATTTTAATATAATGTTAATATTTAACACAGCCCCTCCCCTTTCCAGTGTCCCATCTTCCCATATTTTCAAAGTCAGCTGCACTAGGTGCTATGTGACCCACTGAAATTGGCTCACAACCCACCCAGTGGGTCCTGACCCAGTTTAAGAAACACTGTTTTAAGCAAACAAATATATCCACTTCTTAAATATATAAATACAAAAAACCAGCATGCCACTTTAAGAAATCCAGAAGAGCAGGAAATGGTGGGGAAAACAATGTGGGAAATATTTTTGTTCAGTATTTTGTTCTAAAGAATATATATGATTAAAGACATGCAGAGTTGCTATCAACCTTTTATCTCTGTTTGTTACATTTCCCCTCTCACTCTTGCAATGGAGTATTGATTTCACATGCTTCCACTCATTGATATCAACATAATAAATTTATATGAAACAACAACAAAAGCTCATGGAGATTCTTGATTTCATTTATTAATGCTCTGTGAGAAAGACAAGAAGTCTTTCTTGAGAAGGACAAGAATCCACAAATTACAGTACAACCAAAATCTCCTGGCTCGTTATTATCCATTTCTTCATGGGCTCGATGTCACCGCAATTTCATGTCAGCAGGACTGCCACTTTGACCACAGGATTAGCGACTGAGACAAACAGAATTCACAGATTCCAAATTGAGACAGCTTCTAATGTTAGGGAAGATGAATATTTCAAGATGACAGATGGTGCTCCTGTGCTCTTGAGTTTAACAGTTTATTATGCCATAAGCTTTCGCTGGCAACATCTAACAGATGAACACAGCAGACCGAAAAGGTGATGGAATCTAGGCCCGATGGAGGATCGACCCAGTTAAAAAGGTGAGATTGAGAACAAAAGATACAAAATGCATTTTGATTGCTGCAGTGCTAACACACTATGAATATAATGCATAATCAAATGAAGTGAGACAGCTTCATGTGGTTCTTGTTGAAACCATCTCACTCACACACTCAAATATAACAAAGAAAGCACAGTCCTACAGCTCTAGCAGAGTCCCAAGATAATCAGTCATCAATGTTCTATATAAGCATTTATTTTTATTTATTTATTTATTTATATCCCGCCTTTCTGCCCTTGGGCACCCAAGGCAGCTTACAACATTAAAATACAATAATACAATAAAAACAGTATATAAGACAATTAAAAACAATAGTTAAAACAATCTTAAAATATTAAAATGATTAAAAATTTAAACAACCAACCCCATGGATCCTAAAAATACAAAGAAAATGTAAAAAAAAAAATCCCTTATGTGTCACAGGAATGTCTCCTGGAGGGCTACATGTCCTCAACCCCACATACATGCATCAAAGTTTTATGACAGCCTCTACAGGAATGTTTTGACATATGAAGGTGAAGTAAAGAAGAGACAGGTTATCCATTTCATTTCTGAACCATGCATACTTTTGTGCCTTATTTTTTATTGATCGGTCATCCCATCCCTGAAAATGTCTAAATTGGAGCAGATTATGGCTATTTTAAAATACTTTGAAATCTTACTCACACACACACACACACACACACACACACAAACCCACAACCACCCTGTGTTTATTTACTGCTCCTCTAGTAGCTTTATTTATTTACAGTTGTTGAGGCAAGCAGCTTCTACCAAAATGGTGTTTTTCACTTAACTTTGTAATGGTTCATCTTTGAAAAAGGTGCTCATTAGTTCTTGTTTCTTCCCATTGCATATAAAACAGTGATAGGCAGGGGTGTGTGTTTCTGGTGATATTTTTTCTAATTTTTTTTTATTAAAATAGTAAATCATGGTGTTGTGTGTGTTTATTCTACAGTCTCATTCCAAGTTCTCATTTTTATTAATTTTAAATGCTTTAAAATGATATATCATGTACTAGGTAGATTATATAGGTGATACACCCTTCCCCTAGAATTGAGAACTGCTCCCTCTTTGTTTACATTTCGGCGGGGGCTGAAGACCTTTTTATTTCAAAAAGCTTTTAACTGCTGACAGGTTGGCCGGCTGGTTATTATGATTCACGGGGTTTGTTTTTTGTTTTGTTTTTTAAACTGTTTTTAAATTGTTTGTGGTTTTTATTTTTTGCTATTGTTGTTTAATACTGTTTTAACTGTTTTTAATGTTAATTGTTATGTTGTATTTTTAATATATATTTTGTAATGCCGCCTTGGGTGCCTTCGGGCACAAAAGGCGGGGTAAAAATCTATTAATAAATAAATAAATAATAAATAAATATAGTGTCAGCAGATGCAGCCACAGTATTATTTCTAATTGGAAATTCCTGGAAAATATCTTAAAACACCAAAATGTGGTATTTTGTGTTTTTATTCAGATATTTTAACCACCAAAAGGTGGTTCTGAATGCTCAAAAAGTGGTTTTCAACAACAAAAAACCCCACCCCTAGTGATAGGACAAGAAAATTATGACGAAGACAATTCCTAAATATTGCGTGAACATTTTCAAGACTGCATGTGATGCAACGCTATCTATTCTGAGAAGAGGAACATTTTCCAGAACATTACAGCCATACCTTGACTTTCAGCTAGTTGACTTTCATTGCTTTGTTTGCTCTTTCAGCCATTTAAAATTATAACCGCATTTCAAATGTTACAGACATGCTTTCCTCTTTCATCCTATTGCGTTCAACCTTCCACAGTGTTTGACATTCTGAAGTTTATTTTTTTTATTTTTGTTTGTTTTGCACACATTCATACGTGTTATATAGTTACAGCCCAATTCTAAGCTGCCTGCCCCCTGAACGAAGCACCTCTGGAGAAGCACACGCCTCCTTCCCCCAGCTAAGCATGCTGGGCCTCCAGTGGGCTGCCAATGGGCCTCCCCAGGGCTGTGCTGGCCATTTTGCCATTGCAGACTTGAGGACCTCCGTGTCAAAAGCGTGGCCTGCCATGGAGGATGGGATCCGGCTGTGGAGGTCACAGCCGGTCCCACCTTGATCTGCCCCTCCCCCTGTCCAGTTCTACCCAGTGGCGTCATTCACCCGGTATGCTGGGCGGGACTTACCTTTGAGCGGCAGTCCGCCCATTGCGTCACGCCGCGTTCCGCCGCTTTCCCACCCACTGGGGCGGGCGGGAAACCGGCGGAATGTGGCGTGACGCAACGGGCGGACTGCTGCTCAAAGGTAAGTCCTGCCCAGCGTACCGGGTGAATGACACCACTGGTTCTACCCTCCCTGCCTGTCCTGAAACTGCTTACCACCAGCTCTGGTGTTACTTACTGTCTGCTGGCTACGCATCAGGTTCTCCTGGCACTGGGGCCTGGCGCTGGACCGGTGACGGTAGTAAACCCTTACAGCTGGTGGTATCAGTCCCTTCTGGCACTGGTGCAATGCTGGCACCGGTGGTAAGGTGGCACCCATCTTTAGGATTGGGCCCTTAGTTACATTTTTCATCAGTCAAAATAAAGCAATGCTTTGACATCCATCCAATTATTGCTTTCGTACTCTGGTCTCTAACCAGACAAAAGTGCAAGGGATTGCTGTATTTCTTACAAAACAATTGATGTCAAATCTGTGCACAAGGGTCAAGAGGATTTATCACTTACTTGACATGGTTTTCTTGCCTTATAAGAATGACTTTGATTCTTCCTGTGGGAATAGAAGAGTGAGAATTAACCTATGTTTGAAAGGATGAGCTGTGTCTGGTTTCCCCCTTCCTTTTATACATAGCAGATCATTTCTTTTCCTTATAATTGCTTCTAGATAGGAGCCAAGATTGCTAAGATTCTTCACAAGTTTCCATTCATGAAGGGGGGGGGGAAGAGCCAATAAACAGTAGAGTTGAAGCTGTTTTTGTTCCATTAAAAAAATCTAGGTTAAAGCTTTCTTTAAAAATCTTGGATTGAATGTGGCACAAAAGAGCTGGTGATAAAGAAAACCAGCAAAATAGTCAGTACTCTATAACCAACATTCTATGATTGTAACCAACTGTCACGGGGTGACACTGCCCAACCCGTAGGGCCTGGGGCCACAGCACCCCGCGGGGGTACCAGGTGTGGGGTCCCAGTAGGTGGGGACGGCCAGTAGGTGAAAAGCGGCACCACAGACCTGTGGTGGGTCAGAAGCACCAGCCCTCTGTCATCTGGGAGGCACAAGGGGGCAACAAGCCAGCTGGCCTTTTATCGGGTATAGGGGCCCTGGTCCTGCTCGTGCTGAGAAAGGGGCTGATGTTGAGGCAGAGGCCTGACCTGCCCCTGGGGAGCTCCAGAGGGGTGGAGCCAGGGGGTTGGGCCCGGAAGGGGTGGAGCTGGCTGGAGCAGCCGGCTGGCTCACAAAGAGCAGGGCAGGTGAAGGGAGAGGAGGCTTCCCACCCCATGGCTGCAGCACAGGGAGGGTGGTTGGACGAGGCCTGAGACCTTATCTTTACCCAACCTTTTCCTGGCCCTGAAGGGGTGTGGGGTATCCCACCCCTGGGATTTTGGAATTGGCTAGGAAGACTTTCTGAGCAGGGACCCCCTCCAGGGTTACCCCCAGCTCGGTCCTCCCTTGGGAGGCAGAGGCAACAGCCTCAAGGGGGTCAACGACCTGGACCCCAGGGGAGCACCAGAGTGGCCATTTCCCACCCAAAAAACTGGATAGAGACCCGACCCAGTGAGATGACCCCAGTGGGTAGGGCGGGCCTCGATGGAGGGCGACATGGGGCCAGATGCCATTCCACGTAAACAGCGACCAGGGCCTGTGATGTAACAAGGCCTCATGAGTGTGAAACATCTGACCCAAATAAATTGCATCATCCAACCTGCTGTGCCTAAGCCCTTCAGAGCAACAGAAAGGAGCCACTTACGACTGGATGAGCCAGCGACAAGGGGTTGCCCCCTGGTGGGGTGGAGGCGAGGCTGTGATGGACAGGACACCAACATTTCTAAGATGGCTTCTTAAAATTTTAATTCAGTTTCTTCTAAATAGGCAAGAATATTTGTACATCTGAACTCCTAGAGAAGTAGAATCCCACACCAGTGGAGTCTTCCATG
This sequence comes from Lerista edwardsae, assembly GCA_029204185.1. NCBI lineage: Eukaryota > Metazoa > Chordata > Lepidosauria > Squamata > Scincidae > Lerista > Lerista edwardsae. Next base: position 1,595,444 of record JAJKFI010000012.1, read on the forward strand.
AAAGAAGGCTATTCCCTTATTATATTGTTTTATGTGATTCTGAGCCCAATCCTATGCAATTTTCCAGCACCGGAGTAGCCACAATGCATCCTCAAGGTAGGGTAACAAATGTTCCCCTACCTGGAGGAGGTCTCCCTGACAGCACCCCCCCCCCACTGCAGGGTGTGGTGCACACCCAGTGGTGTCATTCACAAACGAGCTGCCGGAACGCGAGGCGGGACTTACCGCCTGATTGGCTGCTCGTTCGTGATGCGTCGCTGCCTGCCTGACCACTGCGCGGGCACCCCTGGCTTCGGAGGGGGTGCCCGCTTGCCTGGCGGGTGCGCTGGGTGCCTAGGCGAGCCGCGGAGGGGCGCGCCACCCGGAGGGAGCCCCCGTGGTGGGCGGGCAGGCAGCGATGCGTCACGGACTGCCTGTCAATCAAGCGGTAAATCCTGCCTCGCGTTCTGGCAGCTCGTTTGTGAATGACACTACTGTGCACACCCCATTGGCATGGCTACATCAGCACTGGAACGTTGCATAGGATTGGACTCTCTTTAGGCTCCAGAGCATAAGTCTAACTTTTGTTTTTAAATTTTATATATTTTGTTGCTGGAGATGCTGATCGTTGTTTGTGATGACCAACTTTTTGGCAATTGCTGTATGTTGTACGTTTGCTCCATGGTACGACACAGTGCACTCTCATCATCTATAGACAGCACATCACCTCCTCAATGCCTTCTGGTGGTTTTGCTCTATACTAGGCTGCAGAGCTGGAGAGCAGGTAGCACCATAGCTAAAGAGGTCAGTAATAGGGCTGGCTAACTGGCTGCAACCGCATCTATTCTTCTTTGACAGGCAGCTGCATGGAAATCCGTGGCACACACAATTATCTGTGTTTCATGTCAGAATGGAAATGTTAGTTCCAAGTAGATTGGTTCTCCTGAAGCTACATTTGTTTCCTTGGGTCCAATTTCCAGGGCACATTTCAAAGTGCTTGATACTACTAGAGTCGTACAAAAATCTTCCAACTCTTCCCCTGCCATGAAATTTCCCACCACAATTTCAACTGATTACGGACATTAATTCTTCAGGTTGTCCTCCAGGAACAGTGTTTAAATAGGAAGGTCCGTGGCAGCTTAATCCTAGGTTTTTGGTTGGCGACCCAACAAGGAGGAGAGGATCCAGTGGTGGAGGCTACTGCCAGCCCCACTCCCACTCTGCCCCTCCCCACACCCAGTTACATCCCTTCTGCACCTCCTCCCCCCAGCAGGCCTTACTGCTGAACAGCTCCGGCTGGCCATACTGCCCATGCTGGGGTGCAGCACCCACTGTTGTGGCCCCAGCGCTGGTGCTTCCTCCTCACTGGGTACCATAAATTACCTCGATGGCACATTTACCACACCTGGAGCTGGTGCTGAGCAGCCGTCCTGGCAATATGAGCCCATAGGATTGGGCAGGGCCAGCCTTAAGCCAATGTGACCAATGTCATGACATTGGGCCCCTCGCATTGGGGGCCCTCACACCAGCACAGCAAGCATATCTCCTGCTACTGCAGCTGGGATCTCAGCTGGGGCAAGCAGAGCAGCTTTGCCTTGGGCTGTACCACCTGCCCCTGCTTCCAAACTGCCCGAAATGGGCCTCTAGGAAGCAGTTGGAGGTGACGTCATTATGTCACCACCAATTATTTCCAGGCGCCATATGTGGCACCACGAGCACTTTTCTTGGTAAGTGGCAGCCCTACGGGGAGGGTGGGGCCCCCGCCGGAATGCCCTGCATTGGGCCCCACTGCTCCTAGAGTCGGCTCGGGGATTGGGCTCATAATGAGCTTAACTAAGGATCATGTCATGCGTTTAGCATTGTGGGTTACAATTTATCAAACTGGGGAAGAAATCCTTCATTTAAGGAAGGTTAACTGTCCTTGCAGAAACCCAGCTCAAAACTGCATTGGGTACAACAGGGAAATTAATACATGCTTTTGAACCTGATCAATTGATAACAGCAGACAACTGAGCTTTTTGTGTTTTTTTGAAAAGGGAGATGTGTTGACAATTGCATTCCTTTTGTGTTGCAAAACAAGGCAGGACATGGAGTATCACTTTGAGTGGCAGCTCAGCATCATGTTCTGAAGAAAGGTGTCCAAAGCATTTGCAATTAACATTCAGAGGTCAGGTAGTACTCTGATAGGAGAGATTTAATTGGTAGCTATAGCTTTAAATACTCTTGTCTGAACTCCTGTGAGATCCACTTTTCATCTGCTATGGCTAATTAACATGCATATCTAAACCAATGCCCTTATATGCTTGGGAAATATTCAGGAGATATTTCCAAGTATATCAGACAAGTGGGACCTGCAACAAAATATTGCAGCGTGTCTCCCCTAAGAGGGATGCTCCTAATCTGTTAACTGCCTGTGTGTGTGCTTGTTATTCTCTCATTGTTCTTCTTTGCCCTCTTAGACTTCGGCCTCATACTGAACTTGACCTGCTGTATTGAGCCACGTGCTTTGCTTTATAAGCATCTACAATCGTGTCAATTTGACGATCACATCAAATGTAGCATTGTGTCAAATGGGATGTTTCATGTCATTGACGCAAAATAACATCACATGGATTGCCAAGGCCACAGTGATTAAATGGCAGCATGTGCAAAGGTCAAGGACAAAGAGAGTGCCCCTTTTGATTGCCCCTCTGAATGCAGGTATTGAGTGGGTGGTTACTTTTCATTACTCCAATCCCTACCTCTGTGACTATGCTATGTTTGGACCACTCTTGTTTGGACCACAGACATGCGCCATCGTCCCTCATAGAGAGTGGTCCAAACGCGCTTTGTGGTGTCCCTTGTGCCAGCCAAACTTTGCTGGCCTAACTGTGCCAGCCTAACTCCAGGTTAGGATTGCGCCCTCAGCAAAACCATTTATGGCCCCCATCCTATTGGTAGCTATAGCTGGGGCATCGGGGCCACCAGGCCCATGGTGTATTCAGCACTGGATTTGTGCAGGCAGGGGGTCCTTAGAGTAAGGGAACATTTGTTTACCCTGTTGAGCCCCAGCCTGTGCAATTGGGCTACCCAGATCTGCACCATGTTGGGGGTTAAGATGCTGTGAAGGCCTCCTTTGTCATTCCCGGCCCCCTCCCAGACCCGAACCACCCCTTCCCATCCTCCCCTGCCCCAGAACAACCTCTCAGGAATGCCCTCTCCTCGCTTCCCCACCACCAGCTGGCATAGCACTTAAGTGCTATCTGGTCTTGATGCCTTTAAGAGGGGATTGGACGGATTTCTGGAGGAAAGGTCCATCGTGGGCTATAGGCAATGATGGATTGTGCAACCTCCTTACAAAGGTGGTGGGCTACTGGTACCGGGTGCAAGGGAGTGGCAACAGGATGCACACATCTTATTGTCTCATGCCTCCCTGGGGCACCTGGTGGGCCGCTGTGAGATACAGGAAGCTGGACTAGATGGGCCTTTGGACTGATCCAGCAGGGCTCTTCTTATGTTCTTAAGTGCCCGGGTGGCTATCGTGCAGGATGTAGTGCCTGTGGGACTGCAGGCCTTCCTGTGAGCGCTGCGTACTCCCGAGGTGCTGAAAATGGCACTTGGCAACCATTGGATTGGGCTACCTGAAGTAGTTGAAAGGAAAGATGCATATTGCATTACAAATGAATTTTTTTTTTTCAAACCCACAAGATAATTTTCATATTTTCTGGGAACAAACTTATGGTGTCAGGCTGCCAAGTCAGCTTTCTGATGTTCCAGGGCACTGAAAAGTTGGGTCTTCAGGGAAATATCTGGCTCACTCTTCCAGTGAAGGAGAATAGTTTTTCTGACAGGAAGCAAGACTGATGAAGGATGTTCTTGGTCCTCAAATTAACCCATAATTTCCCCCCAAACCATCAAGTGGCTTAATTAAAAGAAGGAAAAGCATTCTTCTAACAATGCTGTATATGCTAGTAGCTACATAAACCTAAGATTTGTTCATCATACAATGGGGCATCTTCATAACTGACACAGATATGAAATCAAACCTCTATGTACATCAATCTATATAAAAAGGCATATTTCTGAAGATTTTAATTAAAGAAAGACCGACAGCAAGTAGCAAGGGAAATCCTCTGGGTTGCTTTTTATATTTAAGCTGATATTGGCATGAAAGCTCCACGTCATTGTTTAAAATAATCTTTTTCATCCCACTATAATGCAGAATGAACACCGAAAATGTGTCGGTAACACCGACACAGTCAGAATCTCACATGTAAGATTAATCTGTGCATCCTTTCTGAAGAATTAGATGCTTCAAAAAAAATTCTGATCTTTTGGCAACTTGTAATTTCAGTACCTTCTATTGCCTCATTGATTGTAATATCTGTTCTTCTTTCTCATATTTTTTTTTGTTTACAATCCATAAACCAGGTAAGTAGTGATATCTCAAATCTAAGTACTTCATTCCTCAATTAATTAATGGTCAAGTAAATCCATACCACTAGAGCTTGACTTATATCTTACCTTTATTAATTACATTTACATCCTGCCCTTCTCCAAACAGCACAGGGAAGCAGACTTTCCACCTTGCTCGACCCCATCATTTTGTCCTCACAGCAGCCTATGAAGTAGGTTAGTTTATCAACCAGCAACTAATCCCAGGCCACATAACGGGGATCTGAATCCAGGTCTCGCCATTTCTACTCAAATACTACACCACACTGGTTGACTCCAGTTTTAGTCAATTGCACAAACATAATGCTATCATACAGTTTTGTCAAACTGAGGTCTAATCCATTAGTATAAGGTTGAAATCCTTAACACGAATATGTGGAAGGAAATCCTGTTGACACACCTCAGTTCTCACATGGCAATTGATGTTATGTGGTGGCAATGGACATTGGTAATGAAGAATACAAAGGGCAAGCTTTGTGTTTTGCCTTATAGAATGAAGGGTCACACGTAATTCTGCCCTTTAGTCACCAATACCCACACTTCTAGAGTGGAGAAGACCTATTCAGATATTTGTAACTAGGGAGAGTCACTAAGTTTACAATGCTGTCAGGATTGCACCGGGAAGCCCCTTCAGTTGTGCTTTCCCTAATTCTGCCTCACAGCGCAATCCTGGCGGCCCCGTAGCGTTGATGCAATGTCGTTTCACCGACGCTATGTCATTAGCACCGATGCGGGGGCACCACGCAGCATCCCTGCATTGGCGTTAAAGCTCTCAAGCCAACACTACTCGTAGCATTGGCTTGAGAGCGCCAATGGGGAGCCTTCCTTGCACCAACTGAAGGGCGGGGAGAGAGCGGGCTCCGGATTCAGCCATAAGGCCGAATCTGAAGCCCATCCAAGAGGTTGCGCGGCCCCAATTCAGGCTGCGCAGTCTCCTCGGATCTGTGCCTGCTGTTTAGCAGGAGCTGATCCAAGGAGTGCATTGGGGAGGCTAGAGCCTCCCCAACCGTAAGGACGCGAACATTGCATTCACGCCCTTACAAGCAGCATTGGTAAGCAGCATTGGATTTGGCGCTGGCTGGCCGGCCTTGCCAACCCAACAGTTTAGGATTGTGCCCTCAATCCCATCCCCCACTCTTCCAGCATTTGTCTAAAGTGATAAAACCCTGTGCTAAGGGAGAGAGCCTTTCTGAGATTAGGGGTGATGGCGCACATATGAAGGATGCTGCTGTCTCTCATACGCTGTTCTCCGCTCTGGCAAACTTTGCCACTTCTGCTGAGTCCCCTTCTTTTTGAACTCAAGGAATGGGAAAAGGAGGAGGAGGAGCAAAGGCAGGTGGGCCACAGTGAGCACGCCAACAAATCTGTAGCCTGAGGGGACCATGTGGTTGGCGTCATGGAGGGGCAGGCCCTGCATTTTTGTACTGCAGCTTACCAATTTTAACATTCAGTGCCAGACTGGTGTTTTTTTTAAAATGGTGGGGAGCAATACACTTGCACCCTAACTAGAAATTCTGCCCTGACTTTTCTAGAAAAAAAAAGAAAGCATCCACTTTTAGTTTACATTTATTTGGGGGCAAATATTTATTTATCCCGCCTTTCTGCCCCATGGGCACCCAAGGCGGCTTACAACATTAAAAATACAATAAATCACAAAGTTTAACAGTTAAAAACAATGTTAAAAACAATATTTAAAACAGTTAAAATTTAAAATTTAAAACAGCAAGCACGTGGATCCAATATAAGGAAGAGAATATAAAATGCCAGCCAGCCTGTCAACAGTTAAAGGCTTGTTTAAATATTTGTTTTTTAATATTTGTTGTTGTTGTTGTTTGTTTATTTGATGGTTGGTTTATAACCCGCCTTTCTGCCCATTTAGGGCCCTCAAGGTGGCCACGACATAAAACATCAAAACAATATAGGGCACAATCCTAACCAACTTTTCAGTACTGGGGTAAGGGCAACACAGCTCTGGGGTAAGGGAACAAACATTCCCTTACCTTGAGGAGGCCTCTGTGACTGCTGCTCCACAGCAGGATGCAGCACATGCCCCATTGGCACAGCTATGCCAGTGCTGGAAAGTTGGTTAGGACTGCGGCCTCAGTAAAACAAACATAATAAAAACAAGTAAACCTTAAAACAGTTGAAAACTGTAAACCGCAATACACCCAAATGGATCCCAATAAAATGTCATGGAAATTTCATTAAAATATGAATCTCTCCAAATAAGTTACACCTTGAACCAGGTCAGGGCTGTAGCACTTTATCCCCACACTTAGAGAAATCTCCTCACTTGACTAACTTCCTCTTCTTACCACTCTAGTATTTCAGAAAGTAGCAGTAATTTAAAGCCAACCTAATTAAGGAAACATGTACTGATACCAGCTGCATTAGCAATGCACAGTGATGGATGCGACAGTTTTCGTAGTCTGGTTTAATGCACACCAAACATGATTCACCATTATCCAAAAACCAAAATAAACATCTTGTAAGGCTCCTTATAAATATATAACAGTGTATCAAACAAGCTGTTCGAGCTGCTTCAGATTTCTGACTAGCTGGCTTCTCCTATAGCCAAAAAGCCGCTGGGTCAAAAACAAAGAGGAAAGCATTCAGCTTGGCTGACTGAAGAATTCAGGCTCCACCTAGTGGTTGCATTTTGGAAATTCTTTGAGAACATGTGCAACACAGATCCAAAGCAGTACAGTGGAGGATTTATTTATTGTTCGCATTTGTATACTACCCTTCCTCCAAGGAGCACAGGAGGGTGTACATAGTTCCTTCCGCCTTCTGTCCTCACAACAACCCTGTGAGGTAGGTGAGGCTGAGAGTGACTGGTCCAAGGTCACTCAGGAAGCTTCATGGCTGAGCGGGGAATTGAACCTGGATCTTCCATGTCTACGTCTGACTCCCAGACCACTACACCTTTGCCTAATACCTCCAGCACTGTGAACGAGTATAGATAGTCCAAGTGCCTTGTAGGTGTAATGAGAGGTCATTTTGCCCAAAATATATTCCCCACATTTGGTACTTTTTGCAAAGATGCAAAACTGTTCATTTAAGGGAAGGGTGGGGGACCAGACCTGTGTTGCTGAGGCAACAGGATGGTTGCTCCTTCCTCTGTTCTAGTTGTACATAGAAGGTCCAATGGGAACAGAGTGCCTATACCTTTAACCATTGTATAAGAGAGGGAATTTGGGCATGTGCAGCTCATCATGGAAGGGTTTCAAAAGCTGCACCTGCCCAAATTCCCTCTTCTAAACAATGGTTAAGGGTATAGGCACTCTGTCCCATTGTATCTGGTAACTCTATACATAGGTAACTAGACGGGGCAGAAGAGAATGTGGGTTGTGATGCACATTAACTTAGATCTGCATCCGGACATGCATCCCAACCCCAACTGGGGATGGATCCCCAATTGCCAATATTGCAGCCTGCTTTGTTCAGCTACACTTGGATGAATGACTTGTCACCAAATCATTCAGGACGACAAGTGGGAGAAGCATCAGCTTCTGGAGTTGCCTGCGCAATGAAGATCAGTGCCCTTCTCCCTCCCACTAATCAGTGTAAACAATGATACTGCCATTAATGTCATCATCACATATGCCACTAGAATTGGTTGGACAGATTTTTTTTTTGGACATTGCCCATTTTAATAAAGTTTTCAACCTTGGATTCAGGCAGTTAGTCGAAGAGGTGCTACAGCCCTTCAGAACTTCACTTCTAGTTTATTTTCATTCACTTCCTGTTCATAAATGCAATGAATAAATATACTTTCCTAGTAAGCTAATATGCAGTATGTTTCTGACATGCAAACTTTGAGCAAAATCTAACTGAAGCTAAGCATGTTTAAAACCTATTGATGTCCATGGGGGGGGGGAAGCACATGTTTAACTCTCTACTACAAAAATCAATGGAAATTAAATGCGAATGAAGTTGGCTAGATGGCGCATTCACAATATAAAACAATGAAATGAGATAGTGGCTCTTCGAAATGGTCATTATTAAGGAGGATTAGTTCGAAGTATACATCAACTTCACTATGAAAGTTCAAAGAATACGTCAACCTCACTATTAAAGCTATATTCCCCCCCCCAACAGAATGGGTGGGGGGAAAATGATATTATCAACCTCCCACACATCTTTAAAAGTGACATTTCTCTTGTAAGCTTATAGTGGAATGTATTTTAAAGAGATAACATTAAGTAATTCTTGTTCGAGGATTTGTAACCATTTGCAATGATAAAATAAAACAGGACTTACCTGCAGGCTTTCAATCCAAAGAAAGAGAGAACAGAAAGAAAAGCAAATAGAGATGGAAAAGTCCTTAAAAAATAGCAATATTCAGAATAATGCAGAGTAGAACATGCTGATATTTATCAGTGCATATGATCCATTCTACCACATGAATTTTGTGATATGCCACAGCTTAACATTTAATATTGTAATGTCTACAAAAAAAACACTAAAGCTTATTCTAAGCTATTTTAAACTTCAGTGTTTTTATTCCTTCCCTTCCCCCTCTTGTATTGTTGGAAGCAGTGGATTAAATACATAATGTCTTCCAATACCATATACAGTCTATTGGTTTTTTGCAGGAGTTTGAGGCATACTGTTTGAAAGTATACCTCAGTATACCTCTTTACCTCAGACTGTAGCTGCATTGCTATGAAAATGGCTTGATGGGCACTCAAACTGTTGATTGAATATTTTGGCGGATGTTCACACAGTTGATGTACTTTTGAGAGTTTTCTTCCATTTTTTTATTTCTTTTTTTAATTTCATAGACTAGCGTTATTCATACTGTGGGTTGGGACCTACTTGGTGGGTCGCAACCAGTGGTGTCATTCAAATGATTTAGGAACAGGAACTCACTTTCGACTGGCACTTGTCAGGAACCCGGAACCAGCCACGGATCCCATTAGGATCCGGAACGCCCGTTCTGGTCCATTCCCCCTGAATGACATCACTGGTTGCAACCTGATGTCAGGTGGCTCATGGAAAGCTGGGAGCAGCCATCTATATTCCTTTTGTGAATGAACAGTTTGCGTTTTCAAGTGAGGGTTTTTAAAAAACATTTTCAGTGCTCTAACATAATATTTTGTCCTAAAATTGCTTTCTGTCAGGGATGTGTCATGGTTGTACAATTGCTGCAGTCCAAGAATGCCAATTTGCATTTCAGGAGTGTCATTTTATTATGTTACAATGACAGCACTTCCTGCTTGATGATGTCACTTCCTGCCACAACATCACTTCCAGGTTAATGATATCACTTTTGGTGGGTCCCGACACGAGTGCCATTCTAAAAAGTGGATCCTGGTCTAAAAAGTTTGAATACCACTGTCATAGATGATGCTTATTTGCTGTAATACAACCCTAAGCAGAGCTGTGTCTAAGCCAGATGTGAACCAGAAGACAATTATTTGAGTTTTGTTTGATCCAGAATGTGTTTCCAGAAAGTGTCCCACACCTCCTGCCCTTTTAAAAGCTAAACTGTTCTTAAGGCTGAGTTTGAACTACCTTGAGTGCCTCTTAAGAGGTGGGAAAGCAGCATCAAAATGCCCTGATAAATAAATACATTTGTGTATTGCTTTCCAGGTGCACGAAGCCATGTGACCTTGGTGTTGACTGATCCTCCTATTGCTCTGAGACAGCCAAGGCTGAAAAGGACCAGCTTGCCAAAAGCCACCTAAGGGAGTTTATGATACAGATGAGCTATGTGCTGGGGAAGTCCTGACTTACAGCTCCATGATGCTAAGCCAGCTCTCGGAGAGCTATTCAGCCCAAACGAAGCATGCCTTTATTATTCCATGGGAAACTGAGCAGACAAAGAGGACCATCCTCAAAAGCTTGAGAAGTGGGTGATGGAGTGAAATGGCACGCCCTCCCCCCAATGACCACAATTTATTTTTGATTTTGAAAAATTAAAATTTCCAGGGGAAACCCTATGTCCCAAAATGCACCATTTACATAAATAAAATGCATTCCTCATTGGAGAACTACTGCTCACCAAGATGAGTGATGGTCTCCCCAATAACTAGTTTGTTTTAGGCATAGCCCAACCTTCCCTTGACTGCTTGTTATCCAAGAGGACCTAGCGCAATGGTGCAAGCACAAGTCCTGGGATGTCTATAGTGGTTGTGAGTGTGTCAGGGTTTTTTCCCCCTATATCTGGAATGATTTGGTTGGAGATCTCCAAACAAATCCCCAGACAGAACCCCCAAGAACACCATAAACTCATCTCCCAAAAAATGTAAAAGCATTATCTGATTCAGATATACAACACCCATTGAGGTATCAGTCAGAGGCCTCAATGTTCTCCCTGTGCCTGCAGCCTGCATTTGAAGGCACAGTGAGAGCCAATTGTTCCATGCACAGCACATACTGGTGACTGAATTATATATAATACCCACCATCTTCCCCTCCCAGATCCACCCCTTCTCCCTGTAAGGATTTCCTCTGCCAGCTCTTCTCTCTCTTTTTTCCAACCTCTGCTACAGAATTCAAGCACTTGGTGTGCCACTCCCACAACACCAAGTGTGGGAACTTGTCAGGGGCTTCCAAGAGGCATCACTGGGCTGAGTTCTTGCAGCAGATCACCCCTGTCCAGCCATGCAAAGTTTGACATGGAGTTGGATGAGCTTGGAACACTTCTTGCAGCATCCATTGTGGTGGCAGAAGAAGGTGGTGCAGACAAGAAGAGTGCGACCACATTGGTCACCCTGACCTGCCTCCAATCCCTCAATATTGGCACACAATAGTTCCTCAATGCCCTCTTCACTCGTCAGTTGAAGGTGGTGTGGGCGAGGAAGGCCATTGTTGAGACAGGGGTTCAAAACAGCAGCCCCAGGAGCCCCAGCCCCAGAACCCCTTTGGTGGAAGACTAATGTCCTCAAGGACTGGGACTAGAATCAGTTGCAGGAGTACAACTGCATGTCCTGATCCACTTTCATGGACCTCATGGACAGTCAGGGTGTGACTGATGCAGAAGTCTATCCTGATGCAGGAGCTAATCATTCCTGAGAAAAGAGCAGCCATGACCATTTTCAGACTGACTTTGGATTCAAATTGCAGGATAATGTCAGCTCTGTATGCAATCACGATGACCACAGCATTCTCCATTTTTGTGGAGGGTTATGAGGCCATCACGGACACCACGTTGGGGTCAGCCTTTGGGATCGGTGATGCACAGTCAGTCATGGAGGGTTTTTGCTCCAGGGGCTTTTTGTGCCGGAACCCAGGATGGCCTAAGATGCTATCTCACCTACCAAACTCACAGATGAGATCCACATGGGTTTGCAACCACACATTCAAAAACCCACACGGAAAAATCCAAACTCATGGATTAGAAGAACAAAGGGATAGATGAATACAAAACCCATGGGATGAAGAAACCACTATGAGTGTTACTTCTTAATATGCACGTAGTCCATGGAAAATGCTCATTACCGCATGGACATCTGGTATATCTGGTTTGGACCTTAGTTTTGATTACAGAACTTTCCTCACCTGGGGACTCACTAATTAAGGAAAGTATCGTCTGCAAATTGCATACAACCCTTTTCATCTGTATTGGTATTCAGTAACTAATGTTAGAATGTTGAAGGTTTCTTTTGTACTGTAGAAATCTGAGATGGAAACAAAATACTGTTCTGTATTTATACATATGATGTATTTGATGACACGTGGGAAATCTGAAGGAAGATAACAAGACTCAATGTGACCTGTACCAGAATTGAGCACGGTATCACAGGGAAGACACAAAAGGCTTAGGAAGGCATTTTTGTCCTTTGTTAGAAGCAGAGCTGCAAGCAGGTAAACTGCTAGATTGTTGTTTAAGTGCAGTAAAGGTTCAATCTGACTGCTTTCTTATTGCTGCCGGGGAGCTCCATAGCTTATGAGCTTTCGTGTTCGGTAGGAAATGAAAAAGAATAGAACTGGATTACTTTTCTTGTGCAGGTCTGAGGTCAACTAAAAACAGCTTTTGGGTCAATCTCACTGCTTCACATTTTTGAGTGGCCAGCCCACCTCGGTTAGCAGGATTTTTGTGGGGGGGGGGGTTTAAGATGCAGCACACAACGAGAGCCGAAACCAACAGCTCAGGTTGCCACCCACTGAAAATGTCACTGTCCTCATAAGAATTCTGTCCTGCAAAGAAATCAGCTGAGCAATTCTGACTGTTCCATATGCGTGAATTTGCTCTTGTACAGTATATACTTGCTCTAAGCCAGTGCTATTGAAACTGCGGGTCGGGATCCACTTGGTGGGCCACAACCCGATAGGTGGGTCGTGGAAAGCTGGGAGCAGCCATCTTGGAAACTTGCAGACCTTATACTTGTTATATTCCTTTTGTGAGTGTTAGCAGTTTGAATTTTCAAGTGAGGGCTTTTTTAAAATTTTGTTTTTAATTTGTTCTGCAGCCCATGTATGCCAGTTTGCATTTCAGGAGTGTCATTTTATTGTTACAGTGACAGAACTTCCTGCTTGATGATGTCACTTCCTGCCACAACATCACTTCCAGGTTAATGACATCACTTCCGGTGGGTCCCGAAACCAGTGCCATTCTAAAAAGCGGTCCCGGTCTAAAAAGATGGATGACCCCTGCTGTAAGCTGTTACACTGGGTGGTGGTGGGGTGGTGGTGGTATTAATGTATTCACCATCTATCACCTCACACTAGGCCACTCTTCAAGACACACAACCTTTCTGGGACCCCTACTGCCCTAGCCTAACCTGCGGGGGGAAAAGCAGAGGATACCAGATAGCACAGCCCACCCAGGTAGCCACTGGAGTATTTCCTTCGTAGGCAGTCCACATTTAAGCAGGAAGGCATTGCCCTCTGGAGCTTTCCTGGGCCTCGTAATGCCTTAAAACAGTGTTATTCAAACTGTGGGCCAGGACCCACTTGGTGGGTCACAATATGATTTCAGGTGGTCACAGAAAGCTGGGAGCAGTCATCTTTTACATCGTATTTTGTCCTATTCTTGCTTTCTGTCAGGAATGTTTCATGGTTGTACAATTACTGCAGTCCAAGAATGCCAATTTACATTTTAGGAGTGTCATTTTATGATGTTACAATGACAGTACTTCCTGCTTGATGATGTCACTTCCTACCACAACATCACTTCCTGGTTAACGACATCACTTCTGGTGAGTACCGACATGAGTGCCATTCTAAAAAGTGGGTCCCGATCTAAAAAGTTTGAATAACACTGCCTTAAAAGGCACTTAAAAACATCACTTCTGTTTTTTTGTGGTCTCAGATGATCTTCTGCAGGCTACTAGAGCACAACTCCAGTCATCATCAGAGGCTTCGTGTTGAGCATAATCTGGCTCAACATAGGTCCAGGAGACCCACATGGAGCCAAATCTTCAGATGTAAAATAGTTAAAAATTCAAACTCTTAACACTCCCAAAAGGAATATAGGAAGAGTGAGGCCTGCAGATTCCAAGATGGCTGCTCCCAGCTTTCCGGGACCCACCTGACATCAGGTCGCAAACCACCAAGTGGATCCCAACCCACATTTTGAGAAACACTTCTGTAGGTGCAATCTTAAACTGAGTTAGGCTGGCATAAGCTAAGCCTGCAAAGTTTGGCCAGTACAAGGGCCACCATAAAGTATGTTTGGAGCACTCTCGGTCAGAGAGGCCAGCACACAGACGTGCACCATCCTCCCTGACTCCGAGAGTAGTCCAAACACGTTTTATGGTGGCCCTTGTGCCGGCCAAACTTCGCTGGCTTAGCTTATGCTGGCCTAACTCCAGTTTAAGATTGCGCTCTAGCTCTGTTTCCTACATTTCTAATAGCACTTAAATTAAAAATTAGGGAGACCTTAATGCACAAGCCTGATGCACAATTTTAGCTTCTAGAACTTTCTTAAAATGGCGTCTAAGGGGCCAATGCAAAAGGTCTTGCCTCTCCCCGTTGGTTCCCCTGCGAGTCAAGACTGCGTGATGCTCAGATGCACTACGTGTGATTTGTAAACCAAAAGGCGCTCCATCAAATGTCACTCTCACCTGAAGAGTACACAGAGCGATTCACAGAGCAACATGTTTTGAGCATTTCCATGATTATTTTTTGCCTTGCTCAGCTCAAAGGGAGACGAAGTCTGTTTAGTTAGGAAGGCGATAACAAAGCAGGAAGTGCCACGTTCTCAGCAAAGGCTGTTTGTTATCAGCCCCAACTAGCAGCATCTTGTACTGTACAATGAAAGATAACCAAAGAGTGAGAGATAGCCGGCTTTGTGGTTCTCTAGATTAAACAGGACAGCAGGGTAATCAGACAAGGAATGCTAAAAAGAATGAGTGTTGAGCTCCTGCCGATTTCTGGAGACTCGATGGCAACAATTTTATGTGCCGGTCGTGAACAGAATGGTCCGCCTGCATCTGCTGGCCTCCTTTGCTTAATTGCTTTCAGAAGACGGCTTCGCGACAGCATGGCTGGGTTGTTCAAGGGCCTGTCAGAATGACGGGCTGTATTTATGTCCTCCCATAAAAGTGGCAGGCTCTATTGTCTGTCCCTGTGAATTTGCCACATGTTTTCTCCATCCATGCCCAGGACCGAGACATACACAGGGGGAGAGAGAGAGAAAGAGTGATGTGAACAGAATAGGGGTTTCCATCTGCTGGTGGGAGATGCAGAACTGAACTTTCTCCTACACGTGCAAAGAGGAAGGGATCAAGGAAGAAGGAAAAGGAGCAGGTGCCAGTGGTGGCAGAAAGCTGCAACAAGTAGTTGGCTCCAGGCTAACACTGAAGGCACAGATGGGTGAATGATCTAGCAGTTGCTGCTCCACTGTTTCTTACCTCTCTGGTAGTTTCTGAATTCCTGACACTGCTCTCTGCATTGTGTGCCAGCATCCCTGTATTGTATCGGCTTCCTGAGGATAGGACTGGGCCCTTTGCTCGTGGTGTGATCCTGATCTGATTAGGAACCCTGCAGCTTCCATTTGCTCCTACGGTGCCCTTGAAAACTTAGTTCCCAGGGCAAATAACAGCCACAGCATGGACTGGATCCCAAAGGCCACTGCCTTGATCTGCATCACACATACACACCAGACACACTGCTGCGGTTTACCAAAATCTTTAAACCACCCCCTCCCAGATGTTTAAAGTCATGTTTGTCTCCATGTGTGCTTCCTGCTTAAGTCTGGACTCTAAAGATAACTCTGGAGAGTACCACCTTGAAAGAAAATATAGGTGCTTTGCTATGGCCTCTCTGTTCCATATCAAACATAAATGATAAGCACTCTGGACAGGAATTCTGCTGTCTCCAAAGCCAGCCCCATCCATGAGGCCAACTGAGAGAATCACCTCAGGCAGCAATTTGGTGAGAGGCACCCATCTGTGTGCACCTGTTTCTCCTCCTATTCCCTAGATGGAAAATGGAAGAGGGGAACAGAGAGGGGAAGAGAAACCTGAGCTAGAACACTGCAGTGGGAGGAGCAGAGGCCGGCACATCATTGGGCAAAGGGGGACAGGATTTGGTCTGCTGCCTCAGGAGTCAGGGGCCTTGGGCCAGTCCTGGCTGCCTCCGTATTCTGAACATGGCTTAGAACACTGTTGGCATCAAATGAATGACTGTGAAGTGGTAGAAGCATCTATTGTAAATTTTTTCTGAAGCAATAGTTCTGTCATAAAGCCCACAATCCTAACCTGGAATTAGACTGGCACAGTTAGACCAGCAAAGTTTGGCCGGCACAAGGGACACTGCAAAGTATGTTTGGACCACTCTCAGAGTCAGAGCGGCCAGCCCACAGACGTGCTTTATAGAGGCCGTATACCGGCCAAACATTGCTGACCTAACTGTGCCGACCTAACTCCAGATTAGGATTGTGCTCTGTACCATTTTATTACTTTGAGGGTGCAATCCTACCCAGCGCTGGGGTAGGAGCGCTGGCCAGGCAGCACCTTATCCAGTGCTGGGTAGGTGGAGGCTGGAGCCTCCCTGCAGCAAGGGAGCGTGCACTCCCTTACCATAGGGGAGGCTCCAACCTCCCCTATGTGCTTCTCGGATCTGTGCCCACTAAAGAGTGGGCACAGATCTGAGGAGACCGTGCGGCCCAAATCGGGGCCGCATGGCCTCCCTGATGGGCTTAGGATGTGGCCGTATGGCCGTATGGCTTAGGATGTGGCCGTGTGGCCTCCCAAGCCCGCCCACGTCATGCCCAAGTCCCGCCCTGCCTCCCTCCCTCCCTCCAATCCCCATGCCCCCTCGGCACGGAGCCTCCCTTGTGCCGACCAGCTTCGTGCCAATTGGTGCTCCTGCTTCGGCGCTAAGGGTCCAGCATCAGCGCAACCCTGTTGCGCTGACGCTGCGCGGGGTTTAGGATTGCGCTGTGATAGCTGTTGATATTTTGACATCACAAATTGTTAGTAACAAGAGTAATATCCCTCCCCTCAAATATCTCTCTCTCAAACACACTCAGCAAGTCCACAGTCAAAGGTGTAGATAGGTTCTTGGCAACTTTAATCAAAACTGCTTATAAAGAAACCAGTTTTACTGTAGTCTATTTGATACAGATAAACCAGAGTTAAGTTCCTGCAGCATATGTCTGGTCACAAAAAGATCACCAAACTTTCAAATAAAGACACAAAGCAACTCTAATATTAAACAGTGAAATAAATGTGTGGTTTCCAGGCTGGAGAAAACCCACACAGACATGGTGAGAACAAGCAGACTCCACTCAGACAGTCGCCCAGGATAGAAATCTCTTATATTCCTCATCAACTTTATAATGAAACTACTTAAAATGAACTAACATTAAGGGCACAATCCTAACCTGGAGTTAGGCCAGCACAGTTAGGCCAGCAAAGTTGGGGTGTCACAAGGGCCACCGAAAAGTAGGTTAGGACCATTCTCAGTCAGGGAGGATGACGCACATCTGTGTGCAGGCCTCTCTAACTCCGAGAGTGGTCTAAACATGCTTTACGGTGTTCCTGGTGCCAGCCAAACTTTGCTGGCCTAACTGTGCCAGCCTAACTCCAGGTTAGGATTGCGCCCTTAGCGAAGAGACTCTCTCTCTCTCTCTCTCTCTCTCTCTCTCTCTCTGCATGTGTGTGTGTGTAATATTTTCAATAAATACAACAGCAATTTTAGTTCTTTCATTTTAAATATATATTTTACTAATACAACTAAAACTGGCATAGCAACTATACATCATTCCAAAACTTAGTTCTTTCCCTCTAATAGATACATAGACATGTTCATAAATGGCATTACAGCACCTGTGTCCCAAACTGCTATGAGGTGCTAAGTAGGGAGAAGGAGGAGAAGCATGTGCACAGATTTCAATTATTGCGTGTGCCCTAGTTGCAGATGTCCCTTCCAATACTCGTGTTAAATGTGTTATCTGCCAATAACACACTGGATACTTGGGCTCTATTTTTCTGTTCTCGATGGAAGTTGGGTACATTTCATTTCTCTCTCCTATACAGTAATTTGTAACTTTCTTTTATACAAGAGCTCTGTTCTTATAGATAACTGACAGGATGGCAGCAGCTCTCTATTTCTGACAAACTAGCTTCTGTAAACAGGAACCGCTTAAATGCTGTTTTCACCCATCTCTTCTCCGCAGTCGTATCTCATTCTTTTCAACGTTCCTCTCAATCCCATAGTCCAGCAGTCATATTTCAGCACTGGTTTTACAAGCTCAGCTTCACAATACGCGTGCTATATAATAACCAGAAGCTAATTGTCTACATCAGTGGTTCTCAAACCTTTTAGCACCGGGACTCACTTTTTAGAATGATGATCTATCCAGGACCCACCAGAAGTGACGTCATAACCAGAAGTGCTGTCACTGTGACGCAAAAACGTGCTGCTTTCCTGAGAAAGCAGCAATAAGTTGGGTTATTTCTCAGCCATTTTCCGATAGCAAAGTGAATCAGAAAGAAATAAGCCTATTTACAACCTTGACACAACAAGACAACCACACACCTCATTGACCACGACCTTCTCCTCCTCCATCCTATTGTCACTTCTAGGTGGGGCAGGAGAAGGCCAGGAACCATTTTTAAAAAGTGACCCGAGGACAAAGATGAGGTAAAGGGGTTGAGGTGCATGTTCTAGCAGCTAGGATTTAAAAGGGAGAGACAAAACTATTTGGATGTCACTTCAGGCACTACTTCAGCTTCAGTTAGCCTTGGGGCTTTTCCACATGCAAGAGGTATTGGCCTGATCCAGCAGGGATCTTCTTGTGTTCTTATGATGTCTTTCCCACCTTCAGCATTGACTGCAGTCAATACTGGACAAGTACAATACTATTTAAGCCAATCCCTTGGAAAGTTGGAGGGTAGGAGTGGGGAGAGCTGGGTGAGTAATGTCTTCCACGCAATTGACCCTGATCACAGTACAGATCAGACGAGGACTGTATGTGCTCTCCTTTGCAGAGATTGAACCACAGATGCCGCAGATGGATGCAGGTTCTGAGGAACAAACAGAATCGGCAGCATGTACCCAGTGGTGTCATCTAAATGATTTAAGAACAGGTTGGCACATGTCAGGACCCACTTTTGATTGGCATGTGTCAGGACCCGCCCACTGGAAGTGACATCATAAGCCGGAAGTGATGTTGTGGCAGGAAGTGACATGAAAAAAGCCCTTTTTGAGGCCACAGAAATTTTAAACTGACCCAACAGTTACAACAATATTCTATAGCACCCCCAGAACATGTTAAGGAGGCCTGGAATCATGTTAAAGTGACCCAACAGTTCCAAAACCTCAGAGCAGCTCATTTTTCAGTGGCAAGGCAAGGCAAGGCTCCACTCGCTGCCTGCCTGCCTGCCTGCCTGGCTCTGAGAACATGCAGACAACTCAAACGTGCAGGAAATTCAAATGTTGCAGGGGGCGGAGTCAACGAGTGGGTGGGCGAATGGGCGGGGCCAGCCGTAATCCTAGGAACCGGTACTCGCATACCCCTGCATACCCCTGCATGACATCACTGCATGTACCTCAGAACCTCCATCCATCTGTGGTCTCCAGGGAGCTGTTGCAGGCAAACTAGGAAATGAGAGACAAGCTCATGGAGACCCTCAACCACCTGCAGGACAGAGTCATTGTGGTGCTTTCTTGATCAAAGAACTGAACTGAACCATAAGACATTCATGTGAAAGTTAGAGCTGTGAAGCACACAGCTCTATGTGATATGCCTGTACCAGGACATTTTTTTCCCTCAGAAGGGCAAGCTATCAGGGGCAAACGTCCATCCCTTTTGGCATGCAAGTGCTGCTGGGATACATGCAGACTTAAGAGGACTGCCAAAGGTTGATTGATAGTGCTGGGGGAGGGAAAGAAACCCCTGGATTGGAGTGAATGTGTGGTTGCCATGCCCCATGTGCATTGACTCACAGACAGTGGCGTCATGCTGCCGGAACGCTGGGCGGGAGGAACAGGTGAGCGGCAGCCTGCCTGTTGCGTACCGCTCCATTTCGCTGTCTTCCCCGCCCCAGGGGCAGGGAAGACGGCGAAACAGAGCGGTATGCAACAGGCGGGCTACCACTTACCAGTTCCTCCTGCCCAGCATTCCAGCAGCATGACACCGCCGCTCACAGACATGACTCACATGAATAACTGCATATCGTTAGGTGCCTTAAAGGCAATGGGGGGGTTAATTTTTCCCAGTGACACTCTCACACAGCCATGCAAATGGCAGGAAACAGGTGTAAAAAGGGCACAAAACAGTGAAACAGCAACTTTTGCAAAAACATACAGAGCCTCGTGAGAATTCAGCTCAGCACTAACATATGTAGAGTAGTACTATACTAGGGTTGACAACACTGACAGACAAGATTTGTTTTTTCCAATGTAACATAATGCCATTAAGCCAAGCAGGCTATGTTTGTAATCTCCAGGATTGTTTTCAATAGTCATCCGGAGATCAGTGTTGAATCTGGAATACTCTAGGCCAGTCCTGGAGGGTTGGCAACACAGGGTTGTACACGGGCTGGTCAGATTTGCACCAGCGATTGCGCTGGCACAGCTCCAAGTAGCGCTATTGGGACTGCTAGGGTGTTACTTGGGGTAAGGGGAATTAATTTCTCCTTACTCCCAAGTTGCACTGCATGCAGCCTCAACCCCGCACTGGATATGGGGCACGCCTCCCTATCCCAGCACGGGGTTAGGATAGGGCTGTAAGAGAATAGAAATGTTTGGCAGGTATTGCCAAATGAAAAACAGGAATTGCTTTTCACCTTATCTCACATCATAAACACCATTTCAAAAGTTAGGGTTTTTTTTCCGTGTTTTTATCACAGTTTCTCAACTTCTGCCCCAATGGCTTTCTTGAAATTGATTGGTCCCAATCTATATATATAAAAATGGACGTATGTATGTATGTTATTTATACACGTCTCCGTGCCTTGACCCACGGCCACGAAACTTGGCACACAGGTACCTTGCAGCCTGGAAAGGGTCACTGCGGGGGTCAGACCCCCCTACAGCCCCCCGTTTTGTGGGGAGGGGGGCCAGATCGTCAGGAACCAAAAGCATTGGGCTACAGGTCTGCTGCCACCCTGTGGTCACAGACGATTCTGCAGGGTCTGTGATACACAGGGAAAGCGAAACCGAAAGCAATTTGCACAGCCGGAGTTGCAAAGAGTTGCAAATGATCCAGAGAGTTCCAGCACCCAGTCGGATCTGAGAGGGCCCTATTTCCAGGGATCTAACTGGCCACCTCTGCCTGTTTCTCATACATCAGGGCTATCCTGCCACAGGACCTGCAGACAGTAAGTGGGACCTTCATGTTCCTCTCTTAGGGGATTGTGTCCCTGTTTCCTCATTCATTTCACAGTGATACTGTGCATTTTGGGTTCCAGGTCATCAATACTGTTTTATTTCAGGGACGGGTTCTATACTTCTATATATGGATCTCACTATGTCATACTTTTGAGGGATGTTTGTATATTTGTGTGTATGTTCCACCATTACTCTGGTACGCCTGGAACGCTGTGCGCCACACGTGGTACACTTATTCCTTACGATCTGGACAGATATACTGTGGGGGTAGGCCCCCAGAGGTGGGGGTGCACTACAGAACAAACTCATTCCTCCTCCTAATAGAGCCTGGGGATTATTTCTGCCCCCGGGCAACGCCGGGTCACAAAAAGCTAGTCCTCAAATAAAACTTTTGTTTCTAGAAGAAATGAATTTCTAGAATAATCAGTGATATCCAGCTAAACAGTGCTAGGTTATAGGGAGCTGCGCTGACAAATAGAGACCAAGCTTGTAAAAGTCTTAAAATGGATCCATCGGCTGTTAATTTAATGGCTTGCAGCGCTGTGATCCTCTGCGTAGTTTAGGAGAAATATAACCAGCTTTACATCTTCAGTAGCCCAAAGGTCAATGATTGAGGTTATGAGATTCTCTAGACTTCCTGCAGAGATCTGAAGTTTTCACCCAAGTTCTTTTTGAGGTCTCTATAGTGTCTGGTAATTGTATGGGAATGGCAGAAGCGGAAGAGGAGAAGAAATGTTCGGAGTATATCAAAAACATAAAGAGATGTTTCTTGTGCTGCTTGTAGAGAATCTGGGTAAGCAGAGCTGTCTGTGCAGAAAGCCAGCCACTTATTGCTGCATTTGGGGTCAGCGCAGCACTGGTATTCTGCAAAAAGGTGGCCCAGCGCCTGACAGGAATGCATGTAGGCGCAGAAGAGCAGGGCAAGGGACACGAGCAACAGACGACAACTCCACGCCACTGCCATGTTTCATGAGTGAGAGCCTGCCGGCCTGGCTGGCTGTGACAGGAAGGAGAGCTGAGCAGTCAGCAGAGCCCAGCTGGGAAAGGCTGTGGTCCAGAGGAGGCGGCTCACGCAGAGGCGGATCTACAGGGAGGGCAAAGCTCTAAGTGTTGCAAGAAGCCACAGCAAGGTAAGGCTCCTTGCAAAACATAGAGCTCCGCCCCCCGCCCCCTGTAGGGATGCCACTGAACACTAGTCCTGCCAATAGTGGGGAGATAAACACTGAGTGACATATGAACAGTACAAAATATCACTGAAACCAAAACTAGGATAGCATATGACAAAAGCAGGTCAAGCCAATTAATCATACTTTGTGTCTGACAAATCCTAATGGTTCTTCCTCAGTCTTTCTCCCTTCTCCCCACTTCTCCCCAACTCTCACCCTGCTCGTTTCCTGACCCTGCCCTTTCCCCTTTGGCTCTGCTTCTGCTTCTGTATCCCTTCACTTAAAGTTTGCTTTTTCCTGCCCCCCCCCCAATGCACTCCCTTCAGGCCACTACGCCTGACTTCCACTTGAGCACAATTCTATCACTGAAAGACTCCTCACACTAGTCTCTCAAAATCCTTTCGTGCTGCTCAGTTTTGAGACTCCTCAAAATTCTTTTGTGCTGCTTGAGAGAATGACAAATTATGCCCACCGTCACACAGGTCAGATGCTCTGTAGAGCCCAACTCTGAAGCAGTGGCATTACTAGGCCAGGGTGGCAGGCCACCCACAGCAGAAGCATATAAGCAGCAGCGGCCTTCAGCCGGTACGCTGGGCGGGACTTACCTTTGAGAGGCAGTCCGCCCGTCGCGTCACGCCGCATTCCGCCGTTTTCCCGCCCGCCCCAGTGGGCGGGAAAGCGGCGGAACGCGGCGTGACACAACAGGCGGACTGCCACTCAAAGGTAAGTCCCGCCCAGCGTACCGGCTGAAGGCCGCCGCTGCATATAAGGCATATAAGAATTTGTGAGACACTCAAAGGGACATGTCCCCACACAACCCGAGCCTCCCTTCAGCAATCATTGGGCCACTTTGGGCCTAGGTGCCGTATGCTCTTTCCAGCAAGACCACACATTGGCTGGGCCTGAAGTGGTCCAAAGATAGGGCTTTGTGCATTTAAATCAATGCGAGAGCCTGGAAGGTCAGGGGTGACATGATCACATCATCACATCATCCCCAAAATTCCAGGAAGCCGAACTTCAGGTTAGCGCCACCGCCCCAGTGCAATCCACGGCAGGGGCTATTCTGCTCTGCAACTGGCTTATTATTCTGCACAATAGAACAGGCAGTGTCTTGTGCCTTTCTTGTGGCTGCCTGCAATACAAATAAGGTTCTTGGTGCAGGGCCATTCCTGAGGATTAATGACCAGCTGGGGTTAATGGACTGAGGTGCAACTCAAGGCCATCAGCATCTTCCAGTTAGCCATTCATCGCAGAGAAGTACCCTCTGCACCAACAGTTATGGCTTTATTTCGTTTTCCCTAATTTTAGCACCGTCTTAAAAGCACGGCTACAGCCACTGAGCAGTGCTGGGTTTTATTAGCCTGCAAAGCTTCGACTGCCACAACAGGCTCACTAGTTCCCATCTACTGCCCAAGTCTAAACACTGAATATGCTTTATTAAAAGTCGGTTATCAAGCCACTGAGTATCTCTAAACATTTAAATATTTTATACGAGTTTGCTTAGAGCAGCCCCAACCAATTAATACATTGTTTTATTAGGAGAGTCTTTACTGGCCACTGAATGGCTTTAAATACCTCATATATTTCTCAAGAACTTTTTATTCCAGCCTTTGAGCATCTTTAAACACAAGCTTGGCATAATGAAATCTTTTGGGGGCTTCCTACCCTCCCCATGCTCAAATGTACTCATTCTACACAAGTAATTTCCTGCCACCTTTCCTCCAGGCATAATTCTTTCATTTATTTATTCCTCTACCTGTCGAACTCCCAGATGACTTTTTGTACTTCCAGAGCTTACATTTCTTTCACTGCAAAACTCCACCAGTATGGGAGTAAAATAATCACAGAGGGGCAATATAAACACCACATAAACACAAAACATTCAGATTGTTCTGATGCCGATAATCATTCAGAATTTAAACTTTAAAGTCCTTAGAGTGTGTGTGTGAGAGCAAGCAACATAAAAATAAATGATGAAACCGTTTAGTATATTATAATGCAATGGCTGTCAAACATTTTTGCATCAGGACCCACTGTTTAGAATGTCAGTCTGTCCAGGACCCACCAGAAGTGATGTCATTAAACTGGAAGTGATGTCATGGCTGGAAGTGCATTCTGTCATTGTGTCACCAGAGCCTGCTGCTTTCCTGAGAATGCAGGAATAAGTTTCCCCTTTCCCCTTTCCAGTATTCCATCTTCCCATATTTTCAACGATGGCTGCCCTTTGTGCTATGTGACCCATCTGAAATTGATTTGTGATCCACCTAGTGGGTCCCAACCCAGAGTTTGAGGAACACTGTTATAACACACATGGATGCATGCACGCATACCCACACCTACTCACGGACACACACACATGGACCCTGCTTCTTATCAGGTGGCCTAATCCTAACCCAATTCCCATGCAGCATTAGGCAGTGCTGCTATGGGCACTGCTGCATTCCATGGGGGAATTTTGTCCCTTTGCCTTTAGGTAAGCCTCAGAGGGTGCCATGGATCTTCACCAGATCAAGTCCAAGTTGATCTGTGTCAGAGGATCAGGCCTGGAAAGGGGGATAGAATATGGTGTGTACCAGCACCACTGATCCCGCCCCCTCCCAGGCCCAATCCACCCACCCTGCCCTGTCACTGTGCCTCCCCATCCCCTTTACACACCCTCCCGCTCCACCCCTTGCTTCTCTCTCACTGGGTGATCACTGATGGAGGAAACTCAGCCCAGCTTGCAGCCAGAGGCATTTCTACAGGGAGGGCAAAGCTCTAAGTGATTTTTAGATTTTAGATTTTAGAAACCTTTATTGGCATAACACATACAAACAAAAGGTAGGTACAAGTGGAAAAAAAAGTTTCGGCTATGAGGTAAGAGAGATGGTTTAAGTTTTGGGTTTAGATTTGGATACTGCTAATAAAAATTCTGCCACCAAATACGTAATGTCCGTCGAATAATCACTAAGAAGAATAACAAAAGGGTTAGGAAAGGCAGCAAAGAGGGAAGAAAGAAAGGGTTCAAGTAATTGGGTTCTTAAACTTGTATGGGCAGGACAACGAAGAGCATATTATACTTCGTTGTCCTGCCCATACAAGCTCTAAGTGTTGCAAGAAGCCTGACCCTGTCATGTAAATCCTTCCTCTCCCTTGCTGCTGAAGCCAGTAAGCAACGCCAAGATGTTGCTTTTCCCTGTGAGGATTGGCTAAAACGATGCAGGAGAGGAGTGATTTCCACTGCAAGGTAAGTAAAGGCTTCTTGCAAAACTTAGAGCTTTGCCCTCCCTTAGATCTGCCTCTGCTTGCAGCTTGTCTCTCACTCTTTCCCTCCTTTACTTAATCCGTGTCTGTCTGGACGGTGCTGTTTACAAGCATTGTTTCACCCAAAGCCACTCAAATCTCTGAGCAGGTGGTCTTACCAGTGAGCATTGCTTTTCCTTGTTTCTCTATATCTCTTAAGAAAACAAACATCCTTTTGGAAAACTGTTGCATTGTTACAGACAGCCTAATTGGAGGCACTTTGAAGTTGCTCGCTCTGCTGGCCGGTCAACAATCCCAGCACAGCCACACACTGCATTTTAGCCTCTTGCATTCTAAATTCCCCTGTTGAGTTTAATTTTGGACTGAGTAAACCCAGACCTGAGACTGTGTGTATGTGCAGGTGTGCTGACAGTCATGTATGTATGACAACAGTGTTGGTAAGTCCCTCATGGGCTTGGGACCACATTACCTCATGTTTTCCCACACGCTGGTATCTTCAGGAGAGGCTCTTTTGCATGGCTTGCCACCATCAGAGTTCCATCTTGTGTGGACAAACAAGAGGGCCTGCTCTGTGGTGGCCCTTTCCAAGTG
Organism: Lerista edwardsae; assembly: GCA_029204185.1. NCBI lineage: Eukaryota > Metazoa > Chordata > Lepidosauria > Squamata > Scincidae > Lerista > Lerista edwardsae. The sequence goes on from JAJKFI010000012.1 coordinate 1,621,591, forward strand.
AAACTCCCTTTTACAAGTAGGGTGTCTGGCTCCCTCCCAACCACAGTTTCAGAAGGGGCTGAAGATGGATCTCTTCCAGCTTTCTTTCCTGGATTATGTTTAGTTTTTGTGCTGGTGTTTTGTATGCGCTGTTTTTGGGGAGAGAAACATATAGATATAATTTTGGCACCATGTGCTGTTGGTGGCCATTTTGTGACAATGGAGGGTCTTCGTTTGCTGTTCCAACGCGCTCCTGCCAGCAGCTCAATCCTAGAGAAGATTGGGCTATAAATCTGTAGCCAAATCTGCAAAGTCAAATTCCATTGCATACATGGTTCATTTTGATACTTAATGCTTTCCTTGTACTTAATTTTTTGGAAAGTCAAGATAAACACAAACTCTAAGTAAAATTCAAAGAAAGATAAAAATTCTTAATAACAGATGATATAAAAGATAATTCTCTGTCATCAGAGAAACATAATGATGTTGGCACTGGATTCCACATGGTCCACAGAGATTCCACATAATGCTTTTTGTAATTTGACACACAAATTTCCAGACTTGTTTGGCACAAAAAACGTCAAGAAGCAATCAACATGATCACTATTTGCATTGAAACAGTTCAAAAATGCATTGCAAAAATAAAATAAAAGGGGTTGTTTTTTTTACAAGATTCCATTGCATCCAGGACATTCTCTTCTCTTGGGCAGAAGATTTAGTCGAGAGGGTTAATGCCTCCGTTTGCCCGAAGATAACAGCTGAAGATCTGAAGGTCAGGAGCTCGAGACTACTGGAAGTCTCTGTGAGCGACAGACCTTGCAAACTGCGGCTGATTAAAAGCTGAGTTCCAGCTGCCTCGTGGGAGGAGGAGTGTGCTGAAGTCAGCTGCGTCTCTGGTGGGAGCAGGGAAGCCTCTTATCAGCCAGCAGAAGACAGACGGGTGGCTAAGAAAGAAGGCTAAATCCAGAAAGAAAGATTTGTATGAGTGATGTTCTTGAAAGATAGAACATTTCTGTAAATTGGAAAAACCTTCGGGTTTGTGAATAAAAGTCTGCCTATGTAAACCGCCTTGAGTTACAGTCATTAGAAAAATCTTAAATTAGTGATCTTAAGAAAGGCGGTATATAAAAACATTATTATTATTATTATTATTATTATTATTATTATTATTATTATTAT
>JAJKFI010000012.1:1622758-1649146 GCA_029204185.1 Lerista edwardsae
ATTATTATTATTATTATTATTATTATTATTATTATTATTATTATTATTATCCTATACATACTTTGCTGGGAGTAAGCCTCATTGAACACAATGGGACTTACTTCTGAGTAGATTTGCATAGAATTTCTCTGTACACGTTTATTTACAGGGCAATCCTAAAAAGTGTGCAGGATTTGTTGCATCGCCACTGCTCACCTAGCGCCAACGCAGGAGCGCCAAGTGGCACTCCTGTGTCAGCGCTAAAGCAATGGGACCAGCACTGCAGGCAGTGCCAGTCCCGTTGTGCCCACGCAGCACCTCCCTCGCATCAGCTGAAGCCAGCTGAAGCACAAGGGAGGCAGCATGTTTGGATGGGGGAGAGAATGGGCAAGGAAGGGTGGTTCTGGGAGGGATGTGGGCGGGATGGCAGGCATGCCAGCCCGGGAGGAAGGTGGGGCTTGGATTTGGCCATAAGGCCCGATACAAGCCGCGTGGTCTTAGATTTGTGCCTCCTTTTAGTAGGTGCAGATCCGAGGAGCACATAGGGGAGGCTGGAGTGAATGTGCCCTTACCATGGGGAGGCTCCAGCCTTGCCTATACTGCACTGGATTTGGCACAGACCAGCCGGCCTCGCTAATCCAGTGCAGTATAGGACTGTGCTTTTATTCTCCACCACACTAAGGGCGCAATCCTAACCTGGAGTTAGGCCAGCACTGTTAGGCCAGCAAAGTTTAGCAGGCACACAGACATGCACCATCCGCCCTGACTCTGAGAATGGTCCAAACATGCTTTACGGCGGCCTTGGTGCCAGCCAAATTTGGCTGGCCTAACTGTGCCAGACTAACTCCAGATTAGGATTGCTCTCTAAAGCATGAACCTGCGCCAGCAAGGCATGTGCTCCATGTTAGAGGATCAAGCACAAGGCCAAAGAGAGGTAAGTGAAAAAAAATTACTTATCCCTCGGTAGGCCTTCTTGCTGCCTAAGGGTCTCCTTGAACCCAGGCCAGCTATGTACGTCGCCTTTGGACCACTCTCGGAACTAGGAAGGATGGCGCATGTCTGTGAGCTGGCCTCTTGGACTCCAAGAGTGGTTCAAAAATACTTTCAGGTGGCCCATGAGCCAGCCAAACTTTGCTGGCCCAACTGTGCTGGCCTCAGTCCAGGTTAGGATTGTGCTCACACAGATGCCCCACAGCCGCCTTCCTTCCCCTGGATTAGCATGCACTGGATTAGCATGGTGTCTCTTATAAGGATTCTCTTATAAGGACTTCACCCACTCTAATATTTCTACATCCTAGAAATGTCAGCTAGAAACCAAAATGGAATAGACTGTTCACATTGTTGGAAAGAGAGTACATTGGCAACAAGGACAGTTATCGTGGTCTTCCTTATATGGTTGTTGCAAGAACTGCCAACCTATTGTGGATAAAATGCTTCAGACACCATAAATCTGCTCTATTAAAAACGCTGTGATTCTTCATGCTTTGATTTTAACTACTAATGTTTGACTGAGGGAAAAAAAATGAAAATGATTAAAATATAAAAATATCTATTTCCCCACCTATTTTAGCATCTGATTGCTCCTTGCAAAAACATTTATAGACTTAATGCATGGTTTAGTCTTAACCATTCAAAGAAAATGTGATGTTCATTTCCCTTGGTGATCACAGTTAGCATTGCTGAAAACAGTTGCAGTCAAAAGTAGTGAACTCTCTCTCTCTCTCTCTGTGCGCGCGCACACGCATATACATGCGTGCGCACGTGTGTGCGTGCGCACGGGAGATGGGCCTGGTCCAATCTTTCAGTTCTTCCTGGAGATCACCTGGGAGGAGGAGGTATGCAAGGAAGGGGGTACAAAGACACCGCAGGCATTCTGAGCAACGTCTTTTTTTCCTTCTAGGTTGTCTGTATTAGAAAAGATTTCTCATCCTTATCCTCAATAGTTTCCTTTATTGAGATTGGGTCTCTTTATTATTGTGCCTCATGTGGCACAAAAGAATTTGAAGTGTATTGTTCATGATCAGGAAGAGATTTCAAGCTCGCAATGTCTGCAATATTAGCAATCCACAAAAGAGACAAATGTGGGAAAGACAAGTGCACATTCTTTTGCGCTTTCTCACCGTGATGTATTTTCTATTGTTCTCACTTAATCATTTTTTTTCCTTTTTTTGTGAAAAGGCCATCTAAAAAGCACTGAACAATCAGCCTTTAGGAAAGGTGTGAACAAGAGGGAGGTTTTAAACAGCTTTGGGAATGTTCATATTGTTGCATGTTCCTTATATCTCCAAGGGCTGTGGAGTTCTGGGACAGCTCTCCAGCCTGACTTTGGTTTCCTTTGGCGAAAAAGCACTGGACAGCAGAGACGTAACTGCCCTGGAGCACAATATAGCACGTGCCCTGGGCGCCTCTGGAGGGGGGGGCGCATGCATATATGCTCCAATTTCGCCAGACAGGAAGCAGTTGGAGCGCATGTGCCCTCTCAGCTGCAGAGACTATTTCGCCTGAGCTGTGACTGGGAGTGCCCAGGCATATGACAAGCACCACTGAGCCTATTTCCCGACTTGGGAAGCCAGGGAGGCAGGTGGCTTCTCCTGGCTGTGGCTTGGGCAAAATTTCCCAAGCTGCAGCCTCAGGAAACCGGGCGCCCCTCCTCAACGTTATAATGTCACAGCATCAGGACATGGTGTGCCCGATGTGTGATTTACCCAATGCATCCGCTGGACAGCCTCTGGCATTTTGATACTACCAGTGGCACCAACTTCCTCCTAACTTTGGGGGGGCCATGGCCATGCCGCCGACATCAGGTGGTCACACCCCCTGATGTGACCACGCCCCCTGTCATCTACCGAGGCCTCGGGAAGGGGTCTGCTGGCCTAACAGCAGCTTCTCCTGAGCTCAGAGCGGGCATTCGCCACGATGAACGCCCGCCCCGGGCTCGGAGGCGGCCGCTGCGGCCAGGCAGCTGCCATCGCATTGCGCACCCCGGCATCGGGAAGGGTTGCTGCAGCCGGCCAGCCAATCAGGGTGCTGGAGGGGAGGAACCATTGGGATGCATCCGCATCCCATTGGCTCTCACTGCTTCAGGGGTGAGCATGCTCAGTGGTCGCGACACGAGGCGACCACTGAGCATGCTTGCAATCCCTGAGAGCCTGAGCATGTGCAGTGGTTGCCTCACGTCACAACCACTGCACATGCTCGCTGCCGGCTATGCTCTTTGCAGGGGGGGCACGGGGGCCAGATATAGGTGGGGCAGAACCACACCCAGGCAATATTGGGATAGCTGGCCCCTGGGCCACCACGAAGTCGGCGCTACTAGATACTACAGTATTTATGTTCTAGGTAAATCAATAGAAAAACATAGATGGCTGCAAGCAATACACACTGCTACAAAGAGGCATTTTCCTTTCTCTTCCTAACTTGCTGAGTCCGCCACATGCCAGGAAGAATGGCACAATGGCTTCTGGGAATTGTAGTCTTTACAGCAATTACTACAATGCCTGGCCTTCCTTGAAAGGCTATAATTGGCAGCAGCGATCGTCTCTTCTCATGCATGTGCTACAGCTATGATGGGGAAGATAGAGAGGATCCTGCACACTTCTTGTTCATTGTTTGCTGTCTGCAGCCAGTGTTGCATGATTAAAATGCTCATTTGAGGAAAGTGTGGATATTTCTGAATGACACTTTAACATAGGTCTTGCATGCTATAGAAGGTTGCCTCTCCTTTAGAAGAGGCTACCCACATCTGTGTCTGAGTCTGGTCTGGGAAACCTTGGCCAACATTCCTACTCCAAACACTTGTGTTCCACTAGAACTGTTATTCTCAACATTAGTTTTTGTTACACCCCTTAGAGCAGCTGGAAGTCTTCTCAAGTTAAGGTAACCCATGTCATGCTCCAGCTGCCGCTATGGTCTACTCTGATCCACATCAGCTAAATCACTGGTGCAGAACTGAGTACCCCTGGTAAGGCTTTCAAGCCCAGGACAAAGGTTAGGTTGGCATCAGCTTTCTCACAAGGAAGCTGCTTGAATCAGCATATAATGTGGCTACGCCATATCCCCGAAACTAGAGTGAATCAGGCAAAAATGATGCAATTTTTGGATTCAGTTTGCCCAAAATATCCTAAATTTGTTCAAACATCCTTGGCAATTAAAAAAATAATAATTGTAGGCCTGTGATCAGTTGGGTACCTAAGCAACATGCAGGCAGGACACAGTTGCTTCCTCCTTTGCACAAATATACAGATCAGAAACATGGTCTCTGTTCAAATCAGACATGAACAAACGCAAGGACTTCCAAATGCAGTGCTTGAGACAGATCCTGGGTGTCTCCCTTTGTGATTGCCATTGTAACTGGACAATTTGAATAAGGTGCGACCACAAACCATTTGTCGAAGAACAAATCCAAAAATGCAGACTGAAATGGTTTGGTCACATCTGCAGGATGAACAACAGTCGGCTGCCTACACAAGCTCCTCCGATGAGAGCGACTTCGCTACTGGAAGGTTTAACGGGCAGCCCCCCCAAAAAATGTGGCTCAAAGACATTGAAGATTTAAAGAACCAGCTATTGGCCATCAGTGAGGCTAGAAATATTGCCACCAATTGCCAAGAGTGCAAGCGTATTATACATGAACTCCAGTGGCACTTACAGCAGCATAATGGCTGAGGGCGCAATTCTAACCTGAAGTTTGGCCAGCACAGATAGGCCAGCAAGGTTTGACTGGCACAAGGGGCATCGTAAAGTATGTTTGGACCACTCTCAGAGTCAGAGAGGCCAGCACACAGACATGCACCACCCTCCCTGACACCGAGAGTAGTCCAAACAGACTTTACAATGGCGCTTGTGCCAGCCAAACTTTGCTGGCCTATCCGTTCTGGCCAAACTCCAGGTTAGGATTGCACCCTGAGAGAACGACCTGCCCCCTAGTGAAGAAGAAGACCACCACCACCACCACCTCTGAATCAAGGCTAGGATCAGTGGCAGTATGAAACCTTCCTTTTCGTACATACCTTTCTTTAAACGTCCACTTAAATTGAAGCAATAATGAGCAACCACTGGTAACAAGATCACAGGTAGGCCAGTAGTGGGATCTGGGAATTAACTACAGGAACGCTGGGCAGGGCTTCGGCGGGACGGACGCGTCATTGGCTGCCCGACCGTTCGGTCCGCCGCCCATCCTGGCCTCGGAGGGGTGCCGGCTCTCCAGGGGGGCAGGTAGGGGGCATGCCGGGTGGTCAGATGCACAGCGGTGGGGCGCGCTGCCCAGGAGAAGCCCGCGCAGCCGGCGGGCAGCCGAAGGAACGAAACGGGCGGGCTGCCAATCACGCGTAAGTCCCGCCCAGGGTTCCTGTAGTCAATCCCCAGATCCCATTACTGAGGTAGGCTCAGTAGCACTTGTCATATGTTTAAAAGAGAGGCTTCACTCTGTTTCCTCTTTCCATGGAAATTGGGTTCGTTGGTCCAGGCATCTGAGAGACAGATGGATAAGTGTCACAGTGTAAGCTGCACTGTCATTCTGTGGAGTCACTTTAAAGAAAGAACAGTTCAGTTAGTGTAACCATCTTTCTCACACACTGTGCTTCATGTTCCTCTATGTTTTCACCTTTTCATTATTCTGTTATGTGAATAGGCCATTTTACATCTCCCTCATAGACTACTGAAGCTATAAAAAAGAAAATTGGAAACGGCTAGGATACCAAATTGTAAAATGCTGAATGGTCAAAGTCACAGAGTTTACTAGACTCTTTCCAGGAATATATGCAAAAAAGGATTGGATAAGTTATGATGATGACTTTCTTTTTTTTTCCATAATAATTTTAATACACCTATGAAATTTCACATTGGGGTCCCTTTCCTGGGAAATTAACTGAGGAAGAGGGAGGACCTATCTTCAAATATACTCCATGCTGACTACAAAATTGTCGTTACTCTTCGAATTGCCCAATCTTGTAGTGGTTTTTTGGATTACATGCACAAAATGAGGAAACAGCTGGTAAAAAAGAATCGATAGCTCAGAAACTATTTTGTCATAAGAACAGCCAAAGAGCTGTCAATTACCGAAGACAGAAGGCTCTCTTTGGTGCTTCTGATGCATCTACCATTACTTGCTTTAATTATAAAGGCATAATAAAGTTGAGAGCAAGTTGGTAATAAATTTGAAGGTGACATCAGGCGATTGCACAAGCCACTCAAGAGCCTCTCATCTTGTTTTGCAGAACAGACCATCTGCATGGGAGTTGATCTCGGAGAGACACAAAACTCTAAACTCCTCGTCCAGACGCCATTAATCACTCTGCCACTCTTGACTTCATTAGAGATGATGACAACGACACTTAAGAAGTCCTAAGAAATGCTGGAGGTACACCGCACATGATAGATTCATTACAGGGCTGCAAGCTGAGAAACAATGTTTCATATGAAGAGAAAGACCACCCAAAAAAAGCAAATGCATCCTTTGCACAGAGAGATTTAGTGCCTCTGTAGAAGGGTGGAGAGTCAAACAGAAATGTGGGCGTCCCTAAGTAGTGACAGAACGTTCGTGAATTGACATTGAAAAGGGGATGAAGTCGGCAGCTCAGCCCTGTTGTGTGCCTACTTAGAGCTCTATTTTCACTTTGGTGGTGGGATCTTATGAAAGGGATATGAACCAATCTTTTCATTTTTGTGCAACCAATATGTTGGTGTATGTTTCATTCCGCCTCAGTTAATGTAAAGCCATGGTAACCAGCAATATTCCCTTGACTTTGAACACAATACTCCCTGACTTCCTCTCAAGAAAATTCCAAAATGAGGGTTTCACATTTGCCCTGACAAAAGTGTATGGGGAATGTCTTGCTCTTTTTTCTCCTTATCACAGTGGTTCCCCACCTAGGGCACATGGGCTAGTACTTTTAGGGGTTTTCAGAGAAGAATTGAAAAATGGCAGAAAAGGCAGGTCTATTTCAATTAACAGCAATTATATTAATTACAAACATTTTGCTAATATGAAAAATTTATGGAAATGGTCTGCCAAGGGGTACACACACAAAGTTGGGAACCACAAGCTTATAATGTAACCCTCACTCATTCTTTAGAACTGTCCATCAGCTGCAGCGGTAGCTCCTACTTCAGATCATGTGTGCTTTCTTTTTCTGGGAACTTTTTCTTCCCCTTATCCTTCCAACGTCTTTTAGCTTCCCTTTATATGACAATGTCAATATTAAAAACCATCTGACTGATGCAGAAGTATGGTCAGTCTCAGACTTGGTATATCATTATCATGGTATATCATTATCAAGAACATATAAGTCCAATGGGCAACACGATCCAGCATAAATTTCCCCGCGCTGATGCAGCAGCGCCCACATGGCTACCACTACATCCCATGGGGGAATTTAGCAGGCAGAAAGTCTCCTCAAGGTAAGGGGAAAGCCCGGGGAAAGCCCCAGTCTGCACAACATGTCTACTCAGACCTGCAATGTTGCTGGAACAAGACTGAGGGCGCAATTCTAACCTGGAGTTAGGACTGCACAGTTAGGCCAGCAAAGTTTGGCTGGCACAAGGGACACCGTAAAGTATGTTTGGACCACTCTTGGAGTCAGAGAGGCCAGCACACAGATGTGCGCCATCCTGCCTGACTCTGAGACTGGTCCAAACTTGATTTACAGTGACCCTTGTGCCAGCCAAGTTTAGCTGGCCTGACTGATCATAACTCCAGATTAGGATTGTGCTCTGAGTTGATCCATATTGGTAGGTCATCCTGAAAAGGGGGATAGGATGGAGTACATGCCAGCACCACCAATCCTGCCCCCTCCCTGCATCCTATCCCCCTTTTCCCAGGACAGTTTACAAATCCTATCCTACGCACTGCTGCTGCCCCCAGAACTAACATTCCAGCAACAGAGTGTACTTTCCAATCCAGCCATCACAAATTGGGATCTGGAAGCATGCAAAGCTGCGTGCTTCCAGAACACTGTTGAAGACGCCACAGAGGCCTTGCTCATGGCACCATGAAGAGGAAGGCTCACCAACGGTGGTGAGATGGTGGGGTGGCCATAACAGGGTGGGAAAGTTGGTGGAATGGAGAGGGCTGGGGGCATGTCGGAGGCGGGAGGGAGTAGCACCAGGAACTATGTAGGATGTGATCCCCTCTGGAGTTAGCCAATGTGACCCCTTGTCTCCTCAGATTTGCACCAGCTAAAGAGCTGGCACAGATCAGAGGAGACCCAGGAGCAGTCAAGGGACTTACAGTAAGGGAAAATATTTTTCCTTTCCCTTCCAAATCCCCCCATACCACCACAGTGTGCATGACTGCATGCTATAGCGGAGAAAACCACAGCATTGGGCTGTTAATAAAATTCCCAAACAATAAATAGATAAAACAAAATACTACTAATAAAAGCAGATTCTGCAGCATAAAAGCAAGAAGTAACTAGAAGATTCACATTTTCAGGGCAGCCAAAAGGTGAGGGGCAGTATTTGAGTGTTGAGGGACCATTGCAGGAAAGGCCCTGTCATAGGTTCCCAGTTGCTGCATCTCCAGCGGCGTTTCTACAAGGAGGGCAGATCTCTAAGTTTTGCAAGAAGCCTGACCTTGCAATGGAAATCACTCCTCTCCTGCACCATTTTAGCCAATCCTCACAGGGAAAAGCAACATCTTGGCATTGCTTACTGGCTACAGCTGCAAGGGAGAGGAGGGATTTACATGACAGGGTCAGGCTTCTTGCAAAACTTAGAGCTCTGCCCTCCCTGTAGAAACGCCTCTGTGCATCTCAGAACAGCACCTGAGGTTGGCCTTCAGGTTTGGGCAGGTAGATAATATGGACTTATATGGTAAACTTGGCCCAGTTATGATAATTCTGCTGATACAAAATTTCTTATAAAGTCAAAAGAACTTTGCCTAGATTCAAAGCATGGCAGCTGCTTCATTATCATATTCTGTTCATAGTTGCTCCTCTTTCTAGATCCAATTAAAAAAATTGAAAGCAAGTGCAACTGTTTCCAGATCTGTGAATAGGCAGCTGATGAGAAACTATACCAAAATGAAAAGTTTCTCCATGTGCCTGGACAGCCCATGGCAAAGCTCACATTGACAACAGTGGTTAGTGGAAACACCCTTGTGGGTACATCGCATCACGCAAGTGACTGAAGCCCATTAAAATAATAATGATCTTTGTTTCTGCTGTTTAAATTAATTTGTTCTCCTATCATTATTTTTCCAAAGCATCCAATTTGGGAAATGTTTCTAAATTCTCCCATGAATAAAACAAGACTAATACAAAAATAGTAAATATCATTTAAAATCCATGCTCGTGAGTGTATCCAGGTTAACTGCCAATAGAACTAATCAGAGAAAACTATTATTTATTGCCAGTAAGTCAGCCAAATATTATACTCAAGTGGCTGGGTTTTGATTGGTTCATTGGAGGTGAACATTAGCACTTTCTGGACCTCAAAATTCATCTTCTCTAATTTGGAAAGGAAATGGTGGTGAATATTGAGCAATGGGCGTTGTGGATTTTTATGCAACTCATATTATGGTGAACGTTTCATTTCTTCAATCTCCATCTATCAAACCTTCACTGTTAAACCTATGTGTCTTTAGATGTATCAGGGAAGTGAAGAAACAGGGGTGAGAACTCAAGTGACATGACTTGAGCCACAGTCATGAAAATATACTACATTTTTACTGACTTGTGAACACTCAAGTCACATGTGTCAGTGACTCAAGTGTGACTCGAGACTTGGATCCACTGACTCAGAAATGAATCATGACAGAGAAAAACTTGAAACATGAAGTCGTGTGTATTTTACCCACAAATCTCTTTGTGTCTGGGGATATTGCACAAAAGACTTCATGGGAGAAGCCGGCATTCCGACTGGCATTCAGCTGGGTAGGTTAGTCAGGATGTGGGCACAAGGGGGTTGAGGGGAGAGAAAGGGTGGAGGCTGGGGGCGGAAGGGAGGAAGAATTAATGTTTTCTTGGGCTGCACAAGGTTTGGGGGAAGAACCAGAAGCAGATGGAGAGCCAGTACATGGGGGAGGGACCGGGCTCTCTGGTCTATCTTGGAATGGACAATTGATTGGACAACTGATGGGTGGCCTGATTTTTTTCTCTGGATAAGGAAGAGGATAAGTAGGAACCCAAGGGATGGTTCCCACCATAGGAACAAGTGGCTAGTTAAGCCCAGGGGGAAAGGAGGTTGGGAAGCCAGGGGGATGGAGGTGGTTCCTAGGGATAGAAGAGAAATGGCTTCCAATCTCATGGCTCAGAAATGGCAACATGCAATCCTTTCATCCTCCAGGAGGGAGCTTCACTGAATGACTGGCTGCAATAAGACTATTCCTGAGGAGGGCTGCAATTGGGTCACACTTGTAAGCCTGCCGGCTCCTGTGCACAACCCTTCTGCTTGCTGCTTCTGTCCCTTCACTCTGTCTATCCCACCTCCTCATGCTTTGCCAAGCTCAGGTACCTCCCAGTCCCTGCTGGTCCATTCCATGGCTTGCCTGGTGCTCCTTCTGAAGGCAGAATCAGGAGTCAGGATGTGAACGCAAATGACACTCACTCGAGTGTTACTCACGTGTTATTCAATTGAATAACAACAATAGCACAATTTTTTTGTTTAATAAAAAGACTGAAACTCAAGTCAAAATGACTTGGGAATTTCCAGGAATCGCCAAGAGTGTACACTATGACTCATGGACGAGTCGAGTTGTGGGGGGCAGAGACTCAAGAATGACTTGCAATTCTAGCTCAGTGATTCCAGCCCATCCTTGCTACAGGTACATTATTCCTTATCCAGACATCCAAAATCTAGACTATTCCAAAATCCAGACATCTTTGTCCAAGACTTTTTTAAACTTTCTGTAGAAAGAAGGTCTTCTTTCATTCCCATGTACAGGCTGTATGTTCTCTGCTCTGTGGTGTGTGCCACTGCTGAAAGATGTCAGACGCCAGCAGACACCCAAATAGGTAAAAGCAAAAAGAGCAAGAGGAAACATTTCTCATTATATTTATGCAATTATTCCAAAATCCAGAAAAATCCAAAATCTGGACACCTTCCTGTCCCAAGCAGTCCAGATAAGGGATACTCAACCTGTATTATGACATGGATCAAGACAAAGGTACATTTGATGAAGCACCTTGAAATAAGCATAGCAAAAATGTGGACAAGTTGGCAAGTGACCCTGATCTCTGACCCCAAATGCACATGATGGCTTTTGGGGAGGTCTCCCTCTTCCAGTAGAATTTCCCCTCACTTCAATGGAAGGACTACCTGAACACATACATCTCATTTTACATGCAGAACATCCCCTCTGTTGAGGTGATTGGGAAATCCCTGTGGACCTTCCTAGGTGCAGTTCCTTCTACTGACCCTAGGCAGGTGCATCAAAATGAAATGGGTTACAGGGCCAAACTCCCATCCAGTAGCTGCCAAGAAGTTGCACCCCAACATGTATACCTAACATGCACCAGTAGCTCATTTTTTTCAGTGTGGCTTTTATCATGACATTCCAGATACGTCACACTCATATCTCCAAATGCCTTTTTCTTCTTCCAGTAGCCTCCGATGGCCAGATCTGGGGATCTGAGTTCCTCATGTATATCCCAGCTTCCTACGGAAGGTCGGTTCATGCAATGCCAACCAAGCCAGCACCAGCCTATAACATTATTGCCTTACAAAAGCACATCCTAGGCATCCTAGGCACCTCCCTGCACACTTTCCCTATTCTTCTAATCACGTAGTGAGAAGAACTGAGAAGTGAGAGCTATTGCAGGCTCTGATAGCACCTGCAATATTGATGCAATCTCTGCCCCTACCACCACCACCCCACCCCCTACACCATCCTGCCATACACCCAGCATCCGGAATCACTCCTTTTATTATTACTATTTGCCTGTAAACCGCTTTGTGAACTTCGTGTTGAAAAGCGGTATATAAGTACCTGTTGGTTGGTTGATTGATTGATTAATTGATTTAGGAGCAATTCCAAACACAGGGGAGGGAGGGAGGGCAGCACAAGGCAGCAGCCCCAGTACATCTCCACAAACAGAGCCCAGGCAGTCTCCATGTGTTGCTCCACAAATGGTCCACCTCTGAGGAAAACATGCTGCTCATCCATATCCCTAATTGTGATGTAAGAGACTGGCTTGGGTGATGACATCGGAATGGTTCAAAAGTAGATGCCATGAGGCAGAGGTCTCCCCACCTCTGACTTAAAGGGCACCAACGTAAGCCCTTCTGGCTGGATTGTAGTGGCAATCCAATGGGTGACATTTGAAAGCCCAAAGCCTTGGTAAGGCTCCTGGAATGGCAATGCCAAACGGAGCTCCTGGGTCAGGGCTTCTTCATTACATGAGGATTTGAGGTTATCTATGTTCAGTAGCGCCGACTTTGTGGGTGACGAAGTGCTGTCAGCACTCACAATAATTTTTTGTGGGTGCTCCACACCTCCAATGTCCAGCACCCCCCACAGAGCTCGGTACCCTCATTCCCACGCTACCCTCAGCATATTCACGCAGCACGTGCAAACAGGCCAAGGGCACCCCTCTCCCGCAGGTCTGCCATGCTGCCCTCGGCCTGTTCACTGCTGGGCCAGGCTCACTCCGCCAGGGCCCGTCCGGCAGAGTGCGAACAGGCCGAGTTGAGGGCAGCGCGAGCAGTGGTTGTGACGTGAGGTGAACACTGCGCATGCTCGGGCTCTCCGGAGATCACAAAAATGCGCAGTGGTCGCCTCGTGTCGCAACCACTGCGATGCTTGCTCCAGCAGCAGGGAGATCCAATGGGATGCGGTAGCATCCTACTGGTTCCTCCTATGTCATCCTGATTGGCCGGCTGGCTGCGTCAAGGGGCGTGGCTTGGTCGGGTGTGTGTGGCTACATCGGGATCATGGTTACATCGGGAGCGTATTTTACTGCTGTGTGGGCATGGCTATGTCAAGGGGTGTGGCTATGTCGGGGCATGACTACCAGGCACCCCCAATGTTGAGATCAAGTCGGCTACCCTGTCTATGTTCATTTACATTCAGAAAGAGCGATTCCTCCTTTATTACACAGAATCACAACAAGAAGGCAGAAGATATGAAGAGATTAAGCAGACCCCCTTCACAATTTGTAAACCAGCCTGTTTGTGCAGAGCTGCATGAATAGATTAAAAAATCATAGCCAAGCTTCACTGGAAACTAAAGTGGGTAGGATAGATCTGGCAAAAGGCTGACACACCCTTTGTAGAGTACAATTCAAAAATATGCTAATAAAATCTGGGTTCTTGCTAATTAAATTTACAAATGATTAGAAATATTTGCTGCTGAAAGATTTAAAGTCATTTATTGAATCCTAACGAAAGCGCTTGCAATATGTGGAAGCCTCTTGAGAGCTCGTGGAGAATGGAGTGCATTAAAAATATAATTGGTTTTAAAGCATGTTAGATTAAATTTTTGCCATGATTTATGCTGTCTGTTTTCTATTCACCTTTAAAGTTGTTTTTTTTCTACCCCTCCTCTGCACTGTGTATCAATAAGTCATAAGGAAGGGAGATGACTCTGTTGCATTGAAATGCTCCAACTGACTTCTGAACAGTTGAGGCCCCCTGGGGAAGTAAATATATAAACATTTCCATGCAGTGCTTGGGCTGGTTAATCTCTACTGATCAACATTATGCTAAACCAGAATGAATGAACGTCCAGTCCTGCCTGTCACCACTTCCATTTTAATACCACAAACAATATCTCAGAGGGCCAATTGACAAATTCAGCAAGGCTGGAAAACCCCCCCCCCCATGGCTCCTTGATGACAAAAGGATGTGGGAAACACATTTTGCAGGGGAGAAGCAACATGCAAGGAGTGCTAATCCTGTCTGCTTCTTTTTCCCCTGCAGTCAATGATTAGAAATATTTAATTTCACTCCCTACCTCCAGATTCAAATTCTTGCAACTTTTGACTCACAGACCTGAATGGAGCCTCCCCATCCAAGCATTGTTATCTGCCAGGACTTTGACAATGCTCAGTGTTTGTTTTTTTTCCCCAGTCCCCAGCAGGGAGCAAGAAAAGGACATTGTCAAGTCCCCTTGGATTCCAACCCGTAGCTGAAGAAGGGAGATGAGTTTAGCATAATGCAGTGGTTCCCAAACTGTGGGTTGGAACACACCAGTGGGTTGCGAGCCAATTTCAGGTGGGTTGTGAAGCACCTAGAGCAGCCATATTGAAAATATGGGGAAATGGGACACTGAAAAGGGGGAAGACTGTGTGGTTATTTTACTTGTGTCAGGATTGTAAATAGGCTTTCTGATTCACTTTGCTATTGGGAAACGGCTGAGAAATAAGACATAAGACATAAGACATAAGAAATTTATTTGTCATTACACTCACAACTGGGTGCAACGAAATGAGGTGCTCTTCCCCAAGGTAAAACTGGACAACACCAAAACTAAAATATGCACAATCAACCATACAACAATCACTTATACAAATATAAATACCCCATTGCTCCCAGCAATTTAAATTCCACAAAAACTTATGACCCCGCATTTAAACTCAATACTGCACTTGGGTAAAAACTGTTTCTGAATCTGCTCGTCCTTGCTTTCAATACCCTAAATCTCCTTCTCGATGGTAATAGTTCAAAGAGCTGATGTCCCGGATGAGAGGAGTCTTTCAATATATTAGATATCTTCCTCTTGCATCTATTTTTATACAGTTCTTCCAAAGAGGGGAGTAAACAGCCAATGATGTTTTGGGCCGTCTTGATCACCCTTTGAATTGCCTTTTTCTCTGCCACTGTGCAGCTCGTGTACCATACACAGAGACAGTAGGATAATATGCTCTCAATTGAACTCCGATAGAAGGTGATTAGCAAACTCTCAGCCAATTGTTGCTTTCTAAGAATCCTTAGAAAATACAACCGTTGTTGTGCCTTCCTAATTAAAGCAGTGGTGTTCGCACTCCAAGTCAGGTCATTAGTTATGATGGTCCCAAGAAACTTACATTCAACCACCTGTTCCACACAAACTCCATCTATATACAGTGGCTGAATGTCTGCTCTTTTTTTCCTATAGTCCACTATAAACTCCTTGGTTTTTCGGATATTAAATAGAAGATTATTTTCTTTGCACCAGCGGGATAGCTGTAATACCTCACCCCGATACGCAGACTCATCATCCCCGGAAATAAGTCCTACTAATGTAGTATCGTCCGCAAATTTGATAATCCTATTATTGGGATGGTTATTGGTGCAATCCGATGAATAAATGGAGAACAGTAGTGGACTAAGGACACAACCTTGTGGAGTGCCAGTGCTGAGTATCTTGTCAGTAGAGATGTAATCATTCAGTTTAACTCTTTGTGGACGATTTGTTAAAAAATCCCATATCCATAAACAGATAGAATCTGGAAAATCTAGATCTTTAAGTTTGGCTATTAATCTGTGTGGTATGATGGTATTAAAAGCAGAACTAAAGTCCGCAAACAGCATTCTTACATAATTCCCTTGTGTTTCCAAATGGGATAAAGCCATATAAAGCACAGTATTAATCGCATCCTCAGTTGATCTATTTTCTTTGTAAGCAAACTGAAGCCCATCAAAGGAATCAGGAAGGCAGGAGATAATGTATTTCCGAACTAGCTGCTCAAAGCACTTCATTAAGATTGAAGTTAGTGCCACCGGCCTATAATCATTTGGACTATTTGTAGGCAACTTTTTAGGCAGTGGAACGATGATGGAAGCCTTGAGACAGACAGGAACTGCACATTGTGTCAGGGATCGATTGAAAATTACAGTCCAAACCCCGGCTAGCTGATCAGCACAGTCTTTTACCACCCGACCAGGAATTGAGTCGGGTCCAGCTGCTTTTCTGGAGTTAACCACCTTCATTGTCTGTCTCACATCCAGCTCATTCACAATGAAGGGGGGACACTGCTGAGTAAATGATGGCAAACGAACAGGTACAGTTTGATCGATCTCGAATCGAGCGAAAAAGTTGTTCAACTCCTCAACCACCTCCACGCCACCGCCCGAAGAAACCTTTTTTGCTTTTTTTAACCCAACTATTGCTGCATTCTCAGAAAAGCAGCAGTCTCTGGCGTCACAATGACAGCATTCCCAGCAATGACATCACTTTGGTGGGTCCTGGACAGTTTGTCATTCTAAAAAGGTGGTCTCGGTGCTAAAAGGTTTGAGAACCACTGACCTAGTGGCTCAGGAGTCATGCTGGCCTGCCTTAATGTCTACATGCAGGGGAAGAAGTCACAATGGACACAATGGAACAGAAGAGTCAGAAAAAGAGTCCGAGTCAGTTTCACAACTTCTTGTGAAACTACAATGCACCTGTTCTAGCAGTGGCCACAAGCATAACATTTTCGAACTGGGGTGTCAAACATAAGGCCTGCGGGCCGGAGGCGGCCTCAAGAAGCTGTTTATCCAGCCCCCACAATAACTGGGCTCTCCCTGCACCTCTGTCAGTTGCTCTAAGCTACAAAATGATGCCCTGGCAGAAGTGGCGCTGCTGAAAGGGTAGCACTGGGGAGGCTAATTATCACAGCACTGCTTCTGCTGAAGAGTCACCACCGAAAGAGTGACCCACATAGTATAGGTGTGCCCCAGTATCCATTGATTTGGTATTTACGGTTTCAGTTATCCACAGATACCATGGCTGGCCTGCGCTGTGTCCAGAACAGGTTGGGAGGCTGCTGGACCTTCCACGGGGCATGGGCACATTTGCCCCCTTGCCTCAGGGTAAGCCCCAGTAGGGCCTATGGGGCTCCTCGGATCTGTGCCTGCTGTTTAGAAGGCTCAAGTCCAATGAACTGCAGTGGCGTGAATCGGGGCCAGCAGGGACAGGGGGATGGATATGGTCCAACGGCTGCATCTGGACACCTCCCCCTCCCCTCCCACCCATGGGAACGCCAGCCAAGTTCCACCCTCCCTCCCACCTTTCCCCCGCCCCAAAATGGCCCTGTGCCGGCCAAACATGGCACATGCTTACAACATGTGAGTGACACTACAAGGTACATGCAAGTGGCTTGCGTCAGCCCAACAGGGGGTTAGATTGCTCTGTCAATCATATTGGGGAGGAGAATGCAGCCATATGTATTTGCTACTAAGGTTCTCTTGAGGAATTTTCCTATGAAGGTACACATTAAGACAAGGTTCAAGAGTTTCATTAATAAATTGGCTGACAAGCAATATCCAACATGCCCTGGAATGACCTAGAGTATAATTGTTAGCATACTGTAGCAGCAAAAAGCAACAAGATGGTTAATCTTTGTGTGCTTATTTCTAACTGTCTGTGGACCTCAAAGGTCGACATGATTTATTAACAATTGCTGAAGGTTATTTAAAATGTGAAACAAAAGTGATAAAAAGGTGCTACTTTGCATGCAGATGTAGGGCCAGAATTTTATCACAATTAGGGCGCAATCCTACCCTGCTCTTGGGCCGATGCATCTGACGTGTGTCGGCCCAGCACAGTCACAAAGGAGCCACTGGGCTGGCGTGGGGAGCACCGTAGGCCCAGGGACACCTTGCTGCTGGGCACGCAAGCTGGCCCCGCACCAACCAAATTCAACTGGTTCAGGGCCTTTGGGAGAGCAGAGGGAAGACAGAAGGGAGGTGGAACAGAGTGGGGAGAGGGAGGAGGCATGCCAGCCCAGGAAGGGGGCAGATCACGAGCCTAACAGCTGTGACTTGGGCCAGGCCAGTGACGAACGGAGGCCCGAGCACGCCCATGGCTGGCACCGAAACCGCGCCCCCAGGACGTCGCCCCGCCCCCATGCGTCGCTCCGACACACCTCCCTGTGCCCGGAAACGCTCCATTTAGGAGCATAACGGAGGCAAGAGAAGGCGGGGGGGCGAAGAACGCGCAGTTTCCCCCATGGACTGCATGCAATGGCGCCCCACCGCCCACCGCCACCCATGGCTCGTGCCACCCCGTGCTACAGGTCAGATACGCCTCTGGGCCAGGCAGGCTCAGTCTGGCTACCTGGATTTGCGCCAGTGATTTCACTGGTACAGATCCAAGCAGCCCCATAGGGCTGGCTGGGACTTACCCAGGGCTAAGAAGAAAATATCTCCTTACCCAAGGTGAGCTCCAGCCACCTTCTGTACTGCAATGGATATAGCACAGGCCTACCGGCCTACCTGCTGCAACACAGTGTAAGATTGGGCTGCCTGCTTTGGATTTTTTCATAAATTTCTACTACCAATTGCTCCAGAAAGAAACAAAAAAGAATGTAAAACAGCACTGATTTGTCTTTATGGGAAAAAAGAGGGAAAATGTGGTTTTTCTCAAGCTTTCATGTGGCCACAGCCATGTGGTCGCATGAAAGTCATTCAATAAATTCGCACACTACAGCACTGTTTGATGTTTATTTTCTAAAAGTCATGTCCTTCGTGTAAACTAAGCAGGCTTTTGGGCATCTGATCTCGCCACTTTTCAACAGACGTCGTAACTCTGTTGTATACATGTACTTCCACCAAACACAAAGTCTGTCTCATTCATTACCATGGACTCAGGAAACCTGTGTGTGCATTCCAGTGCGGCATCAACTGAAATGATTGAACTAAGCAGCCCAGGCACACAGTAGGCTTAATGAACCCACTAGAACATTTCTGGGGTGCCAGATTGATGTGCCAGGTAGTAGAGATTCAAAAAGACCAATAAGCAGCCGTCCGTTTCCTTCATCAATTTAAGGGGTACATTTCTAATGGAAACCAGACCCTTTAACCCAGGCTCTTTCAAATGGGGAGCTGAGTCTAAACCCACTGGGAATGTGCTAGACCAGTGATGGCAAGCCTATGACACGTGTGTCAAAGGTGACACACCACGACATTTGGGGTGACACACCAGCATTCACCAAATGCCTGACAAAAACTGAGTTTGTTTTACTCCATTTTCATTTTTGTAATTATTGGATGTTTCTTTATATAATACGTAGCACCACACATGATTAGACTGCATTTTTTGTTTAAATAAATGAATATGAATAATTGATTCTCTTTTGTTTGGTGGGGGGTTGACACGCCAGCAGAGTCAAGTTCAGCATTTTCCTACGTTTTGACATGCTGAGCCCAAAAGGTTCCCCATCTCTGTGCTAGACCAGTGTTCCAGTGGGAATGTTCGAAACCATTCCCATTTTCCTCTAGAGAAGTGCTTCCCAATCTGTGGGTCGTGGCCCACCATTGGGAAGCAAAACTGGGCCATTCCCCCTTAAGGGTGTACAATTGCAGTGCCATGGGACCCCCAGGAGCTTCAGCCCTTACCTGGGAATCGGGCTGAAATCCAAGGGGGTCTGAGAGGCCCACAGAGGAGGCTGCAATGCAAAATAAAGCCCCATTTTTTGCAGTTCAAGCAAAATAAAGCCCCATTTTTTGCAGGACAAGCACTTCCTGCTTTTATGCAAAAGCAGGAAGTGATTACCAAGCAAAAAAAAATGGGGCTTTATTCTGCATTGCAGAGGCCCACAGCTGTGGCTCCCCCTCAGACCCCCTCAGACCTCAGCGCGATCTCCAGAGAAGGGCTGAAGCCCCTGGGTGACCTGTGGCACCGCGATTGGAGCAGTGCCGTTGGGACACCCCTGCAGCCCCAGGCCCTGCCCCCGCAACTACTTAGCACATTCCCAGTGTCTGAGTGGGAACTGCTGCCCTAGAGAATTCTACAGTCCTCTCATCCCCTCAGCTTTTTCCACAAGAGCCGATTCAACTGTGGTGAAGGGTGATTAATAGAAAGCACATGGAAAAGTCATTAATCAACCTGCATTTTAAATTGGGGGGAGGGGAGGAGGGCACCAGGACTGACAGGGAAATTCTGAGCTCCTTGAGTTTGGCACCAAGTGAAATAAAAGGCAAGCCAAGGCTAAAAAGTTCATGAATCAGTTCCAATTAATCTGCATGTGAGCTGCAATGCTCTTTCGTTTGCTTCATTTAAATCTGAAATTCCCTTCCCCGTTGATGTCAGCTAGTTAGCCAAGATGGTGCATTACTGTTATGATCACTGCAGTGCACATAATTTAGATTTATCTCTTTAGGGATTCAGCTCCACCCCCTGCTAGCTAATATGCTCACCATGTTTAATGATGCACAAAATTTCCCTGAGTACAGGTTATTTATCTTTATCAGGGCTTGCTTTGGGCTGCCTGTCAGTTATCAGCAAGAATATCTGTGCCTAAACGGGTCGTGCTCATCCGTATTCTGGTACAATCCTGAGGCCCATATTATCACTAATATTTGCAGTAAAAGTGCCTCAGATCTTCTGATACACTGTGGTAATGCTGATTTATGAGCCCTAAGTTGCTGCTCTTCTCGGATTCAAGGATATGAAATTCTTGTCAAGAAGGGGTGAAAGAATCTTTCCAAAACAGCCAAGTAATAGAGGGTGAGGCTTTTACCAGCATAACTGTTACGTATGCAGAAGGATAGCCAAGGGAGCTGGAGGGGTTGAGCTAATCACCCCTCCAATCAGGAGTCCTGGGGGTGGAGTTAACAATACACAGGAGTTGGGCTGTTGCCCTTCAGTTCAGTTCTAAATGTTACCTGTTATAATAAACGTTCAAGCTGCACCTGCCTTGTCTGAGTTTCTATTGCATGGAACCCAATATGTAACAATAACTCTACTGAACTGTTCAGGGCTACACACATGTGAAAATCCGTGCCTATTATTTCTGCAGATCTGTCTTTCTTCTTCCAAAATGGCATGGCATTGTTGGGTGAAAAGTTTGCACCTAGCTTAAGGCCCTACGGTGCGTCCTAGTGGCATGTTTTGGCTGGATAACCTTTCCTCTACAGTGGGCCAGTATGAAGGCAGCAGTTGCATCCTTTAGGGTTTCTGCACAGAGATGAACACTGGTAGCTGGTAGCAATGCCTACGGGAGGAGGGAGAGAGGGCAGGACCTGAGTGGAAACTACAATCTGAGTGAGAAGATGGAGGGGCACTGAATGGAGCAGTCTATGAAAGACAGCTGCTCTCAGCACTCGACGTTCTTCAGCTTCGGGGTCTTCTGGAATCACCATCTCTGGGAGCTCTGAGTCTTGGGGTTCTATCTGCTCTCTCCTGGAGTGTCATCAGAGAAGGGGAGAGTTTGCTGCCTAGGTCTTGCTAGCTGCCTGGTCTCACCTTCAGCTTTGGAGGGAGGAAGATTTCCTGGTTTATTGGGTACAGGAATGCCTATGTTGGTGTTGTGTAATGCTATTTGATGCTATAAACTTACCTTTGTATCCAATGTCATGCATGCATATCTTGGTCTAATAATCTAAGCCAGAGTTATTCAAACATTCCATTTCCATAACCTTTATTGGCATACATAAATGTAAAGCAATACAACACAACGAGGTACCATTTGCAACAGGGTAAAATAAAGCTTGAAAAGAAAAGAAAGGAATAGAAAAGAAGAGAGGTAGGGAGATCAAAACAAGGGGATTAGTTTAAGGATCGCAGATAAAAAAACCCGCAACAGATACTGTGAGGGAGACACAACCATCACTCAGGAAAATAGGAAGAGGATTGACTAAAGAATTGGAAAAAGAAGACAACCAGGGCTCAAGATAGATATTACGGAGATGTTGATGGGCTGGACATCGGGGAAAAAGATGAGTCAATGTATCCAGGGCCAAATGGCAAAAGAGACAGAGCCTTTTATCACGAGGAGTGTTGGAAAAGCGGCCTGCATGAACTGCAGAAGGAAAGATATTGAAGCGAGCAAGCATAAGGGCTCTTCTCATACTAGGATTAGTTAATGAACTAAAATAATTGAATGGGTGACCAAGGGAAGGGGAAAGACCAAAGAATTGAGGAGAACAGGTAGGTTGACATTTGCACTAAGATGATTAAATTCAGTTTGCCAAAACTTGGACTTGATTATGGAATGGGCCCTTTGTAGCCCAGTATCCACAAGGGATTCAAGGGTCAGATCTAGAGATGAAAGTTTGGTATCAAGCAGTCTAAGCCACTTAGAAGAATAAGAGTCCTTTAAGAGGAACCCGGATGGCTGTTTAGAAACAGTCGGAGCCAAAATTTAAAAGCTAGGGATCAAGGTGTAGTAGAAATGGAAATGGGTTATTCAAACTGTGGGTCAGGACCCACTTAGTGGGTTGCGACATGATGTCAGGTGGGTCGCGGACAGCTTTGAGCAACCATCTTGGAAGCTGCAGACTTTCCTCTTGATATATTCCTTTTGTGAATGTTAGCAGTTTGAATTTTCTACTTTTTATTTAATTGTTTTTAGTTCAGTACTTTTACATCATATTTTGTCTTCATCTTGCTTTCTGTTAGGAATGTTTCATGGTTATAAAATTGCTGCAATCCAAGAATGCCAATTTGCATTTCAGTTGTGTCAGTTTATTATGTTACAATGATAGCACTTCCTGCTTGATGATATTTCTGTCTATGACATCACCTCCAGGTTAATGACATCACTTCCGGTGGGTCCTGATACAAGTGCCATTCTAAAGGTGAGTCCTGTCTAAAAAGTTTGAGGATCAACACTGTAAGCATTTTTCACCAATCTCAGTAAAAGGTTTTTGGTAAAATGTACCTTTGGTACGGTCTGGCTGATTAGTTGGTGATATCAGGGGCCTTCTGTGCCAAGGTTAGAGCTAAGGCTGAATAATTTTGGCAACAGCATTTTCAGGGATACTTTGTAGAAGCAGATATTTTAAGGATTAATTTTCCCAAGGGATTCTCCAAATACTGGTTCACAATTCCAGGTGCTTGAGCAGGTTCCCATTACTTGTCATTCCCTATCTGTGTGCCGAGTGTTTGCTATTGCACTTTTTGCAGGAGTGTTTGCTCCAAAGAGTAATTGCTGTACAATCTTTTGCTAAATAATTAGCTTAAACTGTCCCAAATTGTGTGCACCAAGTCACCCCTTTTTATGTATTCATGCAAACTGTTTGGAAACCTGTTGCTATGTTTGGGACACCTGCAGCTGTGAATATGTAATATTTGCAAAATAACATTTTTTGCACTGTTGAATGATTGCTACATTCAATACAGTTTCTGAGCTACTTAAAACAACACTGTTTCTATGACTACTATTCTGTATGGAGCAAGAAAAGAAGCTGCTGTTAAGTTTTCTATATGGATTACACACACACACACACACACACACACACACACACACACACACACACCCTTTTTAAATTTTGTACTAGACAAACAACAAATGTCTTTTCAACAAATGTTTAAAGCATACAATAAAAACCTATTTTGAGCAGTTAGGATTCAATCAAGTGGGACCATTATAAGATTTTATAATTCAACTTATTTTCACTTATAATGGATGCACCCTAAGAAACACTTACAGAAATAATCAAGCAGCATTGCACAACCACAAGACACAGTATTAGGCAACAATAAACTCAAAACTTTTACATACTGCTAATGACATGTTGCAAAATAGGTTTGTGTTCGTGCAACGTGTTCCACAACATAATGCTTTTTCACAACACAGTATGGATTTCTGTGCTCTACAACCTTTCATTATCACTTCTGTTTACACAAGCCTTTGTATGCAAGAAGAAGGACAACTTAGGATACAACCCAATATACTGAATGCCTGGCCTTGTCATTTGATTTACTGCTTGTATTTTTTTTATCTCTTGAAGGTTATTAAGCACCCAATCCTATCCAACTTTCCAGCACCGATGCAGTCATGCCAATGGGATGTGCACTACATTCTGCTGCGGAGGGACAGTCATGGCGCTGCATTGCGGCTGGTGGATTACTTTACTTAGGGATTGGGCCCTAAGTAAAGTTGTTGTTTCCTACACCCTTAAGCAACCATTCTGGTTTGGTAGGTTCAAAACATGATTTTCCATATTTAAAAAAAACTATTTATTTTTTTCCAAATATTTTTCCAATATTTTCCAAATATTTTTCCAATATTTTTCCAAAGTCTCATAGTACACCAATATAAGATCCACACCATATTATATTACATCGGTATGCAGCAACCCTGTGAGATAGGTTAGGCTGAGAGATAGTAGTATTCATGGCATGACATGACTACTACTACTACTAATAATAATAAATAAATAAATAAATAAATAAATAAATAAATAAATAGATGCCATGACTATTTCCCCACAAGTCATGAATGAACGTCAATGCCCTCCCCTGCTATTGCTCCCTTGCACATAGTACTCAGTTACATACTGCTCCTGCAATCTGGAGGTTCAATGTAGCAATTGTACATAATGTTACGTAAGAGAGTGGTATTTGTGTTTGTTTTCTGGCCATAACATTTGACAGAATGAAGAGAATGCACACTTCTTTCATTAAATTCCTCAAAAAATTCCACACTGAACAGTATATAATGTGATGGTATTATTCCTAAAAACCATGATTTTAACAAACTACAATATTTACATAAGAATTTTCATAAGAAAATACACAAGTATTTTCATTTTTTTTTGTTCCTTTGATGGAATAAAGATATTACACTAAAAAAAATTGGCTGCTGGGAGCAGAAGAGGAAGGCGATAGCAGTGGCCGATGCAGCAAAGGTCAGGGGGTGGTGTCGTGGGGCACTCTGGGCTGCCTTTTCATCTCCTTGCCCTCCCGCCAGCAGCTTCCTTAAATAGCCGAGCAGGTGAGGAGGAGGAAGCAGAGGTGTCAGTAGCAGGGGAAGGGATTGGCAAACAGAAGAGGGCAGAGATCTACCCCTCATCAGGCTAAAAACCTGCCTGAAACAGCACCAATAATAATACTTACCTGACAGGGCTGTTGCGACAATTACAACAGGTTAATACACATGAAGTCCTCTGTACACTTAAAAATGCTGTACAAATGCTGGGTAGTCTTATTTTTTAAAAAAAAAAAAGATTGGGAGGGGGGCTTAGTTCTAGCATATCCAATTAATCCTTTCACCAGCCGATTATCTGCATGATTACAACACAAGCTTACAAAATAATGGAAATTCTTATTGAGATGTTTTTCTTTTCATAGGTAAGGTTAAAGTGTAATATTAAGTGTGTTGTTTGCCTGCTATTTATATCTGTACTTGGATCTATTATTTACATGCTGATTGTCTGCTTGGTTTTGATGGGGGGCTTTGTGCATGTGGCTGCGCATGAGAGGGGGGGGCATACAGCATTTGCATGCAGGAATAAAAGTTCAAATGCTGCCATGTATAATTCTCCATAAAGACCATAAAGCTCTTTGTGCTCAGCACTACAGCACCCAGCACTCAACAGTCCCTGGTTTTAGGCACTCAAAATTAAAAATAAATAGGCAATTGCTGTGACAATATTCAGTGTTTAATGGGTTGTGGTGTGCATGGATAATGCCACATGCACATAGCAAGAGAACTACTACTGGAATACTTCCAAAAATGCATTGAGAACAGGAAGGAGATGGGGCGGGGAGAAGGGTGAATTGGACCGGGAGGGGAACAGAAGTGCTCACCAAAATCCTAACCCCTGTCCCTGGGCCTGATCCACTTGCATGGATCAACTTGTACCAGCTATAGAGCTATAAGTAACCAGGCCACCAGGGTCTTACCCCAGGGCAAGAGAACAAACATTCTCTTATCCTGAAGAGGCCTCCGCAGGCTGAGTACAAAGCTGCGAGAAGGGAAACATCTATTTTTCCCTTTTGAGTCAGCACATTCTAGTCTGAAACTATAATGGAGGAAAAGGGACTGTAAAACAGGGGATAGATCTGGTAGCAGAGCCGGTGCTGAGCATGCAGAAGATCCCAGGTTCAGTTCCTTACTTCTTCCAGTAGGATTCGGAAACTCTGGAGAGCTGCTGCCATCCGAATGGACAATGTTAAGGGCGCAATCCTAACGTGGAGTAAGGCCAGCACAGTTTTGCCTGCACAAGGGGCACCGTAAAGTATGCTTGGAGCAATCTCGGAGTCAGAGAGGCCAGCACACGGACGTGCGCCATCCTCCCTGGCAAGGTGCTAAAATTGCCAAGGCACACCATCAGGTTTTTGACAATCGACAAGGCACACCACACTGCTAGCTGGTGGCTCACATCCCCCAATGGCCCAACTAATAAATGACCCTCCCCCAAAATACCGTGGCACACCTGAGGATCATTCATGGCACACCAATGTGCTGCGGCACAGTGGTTGAAAATTGCTGCTTTAAGAGATGGCTTCTTATCTACAAAGCCTGGGACGAGTGTTCGTTGCAGCTACTGCAGAGCTGTTACTCTGCTCTTGTGTTTGTTCATTCTGCTTCTTGTTTTATAAATTCTTTGTTAGCCTCAAACCAAGTTAGCCTGAGGCCTCATGATGATATGCATTGTGTGAAGTGGTATACATAACTTGTTCCTATATGGAAGAAGCTCAGATTTCTCAGCTCCGGTTGTTAACGGTGAGATCTTTGGAATTTCATAAAAAATTCCAGTTTTGGCTTAACTAGCTCATCCCTTGGGTGTGTGTGTGTGTGTGTGTGTGTGTGTGTGTGTGTGTGTGTGTGTGTGTGTGTG
>JAJKFI010000012.1:1656530-1678976 GCA_029204185.1 Lerista edwardsae
GGCGTCCGGGGGATCCTTTGGCTCCTGGCCGCGGCGATCCACTCCCGTCCGGGATGCTAAGCCTCGGGCTCCTTTGGCGTTCGATCGCAGAATCACGTCGGGGTCACCAATTGCCAAGTCGCGCAACGAGGGAGAACACGCAGACCAATATGATCTATAAGTTCTACTTTATTGTTGTACACAAGCCATATTTATCCTTCAGGTTTACAGCGCAGTATGTTGTTGATTAACACATCAGAAGGTTGCTTTGATTAACTCAGCGAGTTTCGGCAAACAAGACTGACAAGATTAACAAGGGTAAACAAGCTTGATAGACTTATACCTCAGGGTTACATCGCACATGTTGTTAATCAATAACTTGGTAAACTACAATAAACAAGCTTAATGGTTTCATTGACTGCTACTATCGTCTTTTCGCATTAGCGCTTCCTGCCGTTTACATAGCATACGTCATTCATCATTTAACTCGGAAAGTATCAATCAACACCTTGCAAATTGGCTTAACGAGCTTAACGAGCGGTAGACTGGCAGACAAGCTTAAACGGTCTCGCTAACAAGCTTAAGGGTTTAAGGGTTTCATTAACTTTTTACAATCTCCTTTCCGTCTTAACGCTTTCTCAATCTTCCGGCCGTATCAGCGCAGGCTGCTCCGTTTCCGATCTCCTTGTTCCGTGCGTTTGTCGTGTTGCGCAAGGGTCAGCCGTGTCGCGCAAGGGTTAGTTGATTGCAGCGGACCTCTACTTCGTTCTGGCCCATGTTTCCCCAATCCCATAGTCCTTAGCAAAAACCACTCTCTCCACAACATCAGCAACAGTGCCACTGATATGCTATCCCTCTTCCAGACCTCAATCTGCCTTACCTGGTCCATGTAGGCTTGTGCCAGTGAAATTGCAGGAGCAGGTCCAAATGGACCCAAATGTTCCCTACCCAGGATTGCCCCCCCCCAATTTACAATGTGCACCCAGGGGGGCAATCCTGGGTAGGGCTGGGGAGGAAATGGATAGGATTGGGGCATACTATAAGTAACATCTCTAATACAGCGTGCCCATGTCTTTTTAGGGCGTATTCACATGACTCTGTGCTTGCGTTGCCACTTTTATTACAGTCTTTGGCAGCTCGCTGCTCAGGGCTTGTTTGCTATAAGCAGAATATTCTAAATTGGCCTGGGACCAGAAACCGGCACGTCTGATACAGATTAAAGCAGATCATGCAAGCCAAACTGATATTCAAACTAGTTTGCTGCCAAGCCTTCCTGTTCTTCTGCCCTTCTGCAACGCCGATGAGGCCACACAGGAAATACAATTCTAGTGTCAAAAACATCGTGCATGTGAATGTGGGTGCCCAGAGCTATCTCTCGAAGCCAATTCTGCCACTGTCGCACCTGACAGTTAAAGAGCACAAGCGCCCATCTGCTTCGGATGAGAAACAAGATTAAAGGGAGCTACAGTGGGATCACATAGGAACAGTTTGGGGCACGGATAACCTTTCTTTACAACTTCATAGCACAGCCCCAGCAGGGAGAGGCTTTGCAAACAGGAGAAGGTCATTTTCAGTGGGGGGGGGGAGGAGGCGTCCATCAAAAGGCCAGGCAACAATGCAA
Source organism: Lerista edwardsae (assembly GCA_029204185.1). Classification (NCBI taxonomy): domain Eukaryota; kingdom Metazoa; phylum Chordata; class Lepidosauria; order Squamata; family Scincidae; genus Lerista; species Lerista edwardsae. The sequence goes on from JAJKFI010000012.1 coordinate 1,658,131, forward strand.
GGCAGAGGAGGACGGTCCTTTCAAATCCAAACATATGTCCATGGCCCAATTCTTCGCTCTGCTCTGAGTCTCTAACTATAGTTGCATTCCAGAGACGCTGTGCTAATGTTGCAGCAGATCCTCCACAGCATTGCTCACACTGCAACTCCAGGCAGAATCTGCCTACACATCTGCTGGATGTCAGGCAGCCAAATTACCCTTTACTTTAAGCAAATGCCAGGCAGCTTCAGGCTTCTTTTTCATTGTAAAATAGCATGCAGAGAGGAGGGGACTTTAACCTTTCCTCCACCCTCAGTCCCAATTGGATCCAAGGGGGCCATGACTGGGACTGACACCAATGGGAGCCGCAGAGGCCTACGTGGGCCTAGTCGGTTCTGTGCCTGCTAGATCCACAGAGACCCATTGCAGCTAACTGCCTTCTACCCAGGGTAAGGGAGCAAACCCTGAGGAGACTCCGGCAGCTGCCCCCAGCCCCAATGGATACAATGGCGGTCATTTCGGCCCCGCTGTTCCTCCTGGTACTGTCAGGATTGGGTGGCCCATTCCCTTTTTCCTCAAATTCAAAAATGGGGTGGTTGATTCCTAACCCTAACCTGCGGCTAGGACCTCACTCCGATTGAGCATTTGTGTGAAATGCCCAACGACCGAGTGGTGCTATCTGCAAGGTTAAAGGAGCAAAATGATATCACTCTGTCATGCAAAGCCAATCACCAGCCCAGGTATCCATGGACAGGGCTGAATGCATTAATCGTGATGTGAGACTTCGTAGGCTGTTCTGTTTTTATGAGAGACATAAGATGCAAAGTCCATCCATGTAGGCTTCATATGTTATTTCCTCTTATTTTAACTGCAGAGAGGAAGGGAGGGAGACAGCTGTATCATGAAGATTGCCAAACTACCTTATTTTCTTTCAGCTCAGGCAGACAAGCAGCAAAGCTCAGGCAATTTGGAGGGCTTCTCCTCCAACAGATCCATGCCGTGCTTGTACCAGTTTTTTTTCCATGTTTTTCAAAAGTTGGTGACATCACTATGCCCACTCTGTGACATCACAAAGTGATGTGACATCACAAGTCTCAGTCTCTAAGATTTTGGGATGTCTTCAACCTGGCAACCGTATATATCCTAGATCTATGTTTCCAACCTATTAATTAGAAAGTTGAACATAATTGGGGAATTTGAATAATGAGCACATTCCCAAGGCCCTAATTCTCACCATGCAAAACCCCCAAACCCTTCATTTGAGAGCTGTGGAGTTTCTCTATAGGAGGTGCTTTGATGCATGAAATGTTTGTGCTTGCTCAGCCCCCATTATATCATGATATAATAAAGTATTCACCCTAAGCATTTTTTTTGGTTCCTTTTTTTTATTTATTCTGGAGCACTCCTACCTGGGAAATTAACTTTCTGCCTAGGTACTCTATAATCCAAAAGATATAGACAAATGGATATATTATTAGGGGGATGGAAAAATTAATTTAGAGTGAAGGAATTAAATATGTATGAGGGGAGTCTGACTAAGAAATGACAAATGAAATGGTATAATGTATTTGAAGGCAAAAACCCCAGGGAGCGGAAAGAATTACTTAAGAGTTGTTCGAAGTATTAAAACTAGGTCTGATGGGATGAAATTAAGAAAAGGCAAAGAACTATGCATTTCAGGGGGAAAAACTCGATGGAAGTTAGATTTCTATTAGGCTGCACAATGGTCTCCCACAGGAAGTGGTAAAAGCCCCAATCCGTGAGCATTTGCATTCAGTCTGGACAAAGCACCACTAAATGTACAATCGGGAATAACGCTCCAGTGGTGGAAAGAAGAATTCACCTCAAATAATTGGCCTTTTCTATTTCTCACTATTATAATGCTCTGGTAATTTTTACATTTCAAAGTCTGCTCTTTTTAATGAGGATAAATTCAAGGCCCTCAACCTTTTTTTTTTTTTTTTTTTACTCATTTAGAATATTGAGCACTACAACTTTATGGCCTTTTGCCAAACCTTTCTGCAAGCAATGCTGTTCTCCAAGCGTGCTGTTGGGAGTCACGCGGCATACAGAGCGGTGTTGGCTGAACATTACAGAGGCTTCCATAGTTTCGAACCAAAGAACCTCCATTGAAACACCAACTGCTTCATGTTAAGCAGTTCTCATGTAAAGGTGGAACTCTACGTTACAGGGAATCTAGAACAGCCCCTGAATCATGTCAGTCCTTCATCAAATGTAGTAGTGCTTCCTTTCTGCCACGGCATAATGAATCTGTGCGTTTCTTCACTAATGATATGGAGAGTGGAGTTGAAATACACATCCTGACTGAGTGACTGAGAGCATTTCGGTATTGGTTCTGCCTCCTCTGCATTGTGGCCTGGATTACCAGATGCAAACAGGGACAGAGTGCCTATACCTTTAACCATTAACAGTGGCATAGCTAATGAAAGTGCAGCCCAGTGCCAAGGGCAAAATGATGCCCCGGAAGTGATGTCACAACAGGAAGTGACATCACTTCCATAAGTGGCAGCCTACCTGGGCTTTTAAAAAACGTAAAAAATTCGGGGAACCTGCATCCTCCCCCAGTGTGTCTCCCACAGTGTGTCTCCTTCTGCTGCCCCCAGCCTGAAGTCACCCCCCAATAGTGGCATAGCTAGGTATTTTGACACTCAGGGCCCATAAATTTTTAACATTCCCCATATGACAAAACCATTCATTCATTCATATTTTTCACATTTTTATACTACCCTTCTTCCAAGGAGCGCAAGATGGTGTGTATGTTCCTCCCTTTCTTTTGTCCATTTCAAAAGTTATCTAAGCCAGTGATTTTTACATGACAGATGTATTTTCATTTTCTGGTTTTTAGGCAATAACATTTGATAAAGATATTATACTTTGGTTTGTTTCATTGCATTCTTCATTAATTTACCTTTCTAATGATATATAACACAATGGTATTATTCATACATACTAAGATTTTCACCATTTTGGCCGCTAGTGTCAAGTTTAACTTGTTGACCCTATAAAACTTGTTGATCGGTCCAATTTCACCCCCCTGCACTTCTTTAGCTACAACTCTGACCATTATATAGAAAAGGGAATTTTAGCAGGTGCAGCTTTTTAAACCCTTCCATGTTGAATTGCACCTACCAAAATACCCACCTCTATACAATGTTTATATAAGCACTCTGTCCCTGTTTGCACCTGGTAACTCTACCTTTAACCCTTTTTCAGAATTTCAAATCACCCACTGACTACACAAGGAAGTAGCTCTTGAGTTAGGGTTGCTGGACTTAGAACACTGCATGTTCTAGGGGAGGGAGTCAGGAGAACTGAACTTCAGGGTCCTGTCTTCAAAAACAGCAGCCTCCTATCTCCTACTGAGTGTAGTTCTGCCCCACACATGTGTGAATACGGATCAGTCTTTCTTGCGTTTGATTTTTTTCCAAGCTGACAGCACATCTCTAATATTTCCTTCACCGTTCCAACACTTGCTGCATAAGGAAAATCTTGTTTCTCCTGAAACGCTTCATTGCTTTTGAAGGAAATGCTCACAATTACAGGCATTCTGAGAGCAACTTCACCATGGGTGATGAGGAGGAAAGCATTTAAAGAAGGGTATTCTTTGCCTTGCATAGGCTCTTAAAAGTGTTTCGTTTTGGAAGGCTATGGCTGAGATTGGGGCTGCAAGCCTATCCACACACTGGCGTAGCTAATAAAAGTGCAGCCTGGTGCAGAATGCAAAATGGTGCCCTGGGAGTGATGTCACAACAGGAAGAGACATCACAGTTCTATTTTCATTTTCTTGGTTTTTTGGTCATAACTTTTGATAGAATGAAGATATCACACTCTGGTTTGTTTCATTGCATTCTGCATTAAATTCCAGATTGAATGGCATATAGCATGATGGTATTATTCTTACATAACAAGGCTTTCACATACCAAGGCTTACATACAGTGGTGTCATTCAAATGATTTAGGAACAGGAACTCACTTTTGATTGGCACTTGTCGGGAACCTGGAACCAGCCACAGAGCCCGTTAGGATCCGGAACGCCTGTTCTGGTCCGTTCCCCCTGAATGACGTCATTGCTTACATACCAAGGCTTTCATTACGTTCCTATGAATCTTCCACTCCACGCTACCACTATTCACATCTCCTCAACTTCCTTTACCCTTCCTGCTGTTCTATTGTACCTGCTTCTTTTACATACTGCTCGTGCCTCAGCATGCCGAGTTAGGAACCCAGTCTGTGAGTGTGTCGATTTTGAGCATATATCTTATAGTACACACCTATCTAGGCATGCTTTTGGTAACAGAAGTCCTTGGAATAGCACAAAGCAGGTTGGCCCAAGACCTTCAAGCAAGCCCATCCTTTGGGGACAGCAACTGGGGCAGCTGCCCTGCGATCCACACTTGGAGGGACCCGGCAGAGTGCTGCACTTCACGTCTTGCCTCCCCATGTTGCTTCTGCAAGGAACGGCTGCAGAGAGAAACTGCTTCAGAAGTGGCAATGGTTAAAAGCATAGGGGAAGGCTGGCCTGTGCCCAGTTCTGTAGCAGATTGCTGGAGGCTGGGCAGAGTCAGAGAAAAGGACTTCCAAGATCAAATCCTGTTCCTTATACAGTCAGTCCTCCTCATCCACTAGGATTAGGTTCTTCACAATCCATGAGAATAGCAAATTCACAGATAATGAATAATTGATCCTATGGAATCCATAGGATTAGGTGCAAGGGGTACCTTATCTGCCATCCAGCAGAGATCCTCAGGAAGTCAGCAGAGTGCGGCAGGAAGTGACCAAAGATCTCTGAATGCTGCAGAGACCTTCCAGGGGCTGCAGGGACCTTCAGGATGTGATGGTTCATGCGACCATCATGGACCCCTTAAACATGGCTGGCTGCTGTGTCAGCTGGCCATTTTATAGGTGTCAGTGCTGGTCACAGGTGCCACCCTGAAGGTCCCTAAAGCCTTTGAAATGTCTCTGCGTAGTGGATAATGAGGACAGAGGCACAGATAATGAGGAAAGTAGCAATTCTGCCCCTCGCAGATAAGTGAATTCTCAAATAGTAAGGTCGCATATAATGAGGACTAACTGTATTTACCAAACGAGAGAGAAGTCTCACCTAAGAGGCTAGGCGCCAAGTTCTGCATGGGAGGAGAGGCAATGCAAAGTATTTCAATTTTCCTAACTGGGGCAGAGAAGTATGAAAATGGCTGCTTTCGAATTGTATTTACATCATAAGATATGGTTGCCTCAGGAAACTTCCCATATTACAAGCCTTCTCCCCCCCCTCATTTTTTCTTACTTTGCTTCATAGTTGTCGTTTTGTTCCCACTTTTTTCTTCCTTACTTCTTTCTCTCCTTCTTTTAGTGCTTGTTATCTGCCTCTTCATGAAGGCAATACATATCTGATATCTATTTAAAACAAGAGAGAGAGAACGAAGGATCCTTCCATTTGGGGGGGAAGCGAACTGAGGTTAATTTAGAGTGCTTTAATTTAGAGTGTTTTATATTACAATTTTAAGTAGCTGTTTTGTCTGTTTTATTAGCTGGGTTAGTTGTTTGAATATATTTGTTTAAAATTTCAATAAGAGTGTTTCTGTTATTCTTAGGGAATTAATGAGCTCGAATTTATTGTTAATTTGAATTTTGGAGCACCAGTATATCTTGATTTAAGCACTTCTTTTTCAAATGCCCCCAATGCTGCCTTTGTGCAGTGTTGTGCATCCCCCATGGATGTGGAGGAGGGAACATGTGCGAGCATGTGCATGCACACACACACACACGCACACACACACACACACACACGCACACACACACACACACACACACACACACACTCCCTCTCTTTACTTACCAAGAACACAACAGTCCATGCTGCCTCTGTCATGCCATGTCTACTCATGTCAAACAGAAATTGCGTGGAACAGGCAGGCTGCAGATGGTGCTCCCACTAAGTAATCTAAAGCAAAGGAGTGCAGGTTCCAAACCACCTGCCCCTGCCTACTTGGTCCTTCAGAAACACCAAGTAGACAAGGAGGAGTGATCCAGTGTGTGGCAGTAATTCCCCCCCTTCTCCTTCCAGCAGCACTGGAACTCCTACTTACTGCTCACTGTCCTTGCTTGGAGTTTAAAAGGAATGTGTGCATTTAAATTTTAAATGCTGTGCAAGTATGGAGCGAGGGGATGTGGTGGTGCAGCGAGTTAATCCGCTGTTGCTGAGCTTTCTGACCGGAAGGTTGGGAGTTCGAGACTGCGTGACGGAGTGAGCTCCTGTTGCTTGTCCCAGCTCCTGCCAACCTAGCAGTTCGAAAGCACCTAAAAAATGCAAGTAGATAAATAGGGACCACTTCGGTGGGAAGGTAACGGCATTCCGTGCGCTGCGGCGTAGAGTCATGCTGGCCACATGATCGGACAAAAACGCCGGCTCTACAGGCTTTGAAACGGAGATGAGCACCGCCCCCTACAGTCGGTCATGACTAGACCATTCAGTCGTGGGGAAACCTTTACCTTTTTAAGTATGGAGCGAAGGGAGGGGGTAGTGGCATGCTTGTTCCACATGCAGCATTTAAAGTTTAAAGGAATATATACATTAAACGTAACATGAAACCCCGTGTAAGGGTGAACCATGGGGAGGGGAGGGGTGATCCGCTTCCCACTTGCGTTTAGCGAGCGGAGAGCGAATCAAGGCTGCTTGCCTCCACAATGGGCTGGAGGAAGGTGGAAGCAGACATGAGATGACATCTACTGCTCCTTCCACCCTGCTGCCCTGACATCCCTTGGCTTCATGGTTTGGCTCGCCACCCACAAGAACACCATGCTCTGCAACCTGGGAAGAGGATGGAAACGACTCCCTCTTTCCATTTCTGAACCTTCAGCAACGGCTTGATGCAATTTTCAAATATATCAAACTCTGCTGGAATCTCTTAAACTAAAGCTCCAAACCAGTATTTCTATGGCAGGCTCTGTACCATAACACAGGGCGCAATCCCATCCTCGATGTAACGGTGACGCAACATTGTTGCGTCGGAGCTACGTCGCTAGCGCCAATGCGTGGATGCCGTGCTAGAACCCTCAGGCTGACGCTACTAGTAACGTCAGCCTGAGAGTGCCAAGGGAGAGCCTCCCTTGCCCCAGCCAAACACAGCTGACGCAAGGGAGGTTCTGGGAGGAGGGGGGGCAGAACTGGGTAGGAGTGGGTAGGCCAGTGGGCCTAATTAGCAGGCTCAGATCCAAGGAATCCCATGGGGTGGCCCTTGCCGAACATGCCCTTGCCCCGGGGAGGCTCCCCAGCGCACCAAAGGTGCACTGGATTTGGCGCAGGCCCAACAGCCTCGCCAATCCAGCACAATTTAGGATTGCGTTCTCAATGACAGAGATATTGAAAGGGGAAGTATGCGACCTTGTGGATCAGCGGCTACTCAGAGCAGACACTATTGAACTAAATGGACTGAAGGCATAACATGATCAGGTTATGCCATGACTATATCTCTCCCAAACAACAGATTCCACACTGCCTGCAGGGATACACAGAACACACTTGGCCCCGAAGTGAATATGTGAGAAATGGCCTCAGTTACTCTACACGTTCTGTCGACTATTTCCTCTTGAATCAACCTCAGCTTTTCAAGTCAAATTACAGAATCAGCATTGTGCCATCAATCACCATCAGCTTTTCTCTTTTATATCCCAGCTACCGCTTCTCATCTTTCCATTTCATTCAGGCTATCTGGTGCACACTAACAGCCTATCCAATTCCAGTCCTGTGGCATGCTGACCACAATCCAGCCACAGTCCACATCAGAGATGAAAAAATGCCACAAATCGCTTGGCTTCCTTGGTGCTATTTTTCCTACAAGCTTCTCACACTAGCCATGTTTCATCCATGGAAACACAACAAGCAAAAGAAATCCCTTGAATCCTTCATTGATGCCTGATATTAATTTGGTATCAATTAGGCCAGTAAGTGGTTCTCAAACGTTTTAGACCGAGACCCATTTTTTAGAACAGCACTTGTGTCAGAACCCACCGGAAGTGAAGTCATTAACCTGGAAGTGATATCATCAATCAGGGAGCGCCATTACTGCAGCATAATAAAATGACACTCCTGGAATTGCAGACTGGTATTCTTGGGTTGCAGCAATTGCACAGCCATGAAACAGCTCTGACAAAAAGCAAGATTAGGACAAAATATTACAGTACAAGCACAGAACTAAAAACCCTCACTTGAAAATTCAAACTGTTAATTCTCACAAAAGGAATATAGCAAGAGGAAGTTCTGCAGCTTCCAAGATTGTGGTTCCCAGCTTTCCAGGACCCACCAGACATCAGGTTGTGACCCACCAAGTGGGTCCTGCCCCACAGTTTGAGAAAGACTTCTTTAGGCATAAGATCATAGCAGTTAACTAGTATACACCAGAAATAGTGATTGGACTCTCGTGTAATTAGTGCCGAAGGAAGTTTGCTGCTTCACTTGCAAGGTGATTCGTGGCTTTAATTCTAGTGGTTAAAACTATTAGGATTTTTTTTAAGCCTTGAAATTATTTGAGTGAGAGCATTTTGAGGTTTTCTTTTTAATTTTTTTTAATAGCTCTCTCCCCCTGCTCTGGGTCAAATGAATATTGTTTAATTTTCTTTTCAAATTAAAAACCCGGAAAGCTGAGTAATACAGAAGCTAATGATGATCTGAACTGTGTGGTAGCTCCTCTGAGAGCCATAAAATGTATTAAGACAGGAATTATTTTGTACACTGTGCTGTACTTCAATGTTTAATTCTCAGCAGGGTATAAAATCACTTCCACGAAAATGAAATTACCGAAGAATTCTAGCTTCATATTAGATTATCGAGCATTGCAAACACTGAGGAAAAAATGCCTGAAGAATATGTTTGGAATATCCACTGAACATTACTTGGGTGGATTATTTGGAAAAGCCTCTGGTGAATGAGAAGTCGTGCAGACATTTTCAGGTCATGTGGCTGCAGTCGCTCACAATCCTAACCTGGAGTAAGGCCGGCACAGTTAGGCCAGCAAAGTTTGACCGGCACAACGGACACCGTCAAATATGTTTGGACCACACTCACAGTTAGAAAGGCCAACACACAGATGTGCACAGTGATGTCATCTGGTAATGAAGAACAGGAACTCTGGGCGGGACTTACACGTGATTGACAGCCCGTCCGTTCCGTTCTGCAGCTGCCCTGGCCTTGGGGGGGCTGCCCCCAGTTGGCGCGCCCCACTGCTGCTCGTCCAGGCACTCAGCGCGCCCCCACCCATGTCCCCCCTGGCGAGCAGGCGCCCCGTCGAGGCCAGGGCAGCCGCGGAATGGAACAGACGGGCAGCCAATCACGCATAAGTCCCGCCCAGCGTTCCCATTCTTCATTACCAGATGACATCACTGGATGTGCACCATCCTTCCTGACTCCAAGAGTGGTCCAAACACATTTTATGGTAGACCTTGTGCTGGCCAAACTTTGCTGACCTAACTGTGTCAGCCTCACGCCAGGATTGTGGCCTGAAAAACATGGTAATCAGGAGAGACCCTTTATATGTTTCCTAATGCAGCATTCATAGAACCAAGTGGCCTGATAAGAACATGACAATATCAAAAGACAGATCATATCAGCACATGCAGAGCCAGGGGAAGATAGTCTACAATTTTTGAAAGCTCACCTATGTACAAAGACCACTGCAAAAAGAAAAAAAATTAACTAATACACCAGAGAAAGGTTTTAGCCAGGGCCAGCCTTAAGTTGATATGACCAATGTCATCGGTCCCGAACTGGGGGGGGGAGCACATCAGGGCAGAGAGCATATTGCCTGCAGCAGCAGCAGCCAGGCCCTCTATGGACTGTAAGTCAGTGGGGTGAGTAGAGCAGCTTTACCTTGGGTCTTCCCACCTGCCCCTGCCTCAAAACTGTCCAAAATGGGCCTCCTGGAAGCACTTGGTGGTGATGTCATCATATCACCACCAACTATTTCTAGGTGCCACGCACAGCACCACAAGCACTTTTCTTGGTGAGTGGGGGCCCCACAAAGTGGGTGGGAATGCCCTGCATTGGGCCCGCTACTCCTAGAGCCGGCCCAGGCTTTAGCACTCACAACCCCAGAACTAAGATTACTTTCCAGGGTGCCTTTGTTTTGGGGTCCAACATCAAACTAAATGCCCATGAATTTTCTTTAGATAGTACTTTCCACTTGGGATGGATAAGAATGTTGGAATAAGACATAAGACATAAGAAATTTATTTGTCATTACACTCACAACTGGGTGCAACGAAATGAGGTGCTCTTCCCCAAGGTAAAACTGGACAACACCAAAACTAAAATATGCACAATCAACCATACAACAATCACTTATACAAATATAAATACCCCATTGCTCCCAGCAATTTAAATTCCACAAAAACTTATGACCCCGCATTTAAACTCAATACTGCACTTGGGTAAAAACTGTTTCTGAATCTGCTCGTCCTTGCTTTCAATACCCTAAATCTCCTTCTCGATGGTAATAGTTCAAAGAGCTGATGTCCCGGATGAGAGGAGTCTTTCAATATATTAGATATCTTCCTCTTGCATCTATTTTTATACAGTTCTTCCAAAGAGGGGAGTAAACAGCCAATGATGTTTTGGGCCGTCTTGATCACCCTTTGAATTGCCTTTTTCTCTGCCACTGTGCAGCTCGTGTACCATACACAGAGACAGTAGGATAATATGCTCTCAATTGAACTCCGATAGAAGGTGATTAGCTAAGGAATGCTAAGGATCTCAAATAAACTCCTTTAGTTTGAACCCCCCCCCGCCCCTCATTCCTGGCCTTCTCCAAATGTTGTTTTAGTTTACAATGTCTCTTTCCCAATCCTCTCATCTGCCAGTGTCCTTGCCCCCCCACCCCGTTTTTCTACATTTCACAAGTTGTAAGAAGGTTAGAGATAAAACCACAGGCAAAGATTGGGAATTCTAAGCTGTTTTGACTGCTACAAACTCTACAAAAGTGTCGTTTTTTTATTCCTCCTGTTGCCATTGAACTAAAGTGCAGCCATCTTGAGTCTTTTGTGTAACGTCTCTTGCCTAAAGTTGCTGAAGTATGTAACTTTTCTCTTTTGCTCTCATTGTTTTCACTCACTTGTCCCCACCTGCAACCTTCTTCATCTGCACAATAGATAGGGAACTGGCTAAAGCCAGCAGAGCTTCCTCCCTTATCGGAATGGCCACAGTATATTCTCAAGGCCCAATTGACGCAGGGCTCCTCAGGACCCAGCCCCTGTGTAGTAATTTTCCATCAAGCAGCAGCTTGGGGGGAGAGGATTATAAAAATGATTTGGAATTGTATGACTTTGCTCTTCTTCTCTGCTTGCCGAGTGGAGCAGGGCGATTGGCCCACCTGTACAGGTGTAATAAAGATGATCCTCATACTCTCTCGTTTGGTTGTCTGCCTTTTTACATTCTTTCCCCGCGATGAGAACCATGTTGTGCCCTTTTTCGGCAACACTCCTGTCCATTGACCAGAAGGAATGTCCACAATGAATCCAATAGCCGTTTCTAGAAGCCATCACTCTGCAATGAAGACTTCTGAGTATACTTAGGAGCTGACTTACTGAATAGGATGGAAGGGTGGTATAAAAATGTGGAAAATAAAAACGTAATTCCTGTGATCTCATTGACAAATGAAGGTTTGAGCATACCCAGGAACAGCCATTGCAAAGAGCTGGAAATTAAGGCCATCTTTTTTGCAAGGCCTCTCAGTTTTCATGTTTCCATCCCCTTTTCTAGTAATTTATGAATTTTGGGGAATTTGGGGGATGGAGGGGAAGGAGGAACTACCTGGAATTTACCAAGTTTGTAAGCAGGATGACAGGAAGTGTGGGCTGATAGTTGAGCCGCTGAATCTGCCTGAAGCTAAGCAGGAGAATCTGTGCTTTGGTTTGGTTTTTGGATGGCAGGTGGAATGTCTGGCTGCAACAAACTGCAATACCTGTTTTGGCACGACGGAGGTGCTGATGAGCTGATTAGTCACCGCACGTGATAGTTGCAAGGGAATGTGTAAGAAGGCCAGCCACCAAAAGGACAGAATACAGCTTTGAGAACCTGTCCAGGCTTGATTTATGATGGTCTGCTAAAGCTCAGGGGCATGCAGCCAGGAGAGAGAACCACACTGTGAAGGCTACATCTGGGACTGAGGATTCCTGAATCACAGAATACTGTATACAGTGTGTAAAAACCGCATTGAAAAATGGTGGTTTAGACTACCTGACCATGTAAGCATTTGCTTCGGCATGGGAAAGGCAGGATATAAATTCTTAAAATAAATAAATAAGAAATAAAATAAGTTTGGAGAAAAAAAATCCTGAAATTTTGCCATTCTGCACATTGCCATAACTATGCTGATTGGCTCCAATTGTGAGTGGGCGGGGTCTCTTACACGGAGCATTGAAGCACCTACAGTACTTACTGTGCCGCCACCACCTTGGCTATGCCACTGATGCCAACTTATCTAGAGGATTGCACGGGGCCTTTACAGCTTTATTTTTCTTCCTGGTTGATGTGTGAATGTTCTAACCCTTCTTGCTAAATGCCTGCCCAGAAATAAGCTACAAGTTTGCATGAGAAACATGTATTCCTGCAGAGGAGGGCTTGACTTGTCATTCATTTCAATGGCCATCCCAGGACACTGGTGTTTGTTTGAATTCCCTGCTTGTTTAGTGTGAGTCCAAATCATTACTTGTTCAGTGTAAGTCGGCAAAATTTATGGACACATTTACCCAGGTCTTTTAAATCCTCCTTTTGTTTCTGTACAATGAGCACTAAGAGAGATGTGATTCCAGAAGCTGGGCAGGCTTCGATTCCTTTGTGCCAAGTTCCACATTATATTTATCTCCCAGCTATCATCCAAACACAGGCATGGTTCACACAAAACAGCCTTTGTGCTGCCAGCAAGATTTCTTTCTTCAGGCAGCAGAAAATGAACTATGAGTTTTCTTTGCCTCCTTGATAGTTCTCTTCCTCCTGTCACTTCTTCAACTTGCTGGCATCCTCTGCTGCCTCTTCACGAAGCATTTCACTTAGTGCAGTGTGTGTGTTTTTTTCCATTCAGTACCTTGTACTGCCTGAAGAAGAATAAGGACAGAGGCCTTGGATGTGCATTGAGGACACATCCAGTCTTTGCAACACAGAGGCGTTAAGTGGAGAAATCAGTGAAGAGTTGTGAAGAATCAGGGGGGTCAAAAATGCCCTCCCAGAGGAGAGGTGGCCTTCAACCCCAGAACCGCACCACAGTTTGGGAACCTGCAGTAGAAATGTTGCTTAATATTAACCTATTCCTATCTCTACATTAAAAAGTAAAGGTTTCTCCACGACCGAATGGTCTAGTCGTGACCGACTGTAGGGGGCGGTGCTCATCTCCGTTTCTAAGCCTGTAGAGCCGGCGTTTGTCTAAGGACAAGTTTCAGTAATCATGTGGCCAGCATGACTCTACGCCATAGCACACGGAATGCCGTTACCTTCCCACCGAAGTGGTCCCTATTTATCTACTCGCATTTTTACGTGCTTTCAAACTGCTAGGTTGGCAGGAGCTGGGACAAGCAATGGAAGCTCACTCCACTGTGCTGTCTTGAACTGCCAACCTTCTGGTCAGCAAGCTCAGCAGCATCAGTGGTTTAACCCACAGTGCCACCATGTCCCTTTATATCTTTACATAGTTCTGTATAACAAGGCAAAGCTTTATCCAGGCTTCCAGAAGGGCCATGCATCACTTGCAACGGATTGACAGCCGTGCCTGGTGCCTAATTGGTGTTAACACCAAACATCATTGGCCTGCTTTCCTCTGCACTCTTAGACGGCCCATATATTCTAGTCATTGATTCACTAGGAAAGTTCTGTTCTGAAGGCTGCTTGTGAGCTCTTCAGAACAGAATCACAGTTGGAAGCAACTGCATCGGGTACTACTAATTATCATGTACATGGCTCTTGTTTTGAAGCACAGAAAGCTGCCTTATTCTGAGGGAGCAATTCTAACCTGGAGTTAGGCTGGCACATTTAGGCCAGCGAAGTTTGACTGGCACAAGGGACACCATACAGTATGTTTAGACCACACTCAGAGAGGCAAGCACATAGATGCGCCCCATCCTGCCTGATTCCGAGAGTGGTCCAAACGTGCTTTACGGTGTCCCTTATGCCAGCCAAACTTTGCTAGCCTAACTGTGTCAGCCTAACTCCAGGTTAGGATTGCGCCTTGAGTCAGAAAATCAGTACAGCTACCTCAGGCTCTACACTGGCTAGTTGACAGGGCTGGCTCTAAGGCATGAGGGGGCCTCACATTGGGGTGGCAAGTAGACTACCTGCTGCCACAGCCAGCACCTTGCTCGTCAGGAGGCTAGTGTGGTAAGCTGCTTGTTGGTCTGCCTGCCCCTGGGTCTGATTGGCCCAAAATGGGCCTCATGAAAGCAGTTGGGGACATCAATATGTCTTGCTTCCAGGTGGCGGCATGCTTTGTGTCAGGCGCCATTGACTGTGGGTGCACCTGCCCCTCCTCTGGGTGAGTAGGGTGGCCCACTACAAACGGTGGTGCATCAGGCCCCACAGCATCTAAGGCCACCCCTGCTGGCAGAGGCTCTCCGGGTTTCAAACAAACATCTTTGCCCTATACAGAGCTGCCAGGGATTGAACAGGTGACCTTCTAGACACATCACATGTGCTCCACCACTGAGCCATGGCTCCGCCCTGATGCGACGCTCTTCATTGTGTTTGGCCTCACAACAATCCTGTGAGATTGAACGCTCTTCTATGGATACTGAGAAGCAGCAGTTCACCGGAATGAGCCGGGGGGAGGGGCTTCAGAATGGTTCTCCAGGACCTATTTCCAGCATTCCATTTCCGGGGTCACATCGCCTCCTGATTGGTCTCCTTCCTGCAAGGTGGAGTTTGTTTCCTTGGATTCTCTTCTTTATTTTAATCCATTCATAGGACCATGACACAGTGCTTTGCAATTTGTCATTAACACCCCAGTGGATAAAAGACATGTTTTCAGTATGGGAAAGATGCCAGATTTTCTATTAGACTTTCAAATTAAATCTGACTCTCTGGTTTCCCTGTTCTTGAAGCATAGCTGCGTATTACTGGTCCAATACCCTTTCAACCTGAAATTATTATAATGAGGTAGAAATTATAGTGGTCCTTCATTTCTCTAAGGCAGGAATAGGGTTCCCGCAGATTGCTTGATTCAGTGATTGTTTGGTTTACCTTCCAAGTGGTTAAGCTCTGTGAGGCAAAATCTGTATTGTTGTGTTATGTCTCACTAGCAACAAGTGAGAGATCCAGGTTTTGTAGCAATTTTTTAAGCATTATGCAGAAACACTTGAAAGCTCTGCTTATGGCTTACTAGCACCCTAGACCCAAACTGAGGAAGCAACACAAACTGATGTAACAACTGATGTCTCAGCACAACAACTGGGCCCTACACAGTCCCTTCCCTTCCTGAAAATGGTCTGAGACAACATGCAGATTTTACCACGTGACCCCATCATCACTTGGCCACTCTTCACTCTCCAAAGGCAATTATGTTTTGAGGACCAGTGGTGGTCCTACCGTTATTGGGGGGGAAATGCCCTCGGCGCCAGTAGAGCGGGGTGAAGGGCGGTACAGAGGCACATTGCCTCTTACAGAGACAAGCAGTGCGAGTGGATTTGGAGCATGCACGGATGCTGAAGGCATGGCTTGGGAGGTGCAGGGGGTGGGGACATGGCGCTAGGGGTGGCAATCTGTGGACCTGCCCCGGGGTGGAGAATCAGCTAGGTCCGCAACTGTTGAGAACAATGAACACCGTATCAATCTTTACAGAAAAAAAGATTCTTCCCCCCCCCATCTGTGTGTGAGTGCACATGGACATATGTGCCCATGTCATCCAGAAGGTCAGAGATAGTGCTGTAGAGCACATGCTTTGCATGCAGAAGTCCACTGTCTGAAATTCTGGAGAACCACTACCAGTCATTATCAGCAATACTGAGCTAGGCACACTAATGCAGTGGTTCTCAAACCTTTTAGCCCCTGCACCCACTTTTTAAAATGACGCTCTATCAGGGGACTTTAAAAATGATGATCTAGAAAGAAATAATTTGCATTTATTTACAAACAATATTTTTGCAAAAAAAAGTTTGCAAAAAAAAAATGTGATCCGTTTCTCATAACGAGTCAACCCTAATGAATAACCTCAAAGCTTGATGTATTAGTAATGAGACCCAGCCTTTGCCTGCCCCCACGACCTATCCTTGATGGACTTGGTAAACACACACCAGAAAAAAAGATACTCAAACATGTCTCTCCCTATATTTACACAAGTTGAATAGCCTCAGGGCTGATGGCAATTAGTTATCTGATCTTTCCGTCATCAATCACGGACCAACCATTATGTCCGGGAGGGCAAGAGCCCCAGGCATGGTGCTCCTGAGGTGGGAGGAAGGCAGCGAAGAGGCGCCTCCCCTTGCTGAAAGGCGAGTGGTTTTGGCCCTCCCGTCCGGCCCTGCTATCTTATGTCTCAGAAATGGAGCCTGGTGTGGCATGGTGGTGGAGCAGAATGGCGCATAGGGTTGGGGAAACAGCGTCCTCCTCTGTCCTTAGGCGATCAATTGGCTGAGTCCACAACTGTCCATCACCTGTGTTTTAATTGGGGGCTCTGCCCAGGAATTGGGTCACACCTTACCAAGCGGACCCACATGTTGAAAAATGCTGCACTAGATGGGTAGTCTCAGAATAAGACAAGCTCCTTGTGTAAATGCTATTCTGTTTGCTAAACATCTGCTCCAGACTGCCTTGTATCCAAAAGGTAACACCAGTACAGTTTATCTTATCTTACACACAGAGATACACTAAGGTCAGCCACATTTTTTTCCCCAAATGTTGGATAGATTCCAAACTCATCCTTGAGCTGTATGTCAGCATTTGAAATGCAAAGGTGACGACAGTAAGGAAATCTGGGCTCCTCCATGTTTGGCTGATTTGGCTTGCATCACTGAACTGACACAGAAAATTAATGACTATAATTTTAAACTTCAAGGCAAAAAGAGGCAATTGTCACACAAAATGATTGGATCAGTGTGGACCGTCAGAATAGCAGCACAGCTGTGGATGATCCACTCGACTATTCGAAACTTTCTTTTCATCGTTTCCCATCTTCAAAAGAACGTTAAAGAATGCAGGAATGTTGATCACTGCGCGCTGAATAGCTTGACAAGATTGCAAAAATTGAAGGGGAAAAAAAGATTTTTGGACGGCACACATATCAAACCAGGCGCCAATTTTCTTACTAACCCTTTCATCATTGGTGAATAAGCAAAATTACTAATATACACACAGCTGACACAGAATGGAAATCATAACTTTGTAAACAGATGCATAATGAAAGCGAGATAATCTGATCCAGGCTTTCTCTCATGAGCTGAGCACGGAAATTTCCATTTCTGAATGAAGCTCTCTTTGCGGCATTGAAGACAATGAACTTCAAGTTCCGCCGAACGTGGACAGATGTGGACCACGTTCATAACCGTCTGCTGGAGGCAGTGATGCCAGACCACAGGTGCGGAGCGAGAAAACGTACTGTTTGCGTTTTAGCTAATGTAGGGAGTACATAATTTTGTCTTTATTCTATGTTTTGGAGTATTGTGGTAACCTTATAATTTTAAAATTGTTAACTCTTGACAATAGTTGCAATTCTTAGCTCACTGGCTGCCATACGAGACAGCGAAGGAAGACCAATGGCTAGAGAATGGGCTTGAATTTAGGATACATTGATTCAAAGCCAAGTGTAGACATGAGCTATCAGATGACCTGGGCAAGTCTCCTGTACAGAAGCATAGGGAGGGTGCCAAGGGGGGAGGCAAGTGCCGCAGCATAGAAAAATCGGTACACTTTTCAGCCCCTCTGCCCTCCCTTGCACTCAGATTGCTCCTAAATGGAGCGATTGCAGGAGCAGGGAGGTGTGGCCAGGCGAGCTGAGTACAGCTGTGCTCCTGCATCAGTCTGTCGCCTCTGCACTACCAAAAAGAAAATACCCCCACCACCATTTTCTGCTGATGCAAACCACATTAGCTGGCTGCATAGGTGGTCTAGCACTGTATTCCATCAGGATTACTCATAATACTTTATTATCAGTAAATGTGGTTTTTGAATATTCTTTGGGTCATTTAAATACAGTGAACACTCGGTGGAGGAAGGGTGTCTGTTAACACCAAGATAGTTATCCAAATGCATTTAAGACAATGCGAATGCAGCATGTCAGTGCATGCACAGAACATATGTGACTCGTTTTAAAGACATGGACAACATCTTTATTGGAAATATTATTTCCAAAACATGCTAAATCAGGGGTTGCTATCAATTATTTTATTTCTCTGTTCTATATTATCTATGGGTTCCACGCATACTTAGGAGAGACATTGAAACAGACCTGGGTGATTAAGGGGTCAGGCATCCACCCAGGTTTTCTTCCAGGTTTTTACAGATTATTTTATTGAAATAAATAGAAAATATTTGCTCTGTGCTTGTCATTCTATGAGATAAAGGGCATAATCCTAACCTGGAGTTAGGCCGGCACAGTTAGGCCAGCAAAGTTTGGCCGCCACAGGAGCCACCGTAAAGCGTGTTTGGACCACTCTCGGAGTCAGGGAGGATGGCGCACATCTGTGTGCTGGCCTCTTTGACTCAGAGAGTGGACCAAACATATTTTACGTCATCGCTTGTTCTAGCCAAACACAGTCACCAAGGGCCAGTGCATGTTGGTAGTTGTGATTTGGGCTATAATTCTTTTCGCCACACCAGGGGCGTAACTAGGGTGTGGCAGGGGGTGGCACGAGCCATGGGCGCCATCTTGCAGGGGGCGCCATTCGCATGGCGCCCCCCCAAATGGCGCCCACGACCCGCCCGCTCCCTGCACCGCATTCTCCTTGCTCCGGCTGGCCTTAAAGAGCCAGCCAGAGCGAGGAGAACGCGCTGCCACCTGGCGCCCCCTCCCGCTTCTCAAGGGGGGCGGGGCGCTGGGCAGCACCGCGTTCTGTTTGTTCCTGCCAGCCCTTTAAGGCCGGCACAAGCGAACAGAAAGAACGCGGCCGGGGCGCCACGTTCTGTTCGCTCGTGCCGGCTCTTTAAGGCCGGCACGAGCGAATAGAACGCGGCTGGGGCGCCGCATTCTGTTCGCTGCCGCCGGCCCTTTAAGGCCAACGGCAGCGAACAGAACATGGCGCCCCCGCCGCGTTCTGTTCGCTGCCGCTGGCCTTAAAGGGCCAGTGGCAGCGAACAGAACGCGCCTCTTAGAAGGGGCGGGGCGCTATGTCATGACGTCACAATGTGACGTCATGACGTTGCGTGCCCCTAGGGGCGCATTTTCATTGGGCGCCATGGGCGCCCTTTCAAATAGATTCGCCCCTGCGCCACACTGAAAGGTCATCAGCCTACAAGATCCATGGAAAGTACAAGTACACATGTATAGGATTGGGGTTTCAGCTAGTCTGCTTCATGGTAGGTTTTCTGTAAGGACCACAAAGCCCTTTCCATAAACAAACTAATTTCCCAGCTCTCCTGGTAATCTGGAGCCATGGTACCAGCGATTACCAATTTGGGCTCTCCACAATATGACTTCCTCACTCTGCCAGCTCTCCTCCGGCTGAATGATGTTGGGGCCCCCAGATATTTCAATATGGTTTATAGCTGAATCGGCTTCCCAAGAACAATACTGCCTGCTTTCAGTGTGTTTTCTATACAGTATTTGTTTTGCACACATGGAGCACAAAAAACTGGAAGTGGTGTCACTCACATTTACCCCCTGTATTTTGTCAAGAACACTTACTCATTTTCTCCACTTGAATAACGTATTCCCCTGTCTAATGGTCTTGGCATTTTTACAAGCTCGTATTCATGCAGCGCCATGAGTGAACAAATGTTCATCAGAAACTATTGCCAACTGACACTCTATTCTGACTTTTAGGTTACATTTATTTATTTATTTATTTATTTATTTATTTATTTATTTATTTATTAATAGATTTTTACCCCGCCTTTTGTGCCCGAAGGCACCCAAGGCGGCATTACAAAATATATATTAAAAATACAGCATAACAATTGACATTAAAAACAGTTAAAACAGTATTAAACAACAATAGCAAACAAAATAAAAACACAATTCCTATATATGCTTACTTCTTGGAAGTAAGTTCTGTTGAAATTAGCGGGACTTACTTTTGAGTAGAAAGGCATAGGTTTCCCTGTTAAAATTCTAATACTACAGTAGTGTGAATATGTATCATACTAGAAGCCCAGCCCTAACCAAATTTCCTGCAACGAGTGCAGCTGTACCAACACCAGAAAGCTGGTTAGGATTTGGCTGGAACAGAATATTAATATTACTCTTCATCAGGACTGCTTTGAAGAAGAATTTCACCTTTTTACTAAAAAATTAAAAAAAATTTAAAAATTACAATTTTACAGAATACATAGCCTGAAGGTAGTTCTATATAATATTTTAATAATTTTGTGCCTGAAACAAGGTTTGTGCATGAAACAATTAGTGATTTTTTTTTCTTTAGGCAAAAAAGTATTTAAAAAGTCATGTTGGCACTCAAAAAAGTTCCATATTTCAGAATATTCCATATTTCAGATAAAGGATACTCAACCAACTTGTAACACTTGGTGACAGAGCCCTTCGTTACTTTTTTAAAACAATCATTTTATGTCTATTTTTTCTGTACCACATTGTGGATTTGCTTTGTGAATTTCTGCAGGGCAAAGTCTTGTTTTAAACAAAAGCTTATTGGACTGTGATAATTTCAATGATATGATGATCTCTCTCTCTCTCTCTCTCTCTCTCTCTCTCTCTCTCTCTCTCTCT
>JAJKFI010000012.1:1678986-1694159 GCA_029204185.1 Lerista edwardsae
TCTCTCTCTCTCTCTCTCTCTCTCTCTCTCTCTCTCTCTCTCTCTCTCTCTCTCTCCTGCAGATCTCAAATTTACTGCACCTAATGTACAACAGAAAAACCATAATTATTGGCAGATGACAATGCAAGACGTTTCCAGTGTTTAGATGGTCACACTGCATGGGCCAGTCACTGGGTTGGCATGTGGCACAGGATGCTGACTGCAACAGCACACCTACCTAGGCACATCGCACAGACTCCATTCCCTTTGTGTCATTGCTGGCACTGTCAGTATGCTACTCTCCCCGCATCCTGGCACTATTTGGCACTAGAGAACAGGGGGCTCATGAGAAACATCCCCCCTTGAAGCCCAAGAAGTCCCAGAGTGAGAATTCTGCACATCCTGTGAGCAGAGGGGACCCTCCCTCTGCGATGACCCACTCTGAGGCTAGCTGAGATAAGAAACAACTGGTGGGGAGGGGAATAGAAGAGAAATCAGTCAATCAATCATCAGGTACTTATATACCGCTTTTCAACACGAAGTTCACAAAGTGGTTTACAGGTAAATAGTAATAATAATAAAGTTAAATGGCTCCCTGTCCCAAAGGGCCCACAATCTAAGAGAAAGGCAGACCACCAGCAACAGCCCCTAGAAAGACTGCGCAGGGGTGAAGAGGGACAATTACTCCCCCCTGCAATATAAGAGGAACACCACTAGAAAAAGTGCCTCTTGCCCAGTTAGCAGGGCTAACTGATAAGAAAGAATCCCTATCTGCTACCAAGCTTGATCCAGCCAAAGTTTTTATTAAATGAAATCAGTGATAGAGCAGCATCTGAAAGAGAAACAGATAAATGGGGTCACCAGCCATCTCCACCCAGCAGATGTGGAGATCTGTGGAGATCTCCACTCGCAGGGCTGTTGGGCCATTGCAATATAGAGCCAAGTATAAGGTGCCAGTGATGTCTGGCTCCACCAGTTCACTCCCATGCCATGGAGGCCCCAGTAGGCTGTAGGTTCATCTTGGGGTCTGCATGATGTCCTCACCTGTGGGATAGCTACCTACGGGGAGCAAAGAGAAACACTCTGGATTGAGATGCGTATTTGGCATTCGTGACAGAAATTGGTGCCACCAGAGTGTACGTGCAGTTGTGCCCTGCAGGGGGCAATATTGTGGTGACTCGGAACATTACCTTTCCCTCTCTGGGGTGTGGGGGCTACAATGGAACTCTGCAGAGGACAAGTGTTCAACCCCCTCTGGCAATGATGCAGCCCTGAAAAACAAATGGGAGTCAGACAAATGTTTAACCAGCGGTGGCATTGGCCACTCCATCCACATTATTTTGGCACACATTGGATTCTGACACATGGAACCAACACCCACAGGTTCATGTAATGTAAGAGTCAGTTTCAACTAATGCCAGAGAAGTTGAAAGTTTTAGCTTTTCACTTGTGTGTTTCCTGCTGCACCCCCTAATCTGTGATTAAAGCTTTAATCATTTAATCAGTCCAATTAGCAGATTAAAGCTTACAGCCCTAATTATTTCCCATTGTCTCCCCATCAGATGCACATATTATAAAGCAGGCAGAAAGATGCATCTCTTTTTATTTGTCTTTGAGGTGCCTTCGTATCGTCTCTGGTTTATATCTTTCCAATACAGAAACTACCAGAAGGCTTTAAATGGAAACTGTTACCAAATAAATACACTTTTTGGAAAAGGATGAAAAATATTTGGATGCTGCAAGACTCTACACCAGTGGTTCTCAAACGTTTTAGCATCGGGACCTACTTTTTAGAATGATGATTTGTCTGGGACCCACCGGAAGTGATGTCATGGCCTGAAATGCTGTCATTGTGATGCCAGAGCCTGCTGCTTTCCCGAGAGTGCAGCAATAAGTGGGGTTATTTCTCAGCCATTTTCCAATAGTAAAGTGAATCAGAAAGAAAGAAGCCTATTTACAACTTTGACACATGCAAAACAACCACATAGTCCTTCCCTTTCTAGCACCCCATCTTCCCATATTTTCAATATGGCTGCCCTAGGTGCTTCGCGACCCACCTGAAATTGGCTTGTGTGACCCAGTGGTGGGTCCTGACCCACAGTTTGGGAATAACTGCTCTACACTGTTCCTTAAAATAAGAGCAATCTAATCTGCGCAGGAACAGGCAGGCGGGCTGGTCTGTGCTGCATCCTACCCAGGGTAGGAAGCAATTGGATCATTTGTCCCCTTACCTCGGGACTAGCCCCAGGCAGCTCAATGGGTCTGCTCAGACCTGTGCCTGCTAAATAGCAGCCTGCAGCTTGCCTGTAGCAGCCCGGATCAGGGCCGCGCAGCCCAGGGATGGGGGTTATGATCTGTCCTAATGGCCAGATCCTGACTCCTCCTCCCTCCCCAAGCTGATCCACCCATGGGGCCACCCTCCCCCTGCCCTCCTCCACACAGTTCTGACTCCCCACCCCCTCCTCCTTCAGTCTGAGGGCGCAATCCTGACCTGGAGTTAGGCCAGCACAGTTAAGCTAGCAAAGTTTGGCCGGCACAAGGGAGACCGTAAAGTATGGACCATTCTTGGAGTCAGAGAGACCAGAACACAGACATGCAAGAGTGGCCTAAACATACTTAATGCTAGCCCTTGTGCCAACCAAACTTGGCTGGCCTAACTGTGCCGGCCTAACTCCAGGTTAGGATTGCGCCCTCAGTGCTCATGTGGGGTTGCCTGGGTGCTCCTATGTAGAACTCCTGTGAGAAGCCAGCATGCCCAATGGAATGTCTCTGTAGCCCTGTTTGGCTGGGCTTACGCAATAGTCTTCATGTTCACAGAATGCTGGCAGTCCCCCACCCACCACGTTCCCATAGCTTCACCTCCAGTATTCATCCCCAAGGACAGCATTTATCTGAAATGTGCTGTCTCTGAAGTGAGCATATCCAACCAACCAACCAACCAACAGGTACTTATATACCGCTTTTCAACACGAAGTTCACAAAGCGGTTTACAGGCAAATAGTAATAATAAAGTTAAATGGCTCCCTGTCCCAAAAGGGCTCACAATCTAAAAAAAGGCAGACCGCCAGCAACAGCCACTAGAAAGACTGCGCAGGAGTGAAGAGGGACAGTTACTCTCCCCCTGCTAAATATAAGAGGAACACCACTGGAAAAAGTGCCTCTTGTCCAGTTAGCAGGGGTATCCCTGTGATATTGAATGTTGGAACACCAACCCACTTCACACTAATGCTGTCTCTGTGGAAAGCAAGAGGCGGAGCTCCAAAGTGCACTTCCTGAGAGGAGAGAGGGAGCTACAACGTGTGCCAGAAGGCAGGATGAGGCTTGAGAGCACACTCCCACTCTTGCTATAACTACTAGTGATACCTGAACAGGGTTTGTTTCTACACAGAACATTTACCTTCATTACTTCCATTATGCTGAATGCACAGGCGTGCCCCAGTATCCACTGATTTGGTATCCACAGTTTCAGTTATCCACAGATACCATGGATACTTTTAAAAAGATAGGGGAACATTAAACAAATTTCTTTTTTTGCTACCTTGTTGCAGCAAAACCACTGATGTTCCCCAAGGTGACCCTAGTATCCACAGTTTCAGGTATCCACAATGGCGTTCCCAGAGGATACCAGGGCATTCCTGTACTCAGGGCATGAAAAAAGCCTGCTTCTATCTGTTTGTAGAATTCCTGTGCACCGGTGAATCAGAGCCTAAACATATTGAAACAAAGAAAAACACAAAAACAAAATGGGGACCTCCGTAAACATTTGAAACCACTGAACACTTGGCCACAGATGGAACAGCCTGTATCTGTCCCTCAGATGTTGCCCATTGGAAAATTTCTTTCATGTCACATTCATTCTAGCTCTTGGGCAGTTTTCCTTATGGCACAGGCTAAAATGGGCAACACATGGGAATGAATAGGACATCTCTAACTAATGAAAATCTTGAGGCCCTGCAAGGAGAGATTTCCCAGTGATGAAATTAGCTCATATGAATCAGGCCGACGGTAACTGAAAAAATCTGTTTCGTGGTGGCCATTTTGGACTGAGAGAGAATGGAATATATGAGAGGTGTTTTTTTTCCAAAGGAGTGTTTCATTCAGCAAAGGACAGTGTCTCCTTGCTTTCCTTACTGTTCATTAGTTTTGTGGCTTAATTCCTATCTCTCGTTAGCAGGGGCAGGCAGCTCTGCCCGTTCAGCAATTGAAGTTGAAGTGTCCTGCCACAGATCACGGGAGGTCGTTGGATGAGTGTTGCCAATTCCGTTCTCCTCGAGACCTGAGCATTAGTCTGCCAGCATGGTTTTGTCCTTCAGTGCTCGGATACATTAGAGTAATGAGCTGTGAGGAAACAACCATTTTGAGGATAATTTGATCGTGGAATACTGAGGAACAGAAAGGTAAGAGACACCCACACGGAATTAATGTTGGTCACATCAGACTCTTTTCAGACATGGAATTTTAAACACACACAAACAATATTGTATCATTTACAGATAACTGCGTAACACTGTCATATAGAAATGAAACCAGACTTCAGTGGTGTCATCCAAATGATTTAGGAACAGGTACTCACTTTTGATTGGCACTTGTCGGGGTCCACCCACTGGAAGTGACGTCATAAGCCGGAAGTGATGTCATGATTGTTGCCATGGATGTGATCATGTTTGTAATAACTTCAGCTTGTGGTTAGTGTTGATTTAACTTCTATTGCTTTGCTTTGTAGAGATGTGTATATACATATTTTGCTTCAACTGTTCCCTGGTTAAATAGCAGGGCCCAGCTTCGAGTGGGTGGGGCCAGTTCAATTTCTAGGAACCGGTACTCACGTAGTGGTGCGTAGTGGGTGCATGACATCACTGCCAGACTTGAACTCAGGCTCCTCCTCAAGAGGTTTTGGAAATTTAACAATTTGCTTACAAGGTTCTGTACCGCTCCTTGGCAAAGCTCTAAAACACAGGCCTGTCATCATGTTTCCTCCTACTCATGCAAAGGATGAGAAAAAGCAGGGAATATAGGGGCTGCTCGTAGAGGCAAATTGCCCAATTAATTCACCGTGCCTGAATACAACACAAACTAGGAAGGGAGAGCCATATATGGAAGTATAAACCTGGTTTCATTGTGAAACCGGAAGTGAGTTTTTGATTTGCTTTTAACAACAGTTTGAAGCTGTGGGGAGGCCTGCAGAGGGGATCGCAAGCTCCCCAGACCCCGCCCCCTGAGAACCACAGCAACCCCCAGGTAAGTTCAGAATTCCTTCCCGGCAGCAGCACAATCACAGTCCTGGTGATTGCATTGTTGCCAATTTTGTGGCCACTCCCCTTAAGGGAAAATGGCTATCTTTCAGTTCCTTTGGTGGGTTGCAACCCCCCAATTTGGGAACCACTACCTTAGGAAAACAGACTTTCATTTTTCAGACCCGAGGGGCTTTTAAACCTGGAGGGTTTAAAAGTGAGGGGGACTGTATAAGATAGATGGCACATATAATTGCTTTTTGGGGAATTCCAAATATAACTAAGGGCCCAATCCTATCCAAATTTCCAGGGCTGATTCAACCACAATGCAGCCCTGAGGTAAGGGAGCAAATGTTTCCTTACTATGATGCGGCTTGAGTGACTGCAGGCTGCCATGCATGTGCCTGTAGCACGACTGCATCAGGGCTGGAAAATTGGATAGGACTAGGCCCTTAGCATGTGATATGGACAGATGTTGAATGTGGTAACGCATGCATATTTATCCCAAGCACCAAACTACACATTACATTGTGACTGTATGTAACCTTAGTTAATCTTCATTGCAGACCACTCTTGTGAGGGGATTTTACAATAGGGAAGAGATGGGGGGAAAGGTGAGCTCTCCCTGCCATCTGTCTTACACATGAAATTCTCCAGGCTCAATGGTTTTCCCTAGTCACATGGTTTCAGATCTATGTTTGCAAGACAAATATGAGCCCAGCAATAGGAGAAACGTATGAGGCATAGAACAAGCATCAAAGCACATTCTGACTATGAGCTACACAGAAGACTCAAGGTTGAATGTAGCTTACTTGCAGCCCAATTCTAGCCCCTACCATATTCCACCTTGCAGCCACATTGATGGAGTGCACGCTGCATTCTGTTGTTGGGGAGTGATCAGATGCCTAAAAATCTCCCAGGAGGCCATCTGATTGCCTATGGATCTCCTTGTACACACACACAAGCAATTTTGCTGGTGAAAGTCTAAGGAGAAGAAAGGGCCAGGGAAGGTTGAAAAAATGGGAAATTAATTAGTATTGGGCTATAAGGTTCATCACTCTTACAACTGTAAATTTAAAATTGCTTTATTTCAAAAATTGTAAATCTACATTAGCAGTTACAATATACATTTACGTGCTGATGATCAGCTGAACGAATGCACACAAATCCTATGTCATGACTATTTTGTTTTTGTTTTCTGAAACCTTTTGCGCATATTTGAGTTCTTAGTCTGGAAGTTATTTTGCAGCCGAAAGCCCAAACTGAGTTGGGGGGTCCAATGTGTGGGCTTATGGAAGAGCAAATACAAAAGGTCACTCTTTCTCATCTAGAGAAACAATAAGATTAGTCCTTTTATCGCTAATTTTTTGCTCTCCTGCACCGCACTGTAAACACTGTTGTATGACTTTGCCTCTTATCATCAGCAAACGGGATCTGCTTTTGTTGAAAGAGCGTCAGTCACAAGGGGTTTCCGCTCATATACTTAGCCTTAGAGCTTGGGGGGAGGAAGAGGACAGTCTTTCATTGAGCCCACAATAGGTGGCTCTGTCACTGTTAGAAAAATGCCATGGGAGGGAAGGGAATCGTCATGGATAGTGTAACCAAGAGTTCACTTGCTCTGTCAAGCAGATTAAGATAAAGCTGAAGGAGGTCAAAGCTATTAACATTTAGACTACAGGGTATATAACCAGTTAGCATCTAGTTAGAGAGTGGGTTCCTAATTGGAGAGTAGCTTTCTTCTAATGTTATGTAAACACTAATATTAGCTGAGCCTGGGTGGTCCCATCTTTACAACCCAAAGGACAAATCTGATGTGCATCCAGCTTTATGTTGTCCTTTGTAATTTTTGACTTGCAAATGAGTTGTGAGTCTTGTCCCTAACTCACTGATAAACATCAAACTTCAAAGTCACCCAAACTTGGGCTTCCTGTTTGTTCCCCCAACCCCCACAAGTCAAATTCTTTTTTGCTTAATGTACTTGGTCTTGATCTTTGTTTATGTCCAATTCTTTAATAGAACTTCTCTGTAAATACAGTAAACTCCCAGGTGTGTCAGTTCATTGGCACATTGGCACAACTCTTAAGCAGGCCAATAGTCTGTACACACACACACACCATGTGCAAAACGTAACATACGAGGTCTCAACCAGTGGATGAGATGAACCAGGTTTCTGGGGGCCCTGGGACAAAGTTACACTTGACTGTCTTCAAGATCCAGGTAAATCACATTATAGTAATCTAACCTGAAAATGACTAGAGCACAAATGTGATTTTACCTAGGAAATACCAGATGAATTTTGTAAAAGGCACTTCCGCCCACCACCACTATTTGGGCATCTAGTATCAGGGTTAGATCTAGGAGTACCCCCCCCCCCAAGTTGTGAACCTGCTGTTCCATAAGTGGTCATGATTATTTTTTAAGGCCAGTAGTTAGGATTTTTGTTCTTCATTTCTTGTGTGAAAACAATTTCTAACTGAACTGAGGAACAGGCAGTCTGACTGGCCTAAGCTGAATCCAGCACAGGTAAGGAGGCTGCTGGAGCCTCCATGGGGCAAAGGAATATTTGTCCCCTTACCCTGGGGTAGGTGCCAGTCACCCCTATGGGATTGCTCAGATCTGCTCCTGCTGCGCCTAACAACTGCATCCACACTCCTCCTGTCTCCCCAGACCACCCTGCCTGTGGGAACTTGGCCAGTGTGGGGTGGCTTACCTCCACCCATCTGCTGCTTTGCTGGGCCACTGCTGCTGCCTGCGTCGGCCCAGCGCCTGTCCCACTGATGCAGACGTGTCTTACAGCACGTTTGTGACAGCACTGGGCTGATGCAAGCAGCGTGCGTCAGCCTAATGCCACTGTAGGATGGCACCCTCAGTGGCTCTTGTTTGTATACCTTGCCCTTATACTTGCTTTTCGTAGGCAGACTTTAAATACAATGAATTAACATAGAATATAAACTGCACAGCTTTTAAGAGCTCGTAGTTCTAAAGAAACATGGACAATGAAAAAGGTACATGTGGAGAGGGCACAGCAAGGAGAGCAGAGAACTATTTGCTTTCAATTTAGCAATACCTAAAAAAAAATTAAGGGATGTGGTGGTGCTGTGGGTTAAACCGCTGCTGCTGGGCTTTCTGATCGGAAGGTTGGGAGTTCGAGACCACGAAACGGAGTGAGTTCCCATTGCTTGTCCCAGCTCCTGCCAACCTAGCAGTTCGAAAGCACATAAAAATGCAAGTACATAAGAACATAAGAAGAGCCCTGCTGGATCAGGCCAAAGGCCCGTCTAGTCCAGCGTCCTGTATCTCACAGTGGCCCATCAGGTGCCTAAGGGAGCTCAGTAGAGATAAATAGGTACCACTTGGGTGGGAAGGTAATGGCGTTCTGTGCGCCTCAGCGTATAATCATGCCGGCCACATGACCACGGAAACTTGTCCTCGGACAAACACCGACTCTACAGGCTTAGAAACAGAGATGAGCACTGCCCCCTACAGTTGGTCATGACTAGACCATTTGGTCATGGGGAAACCTTTACCTTTTACCTTTAAAAAAAAAACTAACCACCACCTACACAGTATATAAGGAACAAAAATAAGAAGGAAGATGTTTAAACTATTAGCCCATAATTCACACGACCATCAGGCTCATGTTGGCTACTGTACTTCAAATTGCTGCCTGTTGTCCTCATTATTCTCATGTTCAGTTGTTGTAGTATGCGAGATTTGAATTGTTGAACACCATCAGTGTATCCAAATGGCATACAGAAAGCATAACCCTACACATGGTTGAGGCCACATCCAACTAGCAGGCCATCTGCATGGAACCAACGCACAGCACCCTGAAGAGGCGACCATAAACCCCAAATCATGCAAATTAGCCATACTGATGTACTTGTTATTTTCCCAGGGTCTTCATCATAACAATAATGTAGTGGTCCAATTCAGTCTTCTAGAAAGATGGAGACAGGTGTACAACAACTTTGTACCAAATTCTAGCATCCAACAGACAAATAGATGCAGAAACACTTTGAAAGAAGAGTATGCACTGACAAAATGTTTAACTTCTCAAATGCTAATGGAATTTTCATCAATGGAACATTTGTTTCCCTGCATGATTCAAAACCAACCAACCCTCTGGCCAAAACAAAACATAAAAACCTCAAAACCAAGGTTTAAAAATGTAGTAAGCTCATGATTTGGTGGGAGCCAGGGATAAGGGGAAGACTCTCCATCTTGGATTCTAATTCAAGCTGGCGAGGAATTCAGGGATTATACTGTCTGCCCTGTATCCAGTGGTGGACCTGGCCCGTCTGCTATCCAGGGGCCT
This sequence comes from Lerista edwardsae, assembly GCA_029204185.1. Taxonomy (NCBI): domain Eukaryota; kingdom Metazoa; phylum Chordata; class Lepidosauria; order Squamata; family Scincidae; genus Lerista; species Lerista edwardsae. The sequence goes on from JAJKFI010000012.1 coordinate 1,688,515, forward strand.
GGACCACAGGCTGCTGCCACCCACCCCCCAGGCAGCTGCCGCCACCCCTGCCCTCAACTCACCTAGCAGTTTGGAGCCACATGACTTCCCACCACCCCTGAAAGCATTCTAATGCTTTCAGACCGCTTTTGAACAAGATAGATACCTTTATTGGCATATAAGTAAAACGATCAGCCAGGGCAGAGGCGAACAGCAAAACATCTATACATCTGTCAAGTCAATCGGCCCTTCTTGATTGGAAATTACAATAAAGTTTAAAAATATCGCAACCTTATGAATTAAGATTTCATCATTTGATTCTAAAAGCATTCTAAGTTTGATTGGATCAGTTAAACTGGTATTATGGTATGTGGAATCGTCAGACAGTTGGTTTCTAAACTCTGAATATCTCGGACAGTAGAAGGAGTGTTCAAGGGTCTCAATCACTGTCATCGTACAGGAGCACAAGCAGTCTGAAAGAGGGACTCCATTGTATCTGCCTCTAAGAACTGCAGACAGCAGAACATTACAGCGTGCTAAAGAAAGTGCCCTCCTTAGATGAGGTGTAACTACTAAGGCCAGATAGGATGGGATTTTCCCAACTGCCACGGGGATTTGCAATTGTAGAGGCGAGCAGCGCCTATTTGCAGCGCCTTTTAGTTCTTGAAGTTGGATATCCATTAGTCTTAGTTTGACAATCCTGTAGGCCTCATTTATGTTGGATGCACCCAGAATGTCTATTATATCCAGATTCCTATTTCTTTCATTTTCTTGACCCAATAGTCAGCTGTAGCTTGAGAGTCCTTAAGCAGATAATAAAGTAAGTTTTTGGTGTCCACGTTGAAGTGTAATTTGAGCCAGAATCTGCATGCGTGTAGCCACACCAGAGTTTTGATCTTTGATTGTCCTGTTTCTAAGCATAATACGGCGTAGGCCACACAGTTGGGGAGGCCCAAGATCTTTCTCAAAAAAGAGGCCTGTAGCTGTTCCACGGCGTAGTTGAAAGCTTTCATCCAGACAGGTATGCCATATAAAATTTGTGAAATAGTTTTGGCTCTAAAGACTTTTAAGGCCGCTGGTATGTACTGTCCCCCTTTACTGAAGAAAAATCTGAGGATAGCAGAAGAGGAAGATCTGGTGGAATTGATAACTGCCTTTTGATGGTAAGTCCAAGAGTTGTTATAGGAAAAATAGATTCCTAAATATTTATAGGATTTCACCTGTTCTATACTTCCTCCAGGGAAAATCCAACTAAATGGAGACCAAGTTTTAGAGAACACAATGATCATATTTTTTTATAATTTAGCTGCAATTTGTTGGTGGACAAATAGATCAAGCACTTATTTATCTGATTACGTAATCCTCGATGGGTTTGAGATAGGAGGATGGCATCGTCTGCATACAATAATAGGGGGATATTTTTCCCACCTAATTTAGGAGGGTGCCCATCCGTTTGTTCTAAACAGGTAGCCAGGTCATTTAGGAAAAGATTGAACAGAGTCGGAACCAAAATACAACCCTGTTTGACACCCTTGTTGGTAGAAATTTCTTCCGACAGCCGTCCATCCTGTGATAGTCTGATTTGACATGTCGTGTTGGTATACAGTCTCTGGATAAGCCTAAGCAGGTTTTTCTCAATGTGCATGGCCTCCAATTTTTCCCATAGGAGTTCCCTGTTGACGCCATCAAATGCCGCCTTTAAGTCCAAGAATGCAACAAATAATTTTGATTTTGTCTTTTTTGTATATTTTTGAGTAAAATGCGAAAGAACTAAGGCATGGTCGAGAGTGGAGCTTCCCTTCCTGAAGCTGATCTGCTCCATTCCCATTATCTTGTTCAATCCATTGAGAAAGATGAAAGAGAAGACATTTGGCGTATATTTTCCCTGTTAAAGATAGTAAACTTATTCGTCTATAGTTCGCCATGATATTGGGGTCCCCCTTTTTGTAGATGGGGACAATGATGGCTTTGCACCAATTCCTGGGTACTTGTCCTCGTTCAATCGCCGTGGTAAATATAACAAATAGTATTTGAGACCACCATTTACAGTTCGCTTTCAACCATTCCGCCGTGATTGCATCTGGGCCTGGGGCTTTTCCACACTTTAGGGACATGATTATTTCTTGGATAGATTCAGGAGAGACCTGGAGGTCACTTAAATTTTGAAATTCAGTCTATCTATGGTCAGATGATTGAAAGGCTGTCTGATCATAGAATAAGGTGGAGAAATGGTATTCCCATTGTTGGCTCGAGATACAGGATGCATTGAAAGTCTCTTTTCTAAAAGAAGGAGAGACCAGCTTCCAGAAATCTTTGGCATTATTCTGAACAGCAGCCTGAATACGTTTGTTCCATGAGTTATGCATAAATGCAATTTTCTTGTGGTTGATTCTATCCATGTATTGCCTTTTGGTTGAAAAGTAGAGGTCCAGCGCCTCCCTCGTGTTTGATGCTCTAAATCCTAAATATGCTTCTCTTAGATGTTGTTTAAGGATTTTGCAATCTGCATCAAACCAGCCCTGGCTTGTTGAATCCAAGACCGTAGAGTTCTCTTTTGTTTGTTGTTTTAAATTTAATACTATGTATCTGATCAGCTCATCATATGCAGCAGTTATTTTGTCAGGATCGTTCTCTATGTGGATGTGGGATCTCAATTCACAGCCAGTCGGCAACGCCAGAAGATGGTGAATTTTTTGTAGAGATGACTCTTTCCAGATGAACTTGGTGAGAAACTGGCCCTCATCAGAGTTTCTTAGTGGGAGGGATCTTTCAGGTCCCTCCAAGGCTAACTTGAGAGTCAGTGGGAGATGGTCGCTTAGTTTAAACTCCGAAATCTCGAAGTCTACTACAAGTGGAAATAAATCCACTGAAATCAGGAAGTAGTCTATCACACTACATCCGTTCGGAGATATATGTGTGAATTCCGCGGCCTTCCTGAACTTGCATAGGCCATTTAGCCAGATTAGTTCATGTTGCAAGCTCAAGCTTTTCAATAATTGGCCGGCCTTATTCTGGTGTTTGTCTTTGGATGATCTTAGTAGTGCACGGTATGGTGGCTGATGTAACTCCTTGTCGCTATCAAAGTAAGGGAGCTCTGCTTCAATAGTTGATCCGACCCTAGCATTTAGGTCTGCTCCAATGATGAAATAGGCATGGGGATATTTTCACTCCAAACTTTTGATAAAGTCTATAAGTTGTTCCAATTGTAATATGTGGATTGCTGCTTCTGACTCAGGTGTTAGATATGCATTGATTATGACCAGTTGTTTATTGTTTGTTGATAATTTGACAGCTAGCAAGCTGCCATAATCCTGTTGTGATGCAATGGCTTCAGCTTTAAGCGTTGTCTTGACCAGCGTGGCTAGACCCGCCTTGGGTCGTCCTTTTTTTGAGTTCTTAATTGATGGTAGATCAAATGCTTTATAATCCCCAATGTTTATAGGGTCGAGAGACCAGGTCTCTTGCAACAAAACTGCATCAAAATGAGACAGGTAAGTTAAGACCTCTTTGTCATTGGCTTTGTTCTTCCAGCCAGCCACATTCCAAGAGAGCAGGGTTAAATGTCTTGGTGGATTAGAAGAGCTAGATTTTGAATTCAGTTTACCTGCAATAAGATGGAGTCAGTCTTCTTGAGCGGTTGACGGAATTTGCTCATATGGGTTCTGACTGGTAGAGAGTCCCAATTTGTCAGATGGAGTAGTGTCCAATTGGGTCAGTATGTCATCAGTCCTCTGTGCCCCCAGCTCAGTTTTCTCGTCATCGTTCACAGTGGGAAGTAGCACCTCTATGAGCTTGGAGAAGTGGGGGTCATTCTTGAACAAAGCCCCCGGTCTCATGTCTGGAGGTGTCCTCAAGGAAGGGTTAGACAAAAGGTTGGGAGCCCTGACATTCTGATGCAATTCCCTTCAAGCACTTCCTGTCAGGCTTTGTTTATCAAGAGCCTGGATGCTAGAAGACATCTTGGAGATCTTAGGCATTGTATCAGATTCCATTTCCCTGCTCAGATTCAAGTTGCTCTTATGGACACTTGAAAGACCAGGAGGGAGTGGGGAAGATAAAGGGAGGCTATCAGTGCAATGGTTATTTATGCTGGGCTCAAGCGTGCCGTGCTCTGAAGCTCCTGGTGCTGCACAGTCCAGATCATTATACCCCTGCAATGAAGGGGGCAGTGAGGTAGTATAGTCAGAGAAGGCTTTTTTAACCAAGTCGGCAACTTCACCGTTTCTATCTCTCAGTGGGAGCTCTAATTCCATTAGTGTGTCCTCAAAGGAGTTTTCAGACGAAATCTGGAAGTATTGTTAAGCGGCCTCCAGATGTTTCAGATGGCCTCCGGGGGGCCAGGGATGCCACACAGGCACCTAGCATAATGGTAGGACTGCCACTGCCACTGTTTGTATCTGAGATGAACACTGTGTGCTCCCAAGATTTACATTTCTGAACTGATAAACATGGACACCTTTAGGAATAATATTGTGAGCAGGATCCAAAGATCTTCCTCAAATTGTGAAACCATCTACCTCTCAGAAGGAATATCTTTTAAATCACCATAGTCACTAGTAGTTTACAGTGGAATTTCACAATAAGGGCTGAGATTTCACCCGCCCACACAGAACATTTATCTGATCTTTGTATTTTACTATGGGCACAATCCTGGACCTGAATTTGGTCGGCGCACGTCACTTGTGCCAGCTGAAGGGTGTTGTAAACATGGCATAAGGCACATTTGTGCACATTTGCACCACATTTGGGCTAGTGCAGACAGCCACGCCAGCCTGCAGAGCCTGCCTCCATGCCACCCAGGTGAGTAGGGAAACACTGACCAAGTTCGGCCAGCTTAGGGGGGTGGGGAGGGCATGGAGAGGGAGGGTAAAAGACTTTTACAGTCTGAGTAGGGCGGAAGGAGGGGGGCCATGGGTGGGGTGGGGGCTGGAGAGAGGATCCGGCACTTGTGCCAGATCCTAAACCCCAACTCTGGCCCAGTTGGCCTTGCATGGGCCTCTTGGAATTGTGCCAAGCGATTTCACTGGCGCAGATCCACGAAGCCCTATTGGGGCTATTGAGGCTTACCTGGGGTAAGGGGAAAGTATCTCTTTACCCCAAAGGGGCCTCCAGCTGCCTCCTGTACTGCGCAGGATACAGTGCAGTATAGGATTGGGCTGCCCATCACCGACAGCTCACATTCTTGTACTACTGCTTGAGAAGTCTGCTCAAAAAATAATTTCTCCTGCACTCGTGGCTTTTGGATTCCAGGCTTCACGCAGCAAGCTAAAATATTTCGGATGTTTGCTGTTTTACTGCATCCAGTTCCCATTGTGCTGCCAGGTCTTCCTACCTGACAAAACACATGCTAACGCCAAAGAAATGATCCCCATTCCTAGTGTCTCAAACATGGCACAAAAACTGCTTTTTCCCTTGTGCCATCAAACTGTTGAATTGTAATCATTTGACGTGATTAGGAGTTGAGGCTATTGGTTTTTGTTGAATATGTTTTTAATTGTTTTGTTTATTTTTCTGTTATGTAGTCTTTTTTTTCTTCTTCTTCTTTTTTTAAGTGTGGCCGGTAGCCATATTAAATTCCGGGTATGGTCTACATACCTGGCCAATAAATTAATAATAATAATAATAATAATAATAATAATAATAATAATAATAATAATAATAATAAT
>JAJKFI010000012.1:1716296-1733405 GCA_029204185.1 Lerista edwardsae
ACATGCGTTGAAAAGCCGCTTGTACGCGGCAAGCCTTCGCCGGCTTTCGCTGACCGGCAAATAGAACTTCTCGCTTTCTAACTATCGCTACTATAACCAATAAAAAACTTTGTTATTGAAATGTAGCGATCGCTTCGTTCCTCCGCTCCGATCGCGCTAAGCAAGCGCTGAATGGGTCCACAAGCCCCCAACTCTGCTATCAACACTCCAAATTCACAACAGAGGGAGCCCGCGTGGCGGGTGGGCAGGCAGTGACACGTCACGGACAGCCTGTCAATCAAGCGGTAAGTCCCGCCTAGCGTTCCGGAACTTCATTTGAGGATGACACCGCTGCACAGGGTATAAGTAAGGGTGATCCACTTCTTGCTTGCGCAAGTTAAGTACAATATTAGAATGCGAAGGGGGCAAAAAATAGACACAACCTGACATAAAAATGGCAAACTTAAGAAGCCAATGGGAGAGTTGCCGGACACTTTGTTGCTGACCTCAAAGTCTTCATACTTCATCAAAAGACTTCAAAGGGAGGCTCCACGGTGAAAGGGCTAGACTAGAATTCCCCTGCAAATTTGATTCTAGTGAATTTAAGCGTGATTGGAACTGGGCGTTTCCTCATCCATACATTAAATTTGCACAGCATATGCAGAAATATAATATTATCATCCGTGCGCATGGATCATGCTGTTACTATTATTCACACATTTGGGCACGGCACAGAAATGTCTCACAATTACTGCTGCCTCTTGGATTGCATGTTCTTTTGCCTCACTAGCTTATCTGTCTGTCTAGCTGGCTAGCTAGTTTATCCATCTGTCAGTCAGCCTATGAATATTACTTCATGCGCCTGATAAACTGGGCTCTAGTCTGTAAAAATTTGGGCCACAATAAACCCCCTAACCTTTAAGGTGTCACTACTGGTTGTTCTGCTAAGTCATTGGTTCTCAAACCTTTTAGCACTGGGACCCACTTTTTAGAATGACAGTCTGTCATGCCCCTGTGATCAGCAATCCATCAAAACACTGGAACATGTAATTTTATATTGCCCTATTCATTCTGATATCAGAGAGAAACATTTACAACCTATTATGTACTTGTGGGATTTGAATGACAACACGCAGGTGTTGAAAAATTTATTTACATTGAGCGACCGAAAGGCCATAATGCAACTGGCACTCTATTTACAAAAAATAGTTCTAGCCAATGTGTCTCGCTGCAACACTGCATATCTCTAGATCCTGTTTCGGGTCTTGTTTTTATCTGTAAATTTCGTTTCTTGGTTGTTTTTATGCCAATAAAGGTGGAATTGAAATTGAAATTGAAAATTGGACCTGAGAAGACCTGTGTCAATTGGGCCTTGAGAATATGATGTGACCATTTTGATAAGGAAGGCAGCTCTGCTGGCTTGAACCAGTTCTCTATCTATTGTGAGGGCTAGCAGCACTGGATAGAGAAGGTTACAGGCAGTGGTGTCATCCTACCAGTACGCTGGGCGGGACATCCGGGTGATCGGCAGCCCGCCCATTGCGTACCACAGCGTTACGCCATTTGTGTAATGTACGCAAGCGGCATAACTGCTTATGCAAACGGCGTAATGCTGCGGTACACGACGGGCGGGCTGCCGATCACCCGGATGTCCCGCCCAGCCTACCGGTAGGATGACACCACTGGTTACAGGTGCGGGCAAATGAGTGAAAACAATGAGAGCAAAGAGAGAAACAGTTACATACTTCAGCAGCTTTAGACAAGTGACTAAGCAAAAGACTTAAGATGGCTGCACTTTGGTTCGATGGCAACAGCACCACAGCAGGCAGGGTCAGAGGTCATCAAAAATGACATGTTCAAGGTGGCCCTGTAAGCTGCCACTTCAGCAATGAAGTGACCTGAGGCCTATTATTTCTCATCCATGCCACAGTGTTGCATGTGCCCTCCTTGCCCCGCCTTGCTACTGCCACCACTGCGGAGACAAAAAGGGATTCCTCTGACACTACAATCTGGCTAAAGAATCTCGTGGGGGGGGGGGGGGGGAAATGGCTAACTAGGGCACAATCCTAACCAATTTTCCAACACTGACATAGCCATGCCGATGGGGCCTGTGCTGCATTCTGCAGTGGACTAGGGGTCACAGGGGCATCCTCAAGGTACGGGAATGTTTGTTCCCCTACCTCAAAGCTGCATTGCCCTTACCGCAGTGCTGGAAAGTCGGTTAGGATTGTACCCTTAGATGAATTCAAAAGCATAAATATTAAGATTTAAAGCAAATGAAGGCACCTCTATTAAAATTGTTTGGGTTACACCTTCTTACATCAGGGGTGAATTTGTCAATAAATCTATAAAGCAAAATGAAATGTTATCTAAGGGTATGTTCTTGCAGCTGTCCTTCAGCTGGGAAAAGTTCAGGCTCACTTAGGGAATCAATATGTTGATGGAATCGTGTTTTCAATAAAAATGAGGATGTGAGTAGATGTCTGGGTTATTAATTTCCAGGAGTAGCCACTGAGTTCTGAACAGTTACACTTAATTGCCAATTATTAGTAGAGTACGAGGTGATTGGCAACACTGAAGCCTTAAACAATCAAACCCATCTTTCTGCATATGCAGAAACCACTCTACTTTTTACAAACACAATAGGGAACAAAATTGTTTAGCTGTATTTTCGTTCATTTTTTAGGCAGTCCTATGCTCATTCTGCCACCTTGTGTGTACCAGATATATTACAGAAAACTTGGTTAGCTCATACTCCACACAGCCTTTTTGCTGGAACTAGTGTTGATTTTGAATACGTTGAGATTTGTCAGCTACAGTAGAGGCACGTACATCATTTTGTTCCTCAAAATATATCCCATTGTAATGGGGAATATAAGCTGGTGCGCCAGATGGCAATGCATTGTTTTATTTCAGAGCCAGCAAATGTACTGAAGTCCATTCTTTCCCTAAAATTCAACACAATGATATATATACATATATTAGGAACAACTCATCAGAGAACATTGAATTATTGTGATAGAAAGTCCGCTCAACGTAAGAGTTCACATAAGTTTACAAACGCAGGGGCGTATTGGGGAAAGGGAAGAACTCAGTATAAGTAAGACACACATCACCCTCTGAGCCGTAGTGAATTGCATGTTCACACCCACAAAGTAGACAGTTTGCATGGTTCACTGTTTTTCACTGAGGGCGCAATCCTAACTTGCGCCAGAACAGGCAGGCCGGAACTTGCGCCGGAACATTCATGCCCCTGCCCCAGGGGGGGCTCCAGCCCTGGGGCTCCTCAGAACTGCGCCTGCTGGGACAGAGCCTTGGATACGGCCTAATGGCCACATCCCAAGCCCCTCCCCGGCCAGCACGCCCACCAGCCCGCCCACCCACTGCCCAGTTCTGCCCTCCCGCTCGCCCTCCCTCCTCCTAGAACTGCCGTTGCGCCAGCCAAGTTCGGCTGGCGCAAGGGTGGCTGATACTTCTAGCGACAGCCTGAGAGCTGTAGCGCCCACACGGGGGTGCTGGCCGGCGCTCCCACGTTGGTGCTAGTGATGTAGCGCTGATACTAAGTCCAACGTAGGATTGCGCCCTGATTTGTGAACACTCAAGTCAGGTGTGTCAATGACTCAGCCGTGATTCAAGGCTCAGATCCACTCATTCACGACTCCTTTCCCAGTCATAAATCTCAAAAACTTGATGCTCCTTCTGAGTCACGATGTGGGCATTCGTTACTAGGGTATGTATGGAACCGATCGTTTTTCTGCACTGCTGCATTTGCTTGTATAACAGCAGCACAGCTTTTGTTTACATAAATGAAATGGTGGTTGAAGTGAAGGACTTCAGCACACCACTGACTGCAGATAGGATGGGAACATCGGGGGAGTATAGAATGACAACAAAAAGAACAATAGCAACAACAACCAACACCTCCCCTTTTTTCCCCATGGAGTTGTGCTTGACCCTTGCCGTGGCTCAATTCACGAAAGTCTCATACTCGAGTCAAAATGACTAGGGAATTTTAGGGGATGATTCACCACAGGTGCCCACAATGACTTGCAGATGAATTGTTGCGGGGGGGGGGGGCGACAGAGACTTGCAAACAACTCATAACTCAGGTTCAGTGACTCCAGCCCATCCTTGGCCAGAATAGCCAACACACTACAACCGCATCAGGAGACGCTACATCACATCATTAGCAGGCCTTGAAGCCAAAAATATTCCTGCAACTATTTCTGCAAATAAGCCTTCCTCATTCCTATGTTGTTAAAAATTTGAGGGTGCAATCCTAACAAACTTTCTAGCACGGGGATAAGGGCAATGCACCTCTGAGATAAGGAAGGAAACATTCTCTCACCTCAAAGAGGCCTGTGGTTAACTACTGCACCACTGCACAATGCAGCACATGTCCCATTGGCATAGCTGTGTCACTGCTGGAAGGTTGGTTAGGACTGCACCAAAAGTATTTACTCTCCTCCTTAGCAGCAGTTGTCAGGGGATGGTGGAGGAGGGGACTGCCTAATTTGTTCAGAACACCCAAAGTTACTATTTCTGCAGTAAGGACATCCCTTAGAATGTCCTTAGAAAAGGAAGGCATAATTTTAAACAAACAAAAAGTAAACCTACAGCGATACAGATTATTTTGTTCACCAAGGCCATGTGAATCCAATGTATATGAAGTACATATTTTGACATAAATCTTCTGTCCCTGACCCTTACAAAGTTAGTACCACTGCAAAAAGCGCTAATTCTCCCCCCAGTCCCTGTAGTCTTTCCACCCTCATTTCCAACTAATTATATGAGACGTTATTAGGTATAGTCCTACAGAAGTCGGTCTTTTGCTGGCCTGGCAGTCTGTTCTCTCTTCCAAACACTCTTTGTGCACAGAAAGGTATATACTTAATTAATGCCTTCGAGGAAGTACATGCAGTACTGCCAAATTAGCTCACTGAAATTAGTGTGCTCAGGTTTCACTGGAATGGCAAAGCAAAACAGCAGCAGTCATTGATGTCCTTAATAATGCTGACTGGCTAAGAAGATAACACTGGAAGGGCTTTGCCAAGGAGCAAAAGGTCCATTTTTTAAATGACCTCTAGAGTGGTTTGCAAGCTGTAAGGAGGACGGGAACAACAAGCAACTGGGAGAAGGCTTTTCACATTTACAAACCAGACACAAGAAAGCGACATGCTCAATCACTGCAACAGGAGAATTCACGAGGCAGGTTTCTGTTATACGTATTATTGCTTTTAAAAATATGTTTATCTTTTTTCCAGAAAACATAGTTCACAAAGCAGTGAACATAGCAAAATATATCAAGGAAATATTGGATTGTCATATGGTTTCTGCTATCAGATACAGATGGTCTGAGAGCCAAGTTGGAAGAAGATCGGCGTAGTGGCCGCCCCCTTCTCCCTGCAGTACTGTTGGAAAGAGAAGGAGGCAGAAGAAAGCTTCCATGGCTTCTCATCATTTCAACCCCGCTTGTCCAGTGCTTAGAAAATGCCTAGCAGGCAGGAAGACATGATTTGGAGCTGGCCCTTCCCCTCTGTCCTGCTCACTGACCAGAAGTACAGTGTGCCACCTCCCTGCTCCATGCCACTGGCAGAGGATTAAGAACATAAGAAGAACCCTGCTGGATCAGGCCAATCTACACCAGCTTCCTGTGTTGCACAGTGGCCCACCAGATGCCCCAGGGAGCGCATAAGACAACAAGATGCTTACATCCTGCTGCCACTCCCTTGCACCCGGCACTCTGAAGTAGCCCACTACTAATGTAAGGAGGTTGCACAACCCATCATGGCCTATAGCCCACGATGGACCTCTCCTCCAGAAATCTGCCCAACCCCTTTTTAAAGGCATCAAGGCCAGATGTCATCACCACCTCCTGTGGCAAAGAGTTCCACAGATTACTTACCCACTGGGTAGAAAAGTATTTTATCTGTTTTAACTCTCCCAACCCTCAGTTTTAGCAGATGTCCCCTGGTTCTGGTGTTGTGAGACAGGGAAAAGAACACCCCCCTATCGACTCTATCCCTTCCATGCATAATGTTGTATGTTTCAGTAATGTCCCCCCTCAGGCGCCTTTTTCTAGACTGAAGAGCCCCAAACACTGTAGTCTTTCTTCATAAGGGAGATGCCCCAGCCCCGTAATAATTTTTGTCGCTCTCTTCTACATCTTTTCCAGCTCCACTATGTCCTTTTTGAGATGCGGTGACCAGAACTGTACACAATACTCCAGATGTTGCCTTACTGTCAATTTGTACAATGGCATAATAATGTTGGCCGTTTTATTCTCAAACCCTTTTTTAATTACCCCAAGCATGGAATTGGCCTTCTTCACCACCGCCGCACACTGGGTCGACACCTTCATTGAGTTGTCCACCAGCACCCCAAGATCTCTCTCCTGAGCTGTCACAGACAACTTAGAACCCATTAGCCTATAGGTGAAGTTTTTATTTTTTGCCCCAATGTGCATCACTTTACACTTGTCTATGTTGAAATGCATCTGCCATTTGGCTGCCCATTTCCCCAACTTGGAGAGATCCTTCTGGAACTCTTCACAATCCCTTCTGGTTTTTACCACCCGGAAAAGTTTTCTGTCATCCGCAAACTTGGCCACCTCACTGCTTATCCCTGTCTCTAGGTCATTTATGAACAAGTTGAAAAGCACCAGCCCAAGACAGATTCCTGGGGCACACTGCTTTTCACCTTTCTCCATTGTGAAAATTGCCCATTGACCCCCACTCTCTGTTTCCTGGCCATCAACCAATTCTGAATCCATAAGAGGACCTGCCCTCTTATTCCCTGACTGTGAAATTTCCTCAGCAGCCTTTCGTGGGGGACCTTCTGAAAATCCAGATATATTATATCCACCAGTTCTCCCACATCCACGTGCCTGTTGACCTTTTCAAAGAATTCCAAAAGGTTTCTGAGGCAAGACTTACCCTTACTGAAGCCATGCTGACTTTCCTTCAGCAACACTTGTTCCTCTATGTGTTTTAGGATTTTATCTTTGTTGAGGTTTGCCACCATCTTACCCTAAACAGACGTTAGGCAGACTGGCCTGTAGTTTCCAGGGTCCCCCCTCCTCCCTTTTTTAAAGATTGGCATGACATTGGCTATCCTCCAATCCTCTGGCACCATAGCTGTTTGAAAGGACAAGTTGCACACTCTAGTTAAAGAGGTCAGCAACTTCGTTCTTAAGTTCCTTAATAACTCTTGGGTGTATACTATCTGGGCCTGGTGACTTATTTATGTTTAATTTATCCATTTGATCTAAAACATCTTCTTTAGTAACCATTATCTGACTTAATTCCTTAAGTCAGGGTTCCTGGCATGCACTACTTCTGTTTAGGAGAAACAGAAGCAGCATGGAGGAAGGAAGCTCAAACTTCATGCCATACATGAAGCTAGCTAGCTAGATTGCTAGATAGCTAGATAGATCATTTATTGGCATATACAAACATAATCTAAAAACACATTTAGAGCACAGTCCTATACCTGTGTTGTACTGGCGCTACACTCTTGCGCTGGTCCAATATTGTTGCAAACATGCCATCAAGCGCATCTGTGCTGGCTTCTCGGGAGCTGGATCAGCGCAAGTAGCAGCGTTGGTGCACAGGCACCGCTGCACCCATCAGCAGCGCCGGCCGTGTGCCGGTTGAGCATCGGCGGTGCTTGGTCAGCGCAGGACCTCGCCAAGGGTGCTCCAGAGGCATGCTGGGGGCATAACAGGGTGGCGCAGTGGGTGGCGACAGGGGCGATGACACACAACAGCCATACTGCCAAATCCTAAACCCCATCCCCAGCCTTGGCAGCCCCAATTTGGGCTGCTGCTGTGCACGTGCACCAGCAAAACAACAGGCGCAGATGCGAGCAGCCCATAGGGCTGTGTGGGGTTTACCCAGGTGCAAGGGGAAAACCTCCCCTTGCCTTGCACTGAGCTGCTGCTGCCTCCTGCTGGGCTTAGGATGCAGCCCTGCTATGTCGGCTTTACTATGTCGGCGCTGCTTAGGATTGGGCTGTTAATCAGCCAGGGCCAGTTCAGCTTCTCAATTGCGCAGCTCAGTTAACTGGTGCAAAAAGGTTGCCACCCTTTCAGCTGTTTCGACCAAAGAGTCCGTTAAAAGGTCACATAATTTGCTACATCAGACAGTCCCTATCTTTTTATCAGGATGGGGTCCAGGATTCTTTGACGGATCTCAGCATAAAAGGGCCAGGACAGAAGAGAATGAGCAATAGTCTCAATATGCCCCTGTCCGCAAGGACAGCATCTATCTGCATGGGGTATCTTATAAAATTTCCCATATAGGACAGTAAAAGGAAGAAAAGGGGGCAGGCTCCAAGTAGACTCTCTTCTGATGCTTGGTAACTGGTGGGAGAATTGGGAGCTGCAGCAGCTTTCTCTTTCTTCCCTGCTGGAGAGAGAAGAGGGAAAAAAGGCTGTCACAGCTTGCACCAGCTCTCTTGCCCGCATAGCCCCCACCTCCCACTCACTTCCGTTCCTCCCCCTTATCCACAAGATGTTGCACAAGTATGTTGAGGGGGTGGCATTGGTGGATTCAGGGAGTGTGCCGGGGAACGCACTGCCACTCCAAGCAACGCTGTGTTTTCTCCGATTGCAAGTGTTAGAGCAGGTTACATTCACTTTTTGAATGCTTCCATTGGAGTAAGCACACCATCTCTGACTTCCCAGCTCTGGTGCACATGCGATCAGGCACATGTGATCAGGCACACCATCTTTCTCTGGATTCTGACTGTGAAGTGTGGATTTTTCCTCTCTGTTCTCACTGGACCATTTTTTCCACTTCCTTACACATGGCAAAGAGTTTTAAACACTCTTCGATTAAAATGTGCTAAGGTCACCAGCAGCCAGATAAAATTGATTTGGGGGATTCAATGGGTCACCACTTGGTCACCTCTGATGTAGATGCTAAAACAGCAAGACTGAGAAAGGCCCTTAGAGAAGAGAGTGAAGATGGAGTAAGCTATAGATTAATATGTCAAATTTATGGCAGAAGATTTAGCCGAGAGGGTTAATGCCTCCGTTTGCCCGATACGAAGATAACACCTGAAGATCTCAAGGTCGTGAGCTCGGGACTGCCGGAAGTCTCTGCGAGCAGCAGACCTTGGAAACTGCGGCTGATTAAAGGCTGAGTTTCAGCTGCCTCGTGGGAGGAGGAGTGTGCTGAAATCAGCTGCATCTCTGGTGGCAGCAGGGAAGCCTCATCAGCCAGCAGACGACAGACGGGTGGCTAAAGAAAGAAGGCTAAATCCAGAAAGAAAGATCTGTAGGAGTGTTGTTCTTGGAAGATAGAACATTCTGTAAATTGTAAAAACCTTCGGGTTTGTGAGAAAGTCTGCCTATGTAAACCGCCTTGAGTTCAATCATTAGAGAAATCTAGTGATATTAAGAAAGGCGGTATATAAATAAATGTATTATTATTATTATTATTATTATTATTATTATTATTATTATTATTATTATTATTATTATATTTCACCTGTTACTGAACAGTGCTTGAATTACAAGTGGGCCAGAGAAGCCCATTCCCTTTACCTAGTGTGATGGTTCCTCCACCATACTCTATTGTTTTAGAAGGCTATTATGGGATCAGGGCTGACCCCAGCAGTGGTGGGGCCCAATGCAGGTCATTCCTGGGGGGGGGTCTCCACCCCCCATCTGCCCCTCCACTCACCATACAGCCATGCCAGGGAGAGTGGATGTGGTGCCACGCACAACATGTGGCACCGAGAAATAGTTGGTGGTGACATGATGATGTCACCACCAAATGCCCATTTGGGGCTGTTTGGAAGCATGGTCAGGAGGGATGGCCCAATGAAAAGCCGCTTCATTCGCCCCACTGGATTACAGTCCATGGAGATCCAGCAGCAATTGAGCCACTTGTCACACCAGCACAGCCCCCCCCCGCAAGTGCCAGGCCCAATATGACCACATAGGCAGCATTGACTTAAGGCAGGGGTCTCCAAACCCTGGCCCGGGGGCCACATGCAGCCTTCTGAGAGCCTCTATCTGGCCTGCAGCAAGCCTCTGGTCCCCTATGAGCCTCTGGCCCTCCTGACCTTGCTAGGAGGGCTGCACCCTCCAAACTGTGCTTTGGTTGTGTGCCGAAGGTATTCTGATGGGCCAGGGAGGCGGCAAATAGTCCCTGGTTTTTCTGAAGACCTGGAAGTTACATTTTGAGATCCTCTGAAGGTCAGAGAGGCCTCCCCAGACCTCAGAACTGGGTATTTCCTTTCCTGTGCTTTGCTGGTTTTGAGATATTTACCCCAGTACATTTAAGTAAGCTGCTTGTGGGATTAGGGAATTGGAGTCCATTAAAGGGTGTGCTATATTTCTGTGGTGTATATTGGAGCTGGGAGGAATCCTGAAACTTTGAGCCCATTCATTCATTCATTCATTCATTCATTCATTCATTCATTCATTCAAGTTCTGTCTCTAATGCATTTATTTAAATTTTAAACTTAAATTTATTTATTTATTTTTCTGACCCTCGACACCGTGCCAGATACTTGATGTGGTCCTCTGGCTAAAAAGTTTGGAGACCTCTGGCTTAAGGCCTGCCCTGGAGGTCATGGTTGGGCTCACATTTAAAGTTACAGTAATTTGGAGGTGGAATGCACATTATAATTCAAGTCCTTGCGCTTAGAAGAGGCATTGGGATTGATGTCCACAGAAGGCTGGGTGCTAAAAGACCAAACATGGGCATATCTGCGCCCTCACTGAAGCTTCTCCAGTGCCATAATTCTACAGTCATCGGTAGAATTACATTTGCTGCAATTCCATTCAGTAGACTTCACTGCAGGATATTCCGAGTGACTAAAAGTTCTTTTATTCGCAAAGCCAGCAAAGGCTTGGCTGTTGAACTCCTGCTTGAGGCTAATATGCCTCTGCTTTGCAGTCGGACTCTCCAGTGGCAGCCTAATTGCTCCTTTATGAGGAAGTCCAAGGGCATTCCTTAAAAGCCGTACTTCAATATGTCAATGTGTTTAAGGTGTCCCTCTGTGTCTGTCTGCCTTCCAACATTATTTCCGCCCCCCTCAAGTATAATTACTCATTAGATAAATAACAGTAGCAATAAAACATGCAAAAGAGGCTTGGGATCAGATTAAACCAAACAATTAAACGGATGCCATGGCGTTGTTTTGTTTAGAATTGCTTAGGACACAAAGACTGTGTCAAGGAGGAGAATGATTGCACAAGCCTTCCCAGTGCTTGTGAGGACACAGCAAGCCTTGCCTTGGCAGGTCTGAACATGTGATGGTCAAAATAGCAAAAAAAAATATTCACCTGGGGTTCTTTCTTCACCCATTGAGTCAGGTTCATGAAAGCGTGTGTGAGTGTTAATTTTACTTCCTTCTGAGTTGTTTCCAGGCTAAATTCTCTTTGTTTGGAAAAAAAAGAAAAGAAAAACCCTCATATTTTAAGATTAAGACAAGCCTGAAACTTTGTGTGCGGCTTCCAGCGGATCGCAGAGACCTCTAGCCATTTCAGACTCCTGAACTTCACTGTTCCGAGCACCATGCCGATAGGGCCGGAAATTAAATTGACCCGTTTTATTTAAAAACTTTGGAAGGGTGTAAACCTCAGCTGTGTGATTGCCACTGTGTCAGGGCTGCCGGTGACCTACGCCTTGAATTTAAGGGATTGTGCTGGCAACACTTTATAATAAGTGGCAAAAGATTATTTCTGCCTTTGGTACTCATTATTATAACATTAATTGGGGTGAAAGGTAATCCGTTTTGTATGCTAAATCATAGATCTTCTCTTAAAAAGGTTAGCGGGAGGAATGATGTGCTGCTTGCCTAAGTATGCGGCTTTCAGGTGCTTTTTTGTAATACTGTTTGCCTCGAAGCTTGACAGCAAAGGCGCTCCTTCCCCATAGCATCCGGAACAATTCAGTGCTAGGTGCAGCTACTGCTTGAATGAGTTAAGAAGAGGCATTGGTAGAGGTATGGGTTGGTTTTTTTTGTGATATTCTTTCCAAAATTTCTTGATTAAAATAGAAAATTGTGGTGTTATGTGTTTTTATTCTACATTCTCATTCCAAATTCTCATTTTTTATTAATTTTAAATGCTTTAAAAGTGTACTAGGTAGATTATACAGGTCAGTGGTACTCAAACTTTTTCAGGTCCCACTTTGTAGAATGGCACTTGTGTCAGAACCCACCAGAAATGATGTCATTAACCTGGAAGTGATGTTGTAGCAGGAAATGACATCATCAAGCACAAAATGCTGTCACTGTAACATCATAAAATGACACTCCTGAAATGCAAACTGGCATTCTTGGACTGCAGCAATTGCACAACTGTGAAACATCCGTGACAGAAAGCAAGATGAGGACAAAGTATTATGTAAAAGCACTTAACTAAATTTTTTTTAAAAAAAGAAACTCACTTGAAAATTCAAACTGTGAACACTCACAAAAGGAATATAAGAAGAGTAAGGTTGGCAGTTTCCAAGATGGCTCCTCCCAGTTTTCCACAACCCACCTGATATCAGGTCCCTGACCCACAGTTTGAATAATAGGTTGATATAGGTGATATAGTATCAGCAGATGAAGCCACAGTATTATTTCTAATGTGAAAAGTAGTCTATTTTAATTTCTGGAAAATTAAGTCTTAAACACTGTTTTATGTTTTTATTCAGATATGTTAACTGTCAAAAGGCATTGTTTAACCGCCAAAAAGCAGTTTTCAACCCAAAAACCTCCCACCCCTAGTCATTGGGCTTGGTTTGCACATGATAGTGCTTGAGGCTTGATTTTGGCCAAATTTCGAAGAACACCGGCAGGGTATTGTCAGAATCTGGGAACTATGGGGGTGAAGAACAGCATTAATTCACATTCTGCCTCTTAATAATAACCGCAAATTGCAAAGCATAATATAATTGCATGAGATACAATACAACATTTGTCAATACATTAAAAGATCAAAATCCATACTAGCAATTATAATAAAACCACACTACAATTGCAACATTTCAGAACTGCTGCAATGTCCTTCTCTGAGATTGATCACATTAGGAGAAAAACCTTCTGAAGAGAGTAGTTATTACTAATTTCCTGAAAGAGGACAGTGAGGTGGTTAGATGGGCCTTCCCAGCAAGAGGAGTATTTGGGCTGTGATAGATGATAAGAACCATGAAGAATCAGAATCAAGGCAGGCCAAAAGTGTGTTTTCTGTTGAACTTTGACTAGTGATGCAGACTCCACACATGTACAGGCTGACTATCCCTTATCTGGACTGCTTGGGATGGGAATTCAGGATTTCAGATTTGTCTGAATTTCGGATTTGTCTGGATTTTGGAATAATTGCCTAAATATAATGAGAAATGCTTCCTCTTGCTCTTTTCACTGTTACCAATTTGGGTGTCTGCTGGCCTCTTTCATATTTTTCAACAAAGTCTGCGCAGATACACATCACAGAGCAGAGAACAGAACTAGTGTTCCCACGACAGAAAACAAGGGCAAAAATGCCCAAATTTTGGAATAGTCCAGATTTTGGATGTCCAGTAAGGGATAATCTACATAACATGCGTTGGAATTGTAACATGTTTCGTATACAGGGTTATATATGTAGCTTTTTGGCAGGACTAAACAGGCCTGCAGCCCAGTCCAAGACTGTAAGGGAACTGCCAGGGATTTCCCCAGGGCTCCAACTGTGAATGAGCCTCTGCCACCCAAGCCGCCGAGCGTAGCAGCAGCCCTCCAATGGCCAACGCACTGGCCGACCCCCTGCCTGATCCCTGAGCAAGTGGCTCAGTGCAAGACCGGGAGGCGTCGCACTGCACAAAACTGGCCTCTGCCACCCAACTCGGCAAGCCCCTCCGAGGAAGTGGACATGGGGTGCCCCCCTCAATGGGGAAGCCAAGTGTGTGCCTTCAGCTTTGGCTGCACGCACAGTCGCGCTGTGCCCAACGCCTGTAGCTAAGGGGTTGTGAGCCGGGGGCAGCAACCCATGCCAGCACTGCTGCCCTGGCAAGAAGGAGGTGTCCACAGAGGAGGAGGAGACCAAGCCAGCCTCAGTCAAGAGACCCCTAAAACAGTCCTCAAGAGGAATTGCAGCGAGCTAAGGAGAAATTGCGGCGAGCTAAGGTTGGAGCCAGGGCCAACTCTAGAGTCAGCAGGAAGGAGAAAAGGGTTGCCTGTAGAGTAAGTAATGGTGGAGCAAATCTTATGGGGGCAGAGCGACTGGCTTTAAACCCTGCACTGGCCAATGGTGAGGGTCAGTCAGGTCTAGGTTGATGGCTAGAGAGCATGCTAGACTGCATGTAAGGAACAAGCTGACAGGGCGGAGCAGGGACCGGCCCTCCACCACTGCCCTCCTTCGCTCCAGCACTGACTGGCTGAGGCCAAGCAGAACGACCTACAGGGGCCTCTGCCTCAACCTCCAGTCAGGCCCTATGCACCCCTTGTAGGCAGATGGGGAGACACAATACACAGTTAATAAATTCACTAGTACTGAAGACAGCACAATTTTTTTAAAAAAGTTTGATCTTTGGTTTGATCCTAGGCCTTAAAATCAGGTTCTCCTGCAGCTCAAGACATGAACTCCCTTCAGTTTGGGTCAATCTTGAATTTCTGCAGTGTTATCATTGTGATTGGATAAAATCACCATTTATGGAAAAGAGCAACAACAACAATAACAAAAGAACGATACTGCAAGGGGTGGGATATTGGCAACTTAGGAGAGGAATCTACTGTGCCAAAAGAAAAAAGGGGGGGATCTGTCAAGTGGATTTGAAATTTGAGATTGTGAGCTCTGTTGTGGAATTTGGAATCAGAACCTGGAATGTGAGGCCTGTGAATAAATAACTCCTCTCTAAAGAGTTAAAAAAATCCACTTAGAGGGGCTGTTTAAAAGTTCCTTGCAAGTAGTAGTATCCACAAAGTCTTATTCGATGTGAACTTGACCTTTGGGAGACATGCGCTGGTCTTCTGGAGTAATCCACTCTTTCTTTGCCTTGTTGCACATCTCTAGTGAGTGGCTCTCATGCCCGCTTGACCTCCCCAAGAAGTGCAGCATCACTCAGGAAGGTCAAACAGTCAGCGAATTATCAGATAAAGCTACAGACAAATCCCAGTCTTTATTATACCCTGGAAGGAAGTTTTAGGGGCTGTTTCAATTAGTCAGGATTTCAAATGTAATGAATGTATTAAAGGTGTAACATCCATCACTGCTTTTAGTGGAACATGTGCAAGGTTCTTAGCTTCTGATCCTGACAATATTTGTTTGGAAGCAAGCCTAAGCATGTGGAAATTGGCTAATGGGGTGGGGGTGGGGGAGGATGAATTAAGATTGAGTCTGAAAGATATACCCAGGGAAGGGGAAAAGTGAAGCAAAGTGTCCTGAACAAAACCAAAGAGGAGTGCAATTTATAGAATGAATAGCACTGCAGTGCACGAGTCAAGATAGGCAAAGAAGCTGGAAGCCACAGTAGAGTTTTATATTATAATTGTATGCAGGGGCATAGCGGAAATAGTGCAGGGGGTGCAACTGCACCGGGCAACAAGCTGAAATTGACACTAGTGGCCGCAATTGTGAAAATCTTGGCAATTAGGCATAATTCCATCGTTGGAAAGGTAATTTAATGCAGAATGCAATGAAAGAAACCACAGTGTAATATCATTTACTCTATCGAAAGCTATTGCCAAAAACCCAGGAAAATGAAAATACAACTGTCATGCAAAAACTGTGGTTTGCTAAAATCATGGTTTTTAGGAATAATATATAACATGATATTATTCCTAAAAGCCACAATTCCCACAATTTTGGTCATTAGTGGTGTCACACACACCCCTTACTAACACTGTATTGGTTCCAGGCTGTGTCATAATATCATCTTATTGGCTCTTCAAACAATCAGTCTCATAGATCCATTTTGTGTTAAGGAAATCTACTTTTTGTTACGTAAGACAGGGCACAATGCTAACCAGGAGTGTCACAAACACACTGTAACACACGTTTGGACCACTCCTGAAGTCAGGGAGAACGGCTCACGTCCATGTACAGGACTCAGGGAGAACCTTTCTCCAAGTCTTGGACGTGCGCCGTCCTCCCTGACTCAGAGTGGTCCAAACATGCTTTACAGTATGTTTGCAACACTCCTGGGCCAGGAGCTTGGCCGGCACAAGGGACACCGTAAAGCTAGTTTGGACCACTCTCGGAGTCCAGGAGGATGACACCTGTCTGTTTGCTGGCTTCTCTGACTCCGAGAGTGGTCCAAACATACTTTACAGTGTTACTTCTCCCTGAGAAGCATACAGTGTTGCTTGCGCTGGCTAAACTTTGCTGGCCTAACTGTGCCAGCCTAACTCCAGGTTAGGATTTTGCCCTTAACAGTGTTAGCAACCCCACACACAGCACAACTGACTTTAGTTGAAAGCTTTACTAGAACATAAAACTGAAGCCATTGCTACAAAGGCAGAAAACAGCAAGGCAGGGAAAGGTCAACGACGCAACAAAGTAGGAAATTCAAAGTAGGGTTCAGCATTTCTGAATCATTGTTCTCTCTGCATTTCCACATCAGGCTTCAAACCAACTCAAGTGTCTCCTGGTTGACATGTAACTTTTAAATCAAACAACAAACTCCCCCTACTGGTGGAGGCCAATACCTACACACACCCACTGTTATTGTATAGCTCTATTTCATGTGCTGTTGTGTCTTTCTGACATTGGGACCATTTGCGTGACACAAAACCATACAAGGAACAACAATGAGCATGTCAGAAGAACAAAGACAGGATAGATGATCCTGTTTTAAAGAATCCATACCCCAGATGATGTAACCATAGTAAGCCACTCATCTATCTGCCTTTAGTTATGCTTTACCGCATATCCCCCAATAATAATATATTAGTGAAATCCAGCAGGAACATAAACCTCAACTGTAGTTCTGATTTAACATTCATTATGGGAGGAAACTTGTGCAAAACCACAACCTTTTGCTGTCGAAATACAGACTTGGGAGCCATTTTTTAACAATCTGGACGTTAAGAATCAACCCTAAATAGCCATGATTGTACTATGAACAGTTACAATGATGTGGACAAAAGCATTGTGAACGATGAGAGAGAGAGAGAGAGAGAGAGAGAGAGAGAGAGAGAGAGAGAGAG